>JAOTOL010001632.1:1387500-1840000 GCA_034440575.1 Imbricaverruca yamaguchii | reverse complement strand
CAGGGAGGTAGTGACAATAAATACCTTACAGAGGTCTCGTTAACCGAGATCTCTCAAACGGAATGAGTACAACGTGAATCCTTTAACGAGGATCGACTGGAGGGCAAGCCTGGTGCCAGCAGCCGCGGTAATTCCAGCTCCAGTAGCGTATATTAAAGCTGTTGCGGTTAAAAAGCTCGTAGTTGGATATCAGTGCGTGTCCGGTCCGGTATGCCCGGTACCGTCGCGGCAACGTGTCGGCCGCCGGGCTCCCAAATATCGGCTGGCCGCATTCAATCGGGCCGGATCCGTCGACGGGCCGCTTTCCGGAGGGGCCTGTTGGCGACCGGCAACGTTACCTTGAACAAATTAGAGTGCTCAAAGCAGGCTCTGAATGCCTGTATACATATTCATGGAATTGGAGAATACGTCCCTGGCTCGATTTGGTTGGTTTTGAGAGTCGAAGGGAAATGATTAATAGGGACTGACGGAGGCATTCGTATTGCGCCGCGAGGGGTGAAATCCTGTGACCGGCGCACGACGAACTACTGCGAAAGCATTTGCCGAGAATGTTTTCATTAGTCAAGAACGAAAGTTAGAGGTTCGAAGGCGATCAGATACCGCCCTAGTTCTAACCGTAAACGATGTCGACCAGCAATCCGCATCGGTCACTACACGGACGTCCCCCGGCTTTCCCGGGGGAGTTTAGGGTTTATGGGGGGGGGGAAAGTGTGGTAACAAGGCCAGATCGTTCTGTGCCGGGGGAAGGCGGGGGGGTCCCCCTTCCAGTTCAACGGCGTCCCCCTTGCGAACAGGGGGGGGGGGGGGGGTGGCTAAATATGTGGGGTGGGGTTCTCCCACCGGGTTCTCCGAAGGCCCAAGGGAAAAGCTGCTCATTGACTTGAAAGTGATAAGGCATGCTACGCTCAAGCCAGCACAGAAACTAGGTCTCTTGCGAGCGCATGTGTTGCCGAGTCACATGCATAACTTACGTCTGTCGAAAGTAACCGTTCAAGCTTTGTGTCGCTTGGACCGTGCACTCCGAAGTGTGATCAGAGAGTATTCTCCACCTGCCGCCTGGGACACCCACGGCGTTTTTCCATATGAGGTCGGAGGACGGCGGTCTTCGGATCCCCTCGGTCCGACTAACCGTTGGGGTGATGAGGACGCGACGGCTCGTGAAGCTCAAGGTGGAGCTCCGATGCTCTGGTTAGATCACTTGCCGTCGGGTCTCGGACCGTTGAATCTGAGATCACATTTTGGCGCGACCATCTGCGCCTGGAGGATATCTCGCCGAAGGGGCTCGAAAAACATAAGCTGAGAGCCCCTAAGGAAATGGCAGCCCAATATCGGCAAACTGCCGTGGGGCGGAGGTTTGACACCACGGCCTCACGATGGGGAAACCGATGGCTGACCAACCCGGTCAGTCTTACAGGCCAAGAATACATCCACATGGCCAAGGCTGCGTCCGAGAATCTCCCTGTCCGGACGAATCTGAATCGAGGCCGAGAACAACCGGCGAGACCGTGCCGCAGATGTGGCGCCGCTGTGGAAACACAAGCGCACGCACTGAATGGGTGTCGTGAATTGCGGGGTGTCTATATCAGCCGTCACAATTGGCTCCATCATGACGTGGAAAGCCTGTGGCGGAAAATTGGGCACTTCAGTCCATCGTGAACCCGCAGTCAGAGTAGGCGGCGAAACCTTCCGACCTGACACGATCCTCATTGGACGTTCGGGAGGTCGGGAGACGGCGGTCGTGGTGGACTTCACGGTCCCCTATGACACAAATGCCGGCCTCCTGCGGAGTCGACGAAATGACAAAATTCAAAAGTACGGAGGCGAGGGCTTTCTGAGGGCAGTTAAGGCGATGTATCGAGTTGAGGCTGCGAGTTCCGAGGCCATAGTCATCGGCAGCCGAGGCTTGGTACTGAGCGAAACATTCCAGAGACCGCTGAAATCTCTCGGGATCTCCGGAAGCCGCGATTTGAATCGCCTTCAGGAGGGGGTCCTGAAAGGGACGTCAATGGTCGGCATTTGCCACGGGTGGCCGTTGACTTAGCGACTGACTATCGTAGCGAGTCAGCGGCCCAATACCGCGCCGGGGGGCGCCATGCTGCGGCCGCACCGGCAATAAGCCCAACTAAGTTTGAGGCGAGCCGGTGCGGAACTGAGAACTGGTGTTTGTTTGTCTGTCCGCGTGAATGTCGGGTGCTTGAAGGTTGTTGGATTGATTGTTCGGTCGATGGTGAATGAGGGCTGGAGCGATGGCGTACCAAATTATCGAATGGAATGGTAAAGCCGAGTGCGATGGAGAGATGTGAGGCGATGCTGGTTATCGGTTATGAATATTGGTTAACAGAGAGAAGTCTGGTGCGCTACGGTGCACCAGGCAGAGTTCAGTTCCGAGGGCTGACGAGGCGACAAGGTGTCTATGAAGGGATTGACGGAAGTGAGCCATGGTTGAGGTGATGGCGAGGAGAGGGTCGTATGCTGGGCGACTGACAAGGGATAACGTGACCCAGACATGGCAATAGAGAGATGAGACCGGCACGGCCGGATGGCGGTGCTCACACCGGGCCTTGCGATCCCAGAGCCATGAAAATCCCTGGTACGCGAACGACTTTCCTTATGGGTCGATGACGTCTCTCGCGAGCAGCTAAACACTGTGAGCGATCGAGTCGTTCATCTCGAGCCGAAAGTTTGCCCGTTTAACGAGCAATCCCGTTCAGTAAAACCGCGGAATGGTCTGACCGATCGCATGGTTCCTGCCGTTACGGCGGCAGGCCAACGGAAACGATTGCGGTGGCGGAGGAGGCAGAGAGGACGAGGCAGGTGCTATTTGTTCGGCACAAGAAGTACTTCACGGAGTACTACCCCGGCCTTCTCAACTCGGTTTCTGAGATGAGAAGGACGTGGGCGTGGAACGGTGCGTGAGTGACACTGCAGTGTTGCGTTGGGCATATCCCATCGTAAACACACGGTGCCGAGAGGGCGGAGTGGTGCCGAACGGCACGTTGACGTGAGGGAGACGGTGTGGTCAAAGCAAGGTGAGCAATGATCCCGTGTTGGGCATAAGGCATAGAGGTGGTCGTCGAACGATGTTCGGACGCGAGGTCCCGACGGGGACAATGGCCCTTCCGTCGATTCAACGTTGTGGTGCATGTGTGCATGTGTGTACAGTCAATTCCTTTGTTTTTCCCAGTTCTGAGTTTTCCGCTCAAGTGGTTCATTGGCTATGTCTAATAATCCGTTTGTCAATGCCACCTTGGACAGGGCGGAAAATCTATATATATATAAATAAAAAAATAATAATGAAGAAAGTAATCTCGGGGTTGCGTGGGAGGTGCGGGGAGCCCTGAAGGGCCTCGGCCTCCGTTCCTCTTCCGGCCCTGATGGGCTCTCGGTTAAGACCATCCAGACCGAGTGGAGGCCGGAGATCGTTCGGTGGGTGCTGAACACCTTCCTCGGGTTGGGCAAAATCCCTGCGGTCCTTCGGGCCAATAGGACGACGCTCATCCCTAAAAGAGCAGGAGCCAGAGATGTGAATGACTTCCGACCCATTACGATCGGGTCGGTGGTCCTGCGACTATACTGCAAGTTGCTGGACCGCCGCCTTCGGGTTAAAGTTCACCTCGACCCAAGGCAGAAGGCATTCACGGCTGTGGACGGATGTAGTGAACATCTTTTCGTTCTCAGCGAGTCTCTGCGCCTCTGTAAATCTAAGAGGAGGGAATTGAACCTCGCCTTTTTGGACGTCGCTAAGGCGTTCGACGAGGTCTCACATCATTCTATTCTTAGGGCGTTAAGACGGTTTGGTGTGGGTCAGAGGTTCAACGACATTGTACACGACTTGTATTCAGGAGTCACCACTACGATCGGTGGCGCGCAGGGCAGAACATCGCCGATTCCGATGAACCGTGGGGTTAAACAGGGCTGCCCCATGTCCCCGATCTTGTTCAGTATGGTCATCGATGAGCTAATTGGGGCCTTGGGGCAGCGGCACGTGCTTAAGCCTACTGGCGAGGAAGCGACTGGATACAATTCCCTGGCCTTCACTGATGATCTTGTGTTGGCCTCGGGAAGCGGGCATGGGATGCGCTATTTGCTGGGTGTCACAGAGGAATTCTTCTCAAACCGGAGTATGCGAGTTAATGCGGCCAAGTCACATGTCATTCGACTTGCGCCGGCGCCAGGTACTAAGACCCTGAAAGTCATCCAAGGGACCACCTTCCATTTCAACGGCGCCCCTATGCACAACAGAGGCGTCGGGGAGGTGGTGAAGTACCTGGGGTTGGAGCTGAGTCCACTTGGCTATCAAAAAGCTCAAGTGAAACAGCTGCACATGGACATTCAATTGGTGAGACAGGCTGCGCTGAAGCCAGCACAAAAACTGGCTCTTCTACGAGCGCATGTCCTGCCGAGCCATCAGCATACTCTGCGTTTGGGAAAAGTGTCTGATACATCTCTGAGGCACCTGGATCGCGTACTCCATAAAGCGATTCGAGGCATCCTCCACCTCCCGCCGGGAACACCCACGGCTTTTTACCATCTGAGGTCGGAGGATGGCGGGCTCCACATCCCCTCATTCAGAGAGACTGTTGGTTTGATGCGTACCCGGCGGCTAGTGAAGCTCACAATGAGCCATGATATTCTGGTAAAGTCCCTGGCCGCCGGGTCGGGGCCCGTCAATGCTGAGATCGTTTATTGGCGCGAACATCTGCGCCTGGAGGATATCTCCCCCAAAGGACTCACCAAACATAAGCTGAGTGTCCCGAGGGTTGAGGCGGCCAAATACCGGAGAACCGCCGTGGGGAGCCGATTTGATACCGAGGCCTCACGGTGGGGAAACCGGTGGCTGACCAATCCATCGGTCAGCCTAACTGGCCAGGAGTTCATTCACCTGGCCAAGGCCGTCTCGGAGAATCTCCCTGTCCGTACCAATTTAACTCGTGGCAATAGTCGACCGGTAAGGCCCTGTCGAAGGTGTGGTGCATATGCAGAGACCCAAGCCCATGCCCTCAACGGGTGCCGCGAACTGCGGGCGGCGTACATTAGACGCCATAATTGGCTTCACCATGCGGTGGAGTCGATGTGGCGTCGAGGTACGCATGACTCAATCCATCGAGAACCCGCAATCGAAGTAGACGGCGAAACTTTCCGCCCAGATACCATCCTGGTGACGGAAGGGCGGACGTCGGCGGTCGTAGTGGACTTCACGGTCCCCTATGATTATGACGCCGGCGTCCTGCGCAGCCGTCGAAAAGATAAAATTCGCAAATACGGTAGTGTCGCCTTCCTTGAGGCAGTTAAGGTTAAGTATCGGGTCGCGGTCGCAACGTCGGAGGCCATTGTGATTGGCAGCCGCGGCCTGATGTTGACTGAGACCTTCCAGCGACCGCTAAAGTCCCTCGGAACCCCCCTGAAGCGCGATCTCGAACGCCTTCAAGAGGGGTTCTGAGGGGCACGTCGCTGGTTTGGTCGGCGTTCGTTACGGGAGGTCGCTGACTCAAACAGCAAGACCATCCCAGCTGGGTCGGCGGCTATGGCTCCCGCCGGGGATCGCCACGCTGCGGGTTGACGCGTCGGCAATTTGTCCATGCCCATCAGCGGCGAGCCGGCGCGTCACTGGGACTGGTGTTTGTCCGTTGTTCTCATGTCGGGCGCATGAAGATGTTGGATTTGGATTGTTCGGTGCTGGAGAACGGACACTTGCGAAGTGTATGGTTTTTTGCTGGCTATGAATGGAGCCAGCCGATGGTGGAGAATTTGAGATGTCGATGGATGCAAGTGATCGTTGATAAGGCTGGGACGCCACCTCTGTAAAGGAAGCACACCGTTCGTGGCGCGCGACGTTCTAGCACTATGTCTTTGCGTGCATGTTGTCGTGTTTGTCTATTGTAAGCCCAGACCGCCGGGTGGCGACGGCCGTGTTGTTGGTGTCGTCCGGCGGAATTCTTCACCGGACGGCACCCGTCGTTAAATCCGTCGTCCACCCGGCGGAAAAGTGATAATAGAAAATAAAAAAAATAAATAATGGGGTGTTGTGATGTGAAAGAGTTCAGTTAAGTCCGACTATGCTTTCGCAATGGCAGTGACCGGTTCCGGGTCTACCTAGCTCGCTAGGTGTCTAAAGACCCAACCGCACCCCGGGTGACGCAAAGAGTCTCTGCCCGCTTGGTGTTGAGCGCAATCAACACCCGCCATGCCGCGGCGCAAACCGACCAGTCCCAGTTCCGCAGCAGCGGGCAGGGGCTGTGATCCCAGTTCGAGGGCGGGCCGCCGAAACACTAGGGAAGGGGACGGTTCGCCGTCCCCCCATCAAGGCCCGCCGCTCCCCCGGTACGCGTAACCGTTGGGGAGTCTGAATTGGATACACAAAAGCCAACCCCCGGTGTCGGGAAAAACATCAATTATCCCGTCGGGCATGCCAACTGCCCTCTTTGCAGCCATGAGCAATTCCCAGAGCAGCGGAGTCTTGTTACACACATCCGCCGTCAGCATAACATCGCCGACGTGACCTGGGTTTGCTCGCGTTGTCAGAGCTCATTAACCACTCTCAGAGCGATGGCAGCGCACTTTATCAAACACAAGCGTGAGCCGTGCCATCCAACGGCGCCCGAGTCGGTGCTCAAAGCCACGAGCAGCCCAGAAGGAGATGAAGGGATGTCCGGAATTGACGGAAGGGCAAAACCTGATGGGGATCTCAAGGCATTCCCATGTGAAGAGTGTGGTCGACGCTGGCCCACACTGGCCGGGAAACAGCAGCACTGGCGATGGGCACACCCCACGGTGTACAATGCCTCTCTCCCGGAACCGTCTACAAAAGCCCAATGGAATGATGACGTCATGTATGACATAGCAGTGGAAGAAGCCAATTACACCGGCTGCACGATTAACCAACATCTCTCTCGTGTGTTCCCTGCATATCCCATTGGCGCAATTGTCGGCATCCGAAAGAAGGATAAATACCGTGATCTTCTCCAAAGGGTGTTGAGCTCTCGCAGAATGACCTCGTCGGCCGCAGGGCCGGTGGACCCTTCACGGATCCACTATACCGGTGGCCCGATGGGGTCGAGACAAATTAACTCGCCGGCGACCGCCGCGGCGGTTGTCGGAGCGTCGATCAGCGCGGAACCGTCCCCATGCCACGCGGAACGGAACCAAGCGGGACCGACGCACCGAGTTACCGATTCTGATACCATCTCGAGTAATGCACCGGCGACTAGGGAAGTCCCGCTGGCTCCGGCCAATGGCTCTTCGGCGGTCGCCGGCGTGTCGGCTAGCGCAGATCCGCCCCCACTCCACGCGGGGCGGCGTCCAGCGGAGCAGGCGGCGGACCGAGATAATGATACCTCCGTACACTCGAGGAGAGGTGGCCCGGTCGAGGCCGGACGTGAGGAAAGGAAGGCCGCGGCAACTCAATTCCATAACCGGGTGTTGACCGCAGGTGCAGACCTCGACGAGGAATATGCCACACTGATCGCTCGTCTGTGTCCTGAGGAACAGGTAGCCCGACGTCCCGCAAGGGGCGGCCGGGCGGCCAATGAACATAACCCCTCGGGTGATAGACCGTCATCACCCCCGCCAATGAATAGATCACAACGGCGGAGGACACGTTACAGGCTGCACCAACGGCTGTACCGGACCAAGCGAACGGATCTCATGAAGGAACTACGGCAACCAGGTTCATTCCAAGAAAAGCCGTTCCTCCCGGACACTAATGACGTCGAGAACACATATCGCGAACGGTTTGGTTCAGACTCGCCGTCGGACGACCACGAATTTATACCTCGGACAGGTCAGGAGCCCATTGACCTGCAGCCGTTCACATTGAACGAAGTGCGGGGCGCCCTCAAGGGCCTTGGACTCAGATCTGCCTCCGGCCCCGATTGACTCACAGTGAAGTCCATCCTCACGGAATGGGGGCCGGACGTCGTGCGACCGATTTTGAACACCTTTCTCGGGCTGGGTAGAGTTCCGGCGGCCCTCAAGGTCAATAGAACGACGCTCATCCCTAAGAAAGCAGATGCCAGGGATGTGAACGATTTCAGACCCATTACCATCGGGTCAGTGGTCTTGCGGCTTTATGGTAAGCTGCTCGACCAACGCCTCAGGGCGCGGGTTAGGCTCGACCCGAGACAGAAAGCATTCACGGCTGTTGACGGATGCTCCGAACATCTGTTCGTCAGCAGTGAGTCCCTGCGACTCTGTAAGTCTAAGAGAAAGGAAATGAACCTAGCCTTTTTGGACGTGGCCAAAGCGTTCGACGAGGTGTCCCACCACTCTATTCTCAGGGCACTGAGACGGTTTGGTGTTTATTGACGAGCGTTTATTGGACTCGCACCATTTGTATTCAGGAGTCACCACGACCATCAGTAGTAACCAGGGCAGAACATCGCCAATCCCGATGAACCGAGGTGTGAAACAGGGGTGCCCGATGTCGCCCATGCTGTTCAACATGGTCATTGACGAGTTGCTGGGTGACTTGGGGGAGCGACACCTCATTCCGAACGGGAGGGAGAAACCTGGATATAATGCCCTGGCCTTCGCAGACGACCTTGTGTTGGCCTCGGGCACCGGACATGGGATGCGTTGGTTGTTAAGTGAAACCGAGAGGTTCTTCGCAGACAGGGGCATGCGAGTGAATGCGGCGAAGTCACATGTTATCAGACTTGCGCCGGCACCAGGCACGAAAACCCTCAAGGCAGCCAGAGGGTCCACCTTCCAATTCAACGGCGTCCCCATTGCGAACAGGGGCGTCGGGGAGGTGGTGAAATATCTGGGGTTGGAGCTCTCTCCACTGGGTTGTCCGAAGGCCCAAGGGAAAGAGCTGCTCATTGACTTAAAAGTGATAAGGCATGCTGCGCTCAAGCCAGCACAGAAGCTCGGTCTCTTGCGAGCGCATGTACTACCGAGTCACATGCATAACCTACGTCTGTCAAAAGTTACCGATCAGACTCTATGTCACTTGGACCGCGCACTCCGAAGTGTGATCAGGTGTATTCTCCACCTGCCGCCAGGTACACCGACGGCCTTCTTTCACATGAGGTCGGAGGACGGCGGTCTGCGGATCCCCTCGGTCCGTCTAACCGTTGGGGTGATGAGGACGAGACGGCTCGTGAAGCTCAAGTTGAGCTCTGATGTTCTGGTTAGATCACTTGCCGTCCGGTCTCGGACCGTTGAATCTGAGATCACTTATTGGCGCGACCATCTGCGCTTGGAGGATACCTCGCCGAGGGGGCTCGACAAACATAAGCTGAGAGCCCCTAAGGAAATGGCAGCACAGTACCGGCAAACCGCCGTGGGACGCAGGTTTGACGTCTCTGCCTCACGGTGGGGAAACCGGTGGCTGATCAACCCGGTCAGTTTGAACGGCCAGGAATACATCCATATGGCCAAGGCTGCGTCCGAGAATCTCCCTGTCCGGACGAATCTTAATCGAGGCCGAGTACAACCGGCAAGACCGTGCCGCAGATGTGGCGCCACTGTGGAAACACAAGCGCATGCACTGAATGGGTGCCGTGAATTGCGGGGTGCCTATATCAACCGTCACAACTGGCTACACCACAATGTGGAAAGTTTGTGGCGGAAGATTGGGCACTTCACTGTCCATCGTGAACCCGCAGTCAGAGTAGGTGGCGAAACCTTCCGACCTGATACGATCCTCATTGGACGTTCGGGAGGGCGGGAGACGGCGGTCGTAGTGGACTTCACGGTCCCCTACGACACGAATGCCGGCATCCTGCGCAGCCGCCGAAAAGACAAAATTCAGAAATACGGCGGTGAGGACTTCATGCGAGCAGTTAAAGCGATGTACCGAGTCGAGGCTGCGTATTCCGAGGCCATAGTCGTCGGCAGCCGAGGCTTGGTACTGAGCGAGACCTTCCTGAGACCTCTCAGAACCCTTGGAATCGCCGAAACCCGCGACCTGAATCGCCTTCAGGAAGGGGTCCTGAGAGGGACGTCGATGGTATGGTCGGCATTTGCACAGGGAGGCCGTTGACTTTGCGACTGACAATCTTAGCGAGTCATCGGCCCAATACCGCGCCGGGGGGCGCCATGCGGCCGCACCGGCATCAGCCCAACATGTTTGCGGCGAGCCGGTGCGGAACTGAGAACTGGTTGTTTGTTGTCCGCGTGTATGTCGGGTGCTTGATGGTTGTTTGTTCGGATTGTTCGGTTGTTGGCGATTGAGGGCTGGAGCGATGGCGTACCAAATTATTGAATGGAATGGTAAAGCCGAGTGTGATGGAGAGATGGCGAGAGAAGTGAGGCGATGATGGTTATCGATTACGATTGGTTTCCACAAGGAAGTCTGGTGCGCTGCGGTGCACCAGGCAGAGTTCAGTTCAGAGGGCTGACGAGGCGACAAGGTGTCAAAGAAGGGAGAGTCGGAAGGGAGCCATGGTTGAGGTGATGGCGAGGAGAGGGTCGTATGCTGGACGACTAAAAGGGATAACGTGACCCAACATGGGAGCAGAGAATGAGACCGACACGGCCGGACGTCGGTGCTCACACCGGGCCTTGTGATCCCAGAGCCATTGAAAATCCGTGGTACGCGAACGACTTTCCTTATGGGGTCGATGACCTCTCTCGCGAGCAGCTAAACACTGTGAGTGATCGAGTCGTTCATCTCGAGCCGAAAGTTTGCCCGTTTAACGAGCAATCCCCGTTCAGTAAAACCGCGGAATGGTCTGACCAATCGCATGGTTCCTGCCGTTACGGCGGCAGGCCAACGGAAACGATTGCGATGACGGAGGAGGCAGAGGACGAGGCGGGTGCTATTTGTTCGGCACAGGTAGTACTCCACGGAGTACGACTCAACTCAGTTTCTGAGTTGAGAAGGACGAGGGCATGGAACGGTGCGTGAGTGACACTTCAGTGTGGCGATGGGCATGTCCCATCGTAAACGCACGGTGCCGAGAGGGCGGAGTGTGCCGAACGGCACGGCGACGCGAGTGAGATGGTATGGTAAAAGCAAGGTGAGAATGATCCCGTGTTGGGTACGAGGATCGAGGTGGTCGTCGAACTATGTTCGGACGCGGGGTCCCTACGGGGACAATGGCCCTTCCGTCAATTCAACGTTGTTGCATGCGTGCATGTGTGTACAGAGTGTCAATTCCTTTGTTTTTGCCAGTTCTTAGTTGTCCGTTCAAGTGGTTCATTGGCTATGTAAATAATCCGTTTGTCAATGCCACCTTGGACAGGCGGAAAATCAATATAAAAATATATTTAAAAAAAAAAATAATAATAATGAGGAAAGTACTAATGACCCAACGCTCTTGGTGATCGAGTCAAAAGGCCCGTCGGAGGCAAGTCGCAAACTTCGCTCAGCACAATCAAGGCGAAGTGAGCCCTCGGCAATGTCATCGCCGAGGGAAGGTCCGTACCCCAATGCATCGGAGATTCAGGAGGAACCACTGGCTTCGTCCAGTGGTTCTTCGGCAATCCGGCCTGGTGAGCCGGTCGCGGGGGTCTTGTCGGCTTCGGCCGATAGCGTCAGCGACCCAATCACCGGGTCGGCCAGGGCGATTCCTCCTGTTTCGGCGGGGGGTTCGCCAGTGCGTTCGCCGTCAGATCATCGACGGCGGCCACTATCGGTGCCGACCGCTGAAAGGGATAACCATGGAAGGAGAGTCGGTCCGGTTGAGGCCGGTCGGGAGGAAAGGATAGCCGCGGCAACACTATTCCACGAAAGAGTGTTGACCGATGGTGGAGACATAGACGTGGAATATGCCATCTTGTTGTCCCGTCTATGCCCTGGGGGTCAGGCGTCCCAACGTCGTCCCGCGAGGGGCGGCCGGGCTGCCGATGACCATCGACCCCCCGGTGACAGACCAAAGTCACCGGCGCCCGAATTGAATCGATCACAAAGGCGCAGGGCACGATACCATCTCCACCAACGACTATTCCGGACTAACCGGTCGGACCTCATGAAGGAACTGCGTGTGCCAAATTCCACCTAGGAAAAGCCGTTCCTGCCGGACACTATCGACTTAAAGACCACTTACCAGAATCGGTTCGGTTCAGATTCACCAAGGGACGATCACGCAATAACACCGCGGGAGGGACAGGAGGCCGTTGACCTGACACCATTTTCATTGAATGAGGTGCAGGGAGCCCTGAAGGGCCTCGGCCTCCGTTCCTCTTCCGGCCCTGATGGGCTCTCGGTTAAGACCATCCAGACCGAGTTGGGGCCGGAGGTCGTTCTGTGGGTTCTGAACACCTTCCTCGAGTTGGGCAAAATCCATGCGGTCCTTCGGGCCAATAGGACGACGCTCATCCCTAAGAAAGCAGGAGCCAGAGATGTGAATGACTTCCGACCCATTACGATCGGGTCGGTGGTCTTGTTGCAAGTTGCTTGACTTTATGTTTAACCCCACGGTTCATCGGAATGGGCGATGTTCTGCCCTGCGCGCCACCGATCGTAGTGGTGACTCCTGAATACAAGTCGTGTACTATGTCGTTGAACCTCTGACCCACACCAAACCGTCTTAACGCCCTAAGAATAGAATGATGTGAGACCTCGTCGAACGCCTTAGCGACGTCCAAAAAGGTGAGGTTCAATTCCCTCCTCTTAGATTTACAGAGGCGCAGAGACTCGCTGAGAACGAAAAGATGTTCACTACATCCGTCCACAGCAGTGAATGCCTTCTGCCTTGGGTCTAGGTGAACTTTAACCCGAAGGCGGCGGTCCAGCAACTTGCAGTATAGTCGCAGGACCACCGACCCGATCGTAATGGGTCGGAAGTCATTCACATCTCTGGCTCCTGCTCTCTTAGGGATGAGCGTCGTCCTATTGGCCCGAAGGACCGCAGGGATTTTGCCCAACCCGAGGAAGGTGTTCAGCACCCACCGAACGATCTCCGGCCCCCACTCGGTCTGGATGGTCTTAACCGAGAGCCCATCAGGGCCGGAAGAGGAACGGAGGCCGAGGCCCTTCAGGGCTCCCCGCACCTCATTCACTGAAAATGGTGTCAGGTCAACGGCCTCCTGTCCCTCACGCGGTGTTATTGCGTGATCGTCCCTTGGTGAATCTGAACCGAACCGATTCTGGTAAGTGGTCTTTATGTCGATTGTGTCCGGCAGGAACCGCTTTTCCGAGGTGGAATTTGGCACACGCAGTTCCTTCATGAGGTCCGACCGGTTAGTCCGGAATAGTCGTTGGTAGAGACGGTATCGTGCCCTGCGCCTTTGTGATCGATTCAATTCGGGCGCCGGTGACTTTGGTCTGTCACCGGGGGGTCGATGGTCATTGGCAGCCCGGCCGCCCCTCGCGGGACGACATTGGGCCGCCTGACCCCCAAGGCATAGACGGGACAACAAGATGGCATATTCCACGTCTATGTCTCCACCATCGGTCAACACTCTTTGGTGGAATTGTGTTGCCGCGGCTATCCTTTCCTCCCGACCGGCCTCAACCGGACCGACTCTCCTTCCATGGTTATCCCTTTCAGCGATCGGCACCGATAGTGGCCGCCGTCGATGATCTGACGGCGAACGCACTGGCGAACCCCCCGCCGAAACAGGAGGAATCGCCCTGGCCGACCCGGTGATTGGGTCGCTGACGCTATCGGCCGAAGCCGACAAGACGCCCGCGACCGGCTCACCAGGCCGGATTGCCGAAGAACCACTGGACGAAGCCAGCGGGACTTCCATTAGTGCCGACACTTCGGAGACCGCCGAGGAACCACTGGACGAAGCCAGTGGTTCCTCCTGAATCTCCGATGCATTGGGGTACGGACCTTCCCTCGGCGATGACATTACCGAGGGCTCACTTCGCCTTGATTGTGCTGAGCGAAGTTTGCGACTTGCCTCCGACGGGCCTTTTGACTCGATCACCAAGAGCGTTGGGTCAACGGGCCCAGTTCCCGTCGAAGTCACAACACGCGACTCAATCACCCGCTGTAGTAGACAGCGATATCTCTCTTTCTTCCGGATGCCTATGAGGGCTCCGATGGGATACGCTGGGAACACACGATTCAGATGTTCATTGATCGTGCGGCCGGTGTAATTGGCTTCTTCCACAGCAATATCATACATGGTGTCATCGGTCCACTGAGCCCTCAAAGACGGTTCCGGAAGTGAGGCGTTATATTCCATCAGGTGAGCCCAACGTCGATGCTGCTGTTTACCTGCGAGGGTGGGCCAGCGACGGCCACATTCCTCACAGGCAAACTTGCCTGGTTTCGGCCCATCGGACATGCACGAAACATCTCCGACGGACCGATCCCCTGACACCGAGTCGGGATGAGTCTCGCGTTTATGCTTTGCGTAATGCGCTGCCATTGCTCTCAGAGTAGACATAGAGCACTGGCAGCGCGAACAAACCCAGAGCACGTCAGCGATGTCATGCTGACGCCGGATGTGTGTTACAAGAATCCGTTCCTCTGGGCAAAACAAGTCACAGATCGGGCAGTTAAAATTGTTCGTCACTGGGTATGAGATGTTATAGCTCCCGTTGTTGCCGGGGATTGGCTGTGTTAATGTCACCAATCCTGCCTCCCCATCGGCTACATGTGCCGGGGAGGTGGCGGGCCTCATTGGAGGGACAGGAGAACCCTGCCGCCTCCGTGTGGTACGGTGGCCCGCCGTCGGACTGGCAACGCAGCCCCTGCCTGCAGCTGCGGGACTGGGACCGGCCGGTTTGCGTCGCGGCATGACGGGCACTGATTTCGCTCAGCACCAAGGCGCGGTCACGTCAGCCAATGATCGCCCACATCACTGCGAACAACCAATGACTGGCACAACCGAACGGCAGCAACTCTTGGTATCACCCAGGGTTGGTTGGGCCTTTCGACGCCTTGCGGTCAAGCAAAGGTGGCCCGGAACCGGTCACTGCCATGTGAGAGCATAATTTACATTTAACTGCACTCTCCCACGCAAACCCCTCCAGGCGCAGATGTTCGCGCCAATAAACGATCTCAGCATTGACGGGCCCCGACCCGGCGGCCAGGGACTTTACCAGAATATCATTGCTCATTGTGAGCTTCACTAGCGGCCGGGTACGCATCAAACCAACAGTCTCTCTAAACGAGGGTATGTGGAGCCCGCCATCCTCCGACCTCAGATGGTAAAAATCCGTGGGTGTTCCCGGCGGGAGGTGGAGGATGCCTCGGATCGCTTTATGGAGTACGCGATCCAGGTGCCTCAGAGATTTATCCGACACTTTTCCCAAACGCAGAGTATGCTGATGGTTCGGCATGACATGCGCTCGTAGAAGAGCCAGTTTTTATGCTGGCTTCAGCGCAGCCTGTCTCACCAATTGAATGTCCATGTGCAGCTGTTTCACTTGAGCTTTTTGATAACCAAGTGGACTCAGCTCCAACCCCAGGTACTTCACCACCTCCCCGACGCCCCTGTTGTTGATAGGGGCGCCGTTGAAATGGAAGGTGGTCCCTTGGATGACTTTCAGGGTCTTAGTACCTGGAGCCGGCGCAAGTCGCAAGCCGGCAATGTCATCGCCTGGCCGCCGGGTCGGGGCCCGTCAATGCTGAGATCGTTTATTGGCGCGAACATCTGCGCCTGGAGGATATCTCCCCCAAAGGACTCACCAAACATAAGCTGAGAGTCCCGAGGGTTGAGGCGGCCAAATACCGGAGAACCGCCGTGGGGAGCCGATTTGATACCGAGGCCTCACGGTGGGGAAACCGGTGGCTGACCAATCCATCGGTCAGCCTAACTGGCCAGGAGTTCATTCACCTGGCCAAGGCCGTCTCGGAGAATCTCCCTGTCCGTACCAATTTAACTCGTGGCAATAGTCGACCGGTAAGGCCCTGTCGAAGGTGTGGTGCATATGCAGAGACCCAAGCCCATGCCCTCAACGGGTGCCGCGAACTGCGGGCGGCGTACATTAGACGCCATAATTGGCTTCACCATGCGGTGGAGTCGATGTGGCGTCGAGGTACGCATGACTCAATCCATCGAGAACACGCAATCGAAGTAGACGGCGAAACTTTCCGCCCAGATACCATCCTGGTGACGGAAGAGCGGACGTCGGCGGTCGTAGTGGACTTCACGGTCCCCTATGATTATGACGCCGGCGTCCTGCGCAGCCGTCGAAAAGATAAAATTCGCAAATACGGTAGTGTCGCCTTCCTTGAGGCAGTTAAGGTTAAGTATCGGGTCGCGGTCGCAACGTCGGAGGCCGTTGTGATTGGCAGCCGCGGCCTGATGTTGACTGAGACCTTCCAGCGACCGCTAAAGTCCCTCGGAATCCACCTGAAGCGCGACTTCGAACGCCTTCAAGAGGGGGTTTTGAGGGGCACGTCGCTGGTTTGGTCGGCGTTCGTTACGGGAGGTCGCTGACTCAAACAGCAAGACCATCCCAGCTGGGTCGGCGGCTATGGCTCCCGCCGGGGATCGCCACGCTGCGGGTTGACGCGTCGGCAACTTGTCCATGGCCATCAGCGGCGAGCCGGCGCGTCACTGAGACTGGTGTTTGTCCGTTGTTCTCATGTCGGGCGCATGAAGATGTTTGATTGGATTGTTCGGTGCTGGAGAACGGAGAATTGCAAAGTGCATGGTTGTTTTTGCTGGATACGAATGGATCTTGTCGATGGCGGAGAATTAGAGATGTTGGATGCAATTGATCGTGGAAAAGGCTGGGACGCCCCTCGCGAAAATGAAGCACACCGTTCGCGGCGCGCGACGTTTCGCACTATTTTTGCGTGCATGTTGTCGTGTTGTATTTGTCTTTTTGTAAGTCCAGACCGCCGGGCGGCGACGGCCGTGTTTTTGTTGGTGTCGTCCGGCGGAATTCTTCACCGGACGGCACCCGTCGTTAAATCCGTCGTCCATCCGGCGGAAAATTGATTTAAAATTAAAAATAAAAAATAAAAATAATAATGAGGAAAGTACTAATGACCCAACGCTCTTGGTGATCGAGTCAAAAGGCCCGTCGGAGGCAAGTCGCAAACTTCGCTCAGCACAATCAAGGCTAAGTGAGCCCTCGGCAATGTCATCGCCGAGGGAAGGTCCGTACCCCAATTTATCGGAGATTCAGGAAGTCCCGCTGGCTTCGTCCAGTGGTTCTTCGGCAATCCGGCCTGGTGAGCCGGTCGCGGGCGTCTTGTCGGCTTCGGCCGATAGCGTCAGCGACCCAATCACCGGGTCGGCCAGGGCGATTCCTCCTGTTTCGGCGGGGGTTCGCCAGTGCGTTCGCCGTCAGATCATCGACGGCGGCCACTATCGGTGCCGACCGCTGAAAGGGATAACTATGGAAGGAGAGTCGGTCCGGTTGAGGCCGGTCGGGAGGAAAGGATAGCCGCGGCAACACAATTCCACCAAAGAGTGTTGACCGATGGTGGAGACATAGACGTGGAATATGCCACCTTATTGTCCCGTCTATGCCCTGGGGGTCAGGCGTCCCAACGTCGTCCCGCGAGGGGCGGCCGGGTTGCCAATGACCATCGACCCCCGGTGACAGACCAACGTCACCGGCGCCCGAAATGAATCGATCACAACGGCGCAGGGCACGATATCGTCTCCACCAACGACTATTCCGGACTAACCGGTCGGACCTCATGAAGGAACTGCGCATGCCAAATTCCACCTCGGAAAAGCCGTTCCTGCCGGACACAAACGATATAAAGACCACTTACCAGAATCGGTTCGGTTCAGATTCACCAAGGGACGATCACGCAATAACACCGCGGGAGGGACAGGAGGCCGTTGACCTGACACCATTTTCATTGAATGAGGTGCAGGGAGCCCTGAAGGGCCTCGGCCTCCGTTCCTCTTCCGGCCCTGATGGGCTCTCGGTTAAGACCATCCAGACCGAGTTGGGGCCGGACGTCGTTCGGTGGGTGCTGAACACCTTCCTCGAGTTGGGCAAAATCCCTGCGGTCCTTCGGGCCAATAGGACGACGCTCATCCCTAAGATAGCAGGAGCCAGAGATGTGAATGACTTCCGACCCATTACGATCGGGTCGGTGGTCTTGCGACTGTACTGCAAGTTGCTGGACCGCCGCCTTCGGGTTAAAGTTCACCTCGACCCAAGGCAGAAGGCATTCACTGCTGTGGACGGATGTAGTGAACATCTTTTCGTTCTCAGCGAGTCTCTGCGCCTCTGTAAATATAAGAGGAGGGAATTGAACCTCGCCTTTTTGGACGTCGCTAAGGCGTTCGACGAGGTCTCACATCATTCTATTCTTAGGGCGTTAAGACGGCTTGGTGTGGGCCAGAGGTTCAACGACATTGTACACGACTTGTATTCAGGAGTCACCACTACGATCGGTGGCGCGCAGGGCAGAACATCGCCCATTCCGATGAACCGTGGGGTTAAACAGGGCTGCCCCATGTCCCCGATCTTGTTCAACATGGTTATCGATGAGCTGATTGGGGCCTTGGGGCAGCGGCACGTGCTTAAGCCTAATGGCGTGGAAGTGACTGGATACAATTCCTTGGCCTTCTCTGACGATCTTGTGTTGGCCTCGGGAAGCGGGCATGGGATGCGCTATTTGCTGGGTGTCACAGAGGAATTCTTCTCAAACCGGAATATGCGAGTTAATGCGGCCAAGTCACACGTCATTCGATTTGCGCCGGCTCCAGGTACTAAGACCCTGGAAGTCATCCAAGGGACCACCTTCCATTTCAACGGCGCCCCTATCAACAACAGGGGCGTCGGGGAGGTGGTTAAGTACCTGGGGTTGGAGCTGACTCCACTTGGCTATCAACAAGCTCAAGTGAAGCAGCTGTACATGGACATTCAATTGGTGAGACAGGCGGCGCTGAAGCCAGCACAAAAACTGGCTCTTCTACGAGCGCATGTCCTGCCGAGCCATCAGCATACTTTGCGTTTGGGAAAAGTGTCAGATACATCTCTGAGGCACCTGGATCGCGTACTCCATAAAGCGATTCGAGGCATCCTCCACCTCCCGCCGGGAACACCCACGGCTTTTTATCATTTGAGGTCGGAGGATGGCGGGCTCCACATCCCCTCGTTCAGAGAGAATGTTGGTTTGATGCGTACCCGGCGGCTAGGGAAGCTCACAATGAGCAATGATATTTTGGTAAAGTCCCTGGCCGCCGGGTCGGGGCCCGTCAATGCTGAGATCGCTTATTGGCGCGACCATCTGCGCCCGGAGGATATCTCCCCCAAAGGACTCACGAAACATAAGCTGAGAGTCCCGAGAGTTGAGGAGGCCAAATACCGGAGAACCGCCGTGGGGAGCCGTTTTGACACCGAGGCCTCACGGTGGGGAAACCGGTGGCTGACCAATCCATCGGTCAGCCTAACTGGCCAGGAGTTCATTCACCTGGCCAAGGCCGTCTCGAAGAATCTCCCAGTCCGTACCAATTCAACGCGTGGCAGTGATCGACCGGTAAGGCCCTGTCGAAGGTGTGGTGGATACGCAGAGACCCAAGCCCATGCCCTCAACGGGTGCCGCGAACTGCGGGCGGCGTACATTAGACGCCATAATTGGCTTCACCATGCGGTGGAGTCGATGTGGCGTCGAGGTACGCATGACTCAATCCATCGAGAACCCGCAATCGAAGTAGACGGCGAAACTTTCCGCCCAGATACCATCCTGGTGACGGAAGGGCGGACGTCGGCGGTCGTAGTGGACTTCACGGTCCCCTATGATTATGACGCCGGCGTCCTGCGCAGCCGTCGAAAAGATAAAATTCGCAAATACGGTAGTGTCGCCTTCCTTGAGGCAGTTAAGGTTAAGTATAGGGTCGCGGTCGCAACGTCGGAGGCCGTTGTGATTGGAAGCCGCGGCCTGATGTTGACTGAGACCTTCCAGCGACCGCTAAAGTCCCTCGGTATCCCCCTGAAGCGCGATCTCGAACGCCTTCAAGAGGGGGTTCTGAGGGGCACGTCGCTGGTTTGGTCGGCGTTCGTTACGGGAGGTTGCTGACTCAAACAGCAAGACCATCCCAGCTGGGTCGGGGGCTATGGCTCCCGCCGGGGATCGCCACGCTGCGGGTTGACGCGTCGGCAACTTGTCCATGCCCATCAGCGGCGAGCCGGCGCGTCACTGGGACTGGTGTTTGTCCGTTGTTCTCATGTCGGGCGCATGAAGATGTTGGATTTGGATTGTTCGGTGCTGGAGAACGGACACTTGCGAAGTGTATGGTTTTTTGCTGGCTATGAATGGAGCCAGCCGATGGCGGAGAATTTGAGATGTCGATGGATGCAAGTGATCGTTGATAAGGCTGGGACGCCACCTCTGTAAAGGAAGCACACCGTTCGTGGCGCGCGACGTTCTAGCACTATGTCTTTGCGTGCATGTTGTCGTGTTTGTCTGTTGTAAGCCCAGACCGCCGGGTGGCGACGGCCGTGTTGTTGTTGGTGTCGTCCGAGGAATTCTTCACCGGACGGCACCCGTCGTTAAATCCGTCGTCCACCCGGCGGAAAATTGATAATAGAAAATTAAGAAAAATAAAAAAATAATAATGGGGTTCTGGTAAGTGGTCTATACTAAGCTGGTAAGTGGTAAGTACTCATTCCGTTTGAGAGATCTCGGTTAATGAGACCTCTGTAAGGTATTTATTGTCACTACCTCCCTGAACTGGGAGTGGGTGTGTAACGCGCCTGCTGCCTTCCTTAGATGTGGTAGCCATCTCTCAGGCTCCCTCTCCGGAACCGAACCCAGATTCCCCGTTACCCGTCCGAGCCACGGTCAGCCACTAGCAAACCGTCGAGAGCTGATAAGGCAGATATTTGAAAGGCGCGTCGTCGGTACAAGACCGTACGATCCACACAATGTTACTGTGATCCATCGGATAACGACCACCGTTACGGCGATCATCGGTTTTCAGCCAATAAAATCGCCCCGCCGACCCCGAAAGGCAGGACTGGGGCTCGGTTGCATGTATTAGCTCTAGAATTACCACAGTTATCCATTTATCACTGTCTCGGCCAGTAAATAATAACTGATTTAATGAGCTATTCGCGGTTTCACCTTAGTTTAGCTTGTACTGATACATGCATGGCTTAATATTTAAGACAAGCATATCACTACTGGCAGGATCAACCAGGTATCCAACTCACGTCCTCCGCAAAGAGCGACGGGTCGCATACGATAGCACGCCTTCTGCCTTCTGATAGCCTTCTGAGTTTTGGGTTTTCCATCCCACTTGCTTTCAAGTGATTGCGTGGAGCCACGTTTTATTTGGCTGAAATATATCGATCCGCGCTATCTCGGGAGGGGGGGAGGGAGACAGTGTACCCTCCTAAGGTTTTCCGCGGGTAGTGAAAGAACGGCCCACGGCAGTGTGTAGAATATTGTCATACTTTTCCCCACATCAATTTGGCATGTTGTGTCAAAATGTTGAAGTCAGGTCATTTAGGGTGAACAAGCTAGTTCAGGTCAAGTGAGGTCACCTTCAAAAAAGTACAACCAGTCGTCACGCTGTAGCGGATACAGATATTTTAATGAAACTTCCGGTGTTTGCTTATCTTTAGCGATGCAGCAAAACGCACCCGAGGAATTATTTATCGCTTTCGATTACTTATTAGTTTTGCAGATTTGCCAATTATAGTTCAAGTCGAGGATTCCAGCTAAAGTAAGGATTTTTTTTTTGTCGTTGGAACAAGTTGACTTCGAGCGTTTTCGGTCCGAAAAACCCGTTAAAAAAGGAATTAAAGAAAACTTGAAAACTCAAAATTTTGGAACATCACAAGGGAAGGTATTTGGGTGGTAAAAACTTGTAGGGTACTGGTCGATTTCGGTGTCCGTTTCTGATTCCAGATTTTTTCTCTTCAGAGCTCCCACAAAATGAACTCCCCAGAGCCAAAAACATGATGTAAGTCGTGAAAACCTAGGGCCTCCAGTGACGTCACTTGGTGAATATTTGGGGCTGGTGTCAGGCCATACTCATCGAGCGCTTTCCGACCACATCTCTGGTTTTCGTGCGACGCCTAGTTTGAAGTGTGGTTCCTATCAACCCCCCCCCCCCCGAGACGGAGTGTGAGGATCTGACCGGAGCGAGCACCGTCTTTATCGGATAAGAAAAGCGTTCGGCAAACAGCATAGGCGAATTTCCATGTGCTCTGCGAACCGAACAGCGGTGTTCGTAATACGGCACGTGTATTTGCGCCTGCTTAAACGTGTGCATTGAATTCCGAACATGAAATTAATTAGCATTTTAATCCCAAGATTTAAGCATTTTAAAAGTTACACTTGACAGGACCAAATCCAGTGATTATTATTGGAGGGCACATTTCCTTGTGGGTCTTCGGCGGAAAACTTCGCTAATTGGGGAGGAGTACACTGGAGCGTACTGAAGGGACACAACAAATTGCAAATGCAATGCTCTTTAGCCTCTAAAGTTACAATATTACGACATCCAAGGTATTTTTCGCAGTTGCCTTAGTTGTTGCTCTACTTGAAAGTGTGCGTCAAAATTTGAAAATGATTACACCGCTAAGGTGAGGACTAAATAAGATCAGGTTGCGTGTAACTTTCACAGATGTCCAATGTTAAAATCGGCTTGCATGCAAATATTTCATGCAAATTGGCCCCTTAAGTACTGCTACTACGGCCACATGGAGTAGTTTATTTTACAGCGAAAGCTTGGTTCCACTTGGAACCAGGCGTCGGATTTTAGTGTTCCCGGTCATTTAGTAGCTACATCGATCACATCATAATTTTAAGTGAATTTCCATATGGCGGGTTAACGCTTAAAACTGGCCCAGACCGGCTGGTTTGTAACGAGTTACGCGCGGAGTCTGCCAACGCGGCCCATCGTCGTCATGTAACTTTAACGCTGCCCTGGACGAGGCACTATGCCAGTGATAAATTATTCGTGAAATAAGGTGGAATATACCACCTATTGAACAATAAGGAGACATCCTTCCCAAGGAAGTATCGACATCTTGCCTCTTGATGTGTGTTTATGAAGACCCCATGCCTTGTTTTAATGGTGGTATGTGTGTAAGTATCATGCTTATGCTTACCATTACATATTGTGATGCATAAACATGTTGCACCTAACGCGATTTCAGGTAAAGAGAGTACACATAATATGATCTCCGTTTAATATTATTTGCTGACAGTATGAAGTTATTATCATGCTCATTAGCATACGTATCCCTACATTAGGTGTCTCCCAAAATAAAGGAAAAAGATACACATATAATCAGGCTATAGGCTCAAAATTTAGTTCGAAGGACTTAAATGATATTCAAAACGACACCATTTCCATGGGGAATTTCGACATCTTAGTGGATTCGTTTCGACATCGCACACCTAACGAGAAACCAATATTTTGACGCTGCACTATGCTGCCTAACGAACGATCCCTCCGCCTGTGGGGTGAACGCCCCAGCGTTCGGGGATGACCTGGTGATTGTTATCCGTACCGACCAGTCGTTACAAGTGCCTCTCACTGCGATTGAGAGTAGTCGGGCCTCATCAGGCCTGGGCATGAAACCGTCAAAATGCCGCGCCCCGACCATATTGGGTGACGGAAAGAACAAGTGTGCGGTGGTCCCCAAGGCTACCACATACACGATTAGAGAGGCGAAGCTAGCCTCAGTGGGTCTCGGAGACCAGGTTAAGTACCTGGGGCTCGTGGTCGACTTCACTGGAGTCATGGTGCAATACTGCAGCCGCCTACGCAATGACCTGTCAGAAGTCAGCCAAGCCCACCTGAAGCCTGAACAAATGTTTATCCTCAGAGAAGTACTGCTACCGAGCACGTCCCGTGCCCTTGTTCTAGGTATGCTCAATAATGGACGCCTGAAAAAGATTGACATGGTTCAGGGTGCAATCCCAAAGTGGTTTCACTTGCCCAAGGACACGCCCAAGGCCTTTCTCCACGCTCATATCATGGATTGCGGGTTGGGCGCAGAGGAAATGGCACAGACGGTGCCAGTGCGCAGAAGTGTGAGAACAGCTGACTGTTGTGCCGCCGCCCGGCTGGTCGGCTGAAAGGCGATGCCACGCACTGCGGTATATTGCACGAAGTCCCTGAGCATGGGCGCTACATGACCTCTGCAGTCAATGCGCCCCCAAACCCCAATAACCAACCAAGTCCCTGAGCACACTACCCATCCCACCCTCTCGACACAACCCACCAAATACCCTCGAAGGGCGTACAATGGAATGTAGCGGCCAATCACGAGCCAGGGCCGGGTTGGTCACATGGCGGCATCTAGCGCCCGCGGCACCCGGCGGCGGCAGCCGTCAGCGGTTAGGCTGCGCCGCCAAGCAGAACCTGTCGCTCACAGCACTGATGATAGCTGATCACCCCGCTGCAGCTATCAGGGGCGGTCCGCCCATGTAAGGCACTAAGGCAGTGCCTCACCTGAGTAGAGCTGGGAAGTATTGTTGTATGTTATTTTAATATTTTTATGCTTTCAACCAGTGGAAAAGAACAAACTTGAAAAACTTGAAATAAATATGCATTGGTGACTCATAAATATGGTAAACATTGAAGCTCATTCACATTTACATCATTTGCATGTTAGCTTCCAAACAGCTCTATCATGGGTCGAAAGAGGCTTGCCTCTCGCACATTTCGCCATATAGTGAGGTTTCGTTTCATAACAAGCGCATGGTAGGAAGGGGCCCTGCAATGTTGTTTGGAGATCGGTGACGTCACATGGGCTGGACAATCGCTCAGTCCCGTAGGCACTCCAGCGAAACTTCCGTATTTTCCGCACGATACTTCCGATCTTAAATACCATCGAAAGTAGGGATAATTTGACAGCTTGAGGAATCGTGTCCACGAATATGAGCCGTGTTTCCGTAAACACTGATTTTTCGCTTGGACTTCGCTGACTGCATTCAGGTCAAGCGCCGCAGGAATCGCGTGGTGCCACGGGTAGTAGCAGTATAGTGAGACAGGCCAACTTAAAATCACGGCCTGGCAGGAGGGGTAGGAGCAAGTAAGAGATAACTGTTGCAACATAATTCCTCCCCACTCGGTGCAGGGGCGGAAACAAGGGTGGGTAAGGGTGGTACTGGGGCATTTGCCCCATGGGAAGATGGTACCCATCTGGCCAGGAAAAGGCGCCAACATTATATTTAGGCTACCGGCGGAGGCACTTGTACTGGTTGGAATATCACGTCCTTTTCGCCCATGTGCAGCAGAACCTGCAGCTGGTTTTCAGAATTGTTTTCAATTTTTAATTTATACACGTCTAGACCAGACGATTTTTTTGTATATTTTTCAAGGGCAAGTGCCCCCTCAATGTTGGCTATGTCCACAAAAAATATAGACTTTTAACATGGGGTACCATGGAGCATGCAATCCACCGATGTGGGGCTTCCCATTAACTCCATGTATTTTGTACTGAAATAATAAATAATAAGAATAACAACAATAATAATAGTTATTATATGCATAATTATATATATATATATATATACATATAATATGTGTGTGTTAGTATGCTCGCCATTTCGGGTTGTGAAATGGAAATATATGAAAACCTCAATGATATTTTATATATGAAAACTTCCCGGCACTTTCGGAAGCATTTGAACACGAGGGAGAGTGTTGAAATTCACTGACTTCGGAACGATGGTGATGGGCTTGGGACCTTGCGGCGCCAAATTAAGTTGTTCATACGCATCTTAACATAAAATGATAACGGGTACTCATGAAAAATACTGGTCGAAATCCGGCCATTTTTTCTGCCTCACCCGACATAGGTCCCACGGACCGCCCCCTGGCAGCTATGCTGTCAGAACCGTGGAGTCTTCGTTGGCACCTACACGAGGTCCAACCAGCGGTAGTGTGCGGCATGAAGATGTGGTCCGGATAGTTCCGGATGCGACAGTCAAATATGAGATATTCACCGAGCCCTCTCTCCAGACCCCTGAGGGACTCCACAAGCCCGACCTTATCGCGGTGAAGGGTGGACTGGCTTATTTTCTCGATGCCCAGATCGTGGCCGACAATGACGACCTGGGAGCCTGCGACAAACGTAAAACGGATTATTACGACAGGCATGCAATTCGTGACTTTGCTGCTCGGGCTGGCCACGCAAGCCAATTTGGTCCGTACCGAAGAGCCACCTTATGGTCTATAATCCCTAACTGACGAAGTTCGTGGTCCCGGGCATCATTCAAGTGTCTTACTGAGCTTTGCCTAGCCAAGAAGACCCCCGCTATCTCCCGAGAGGTGCTTCTCGGTACCGCGTACTGCCATCGAACGTTCGTGCGAGGCACGGGGAGACGGTGGGCGACGCCTCGGCCGGAGCGACCCCTGTGGGGAGGATGAAGAACGTCGAGGGGGACCCTGGCGGCCTCAAGTCGTGCGCAGCCTCGCACCATACAACTTCAGGCTAAGCGACTGCGTATTCACTCTGCCACCTGCGTGTGACCTGTCGTTGTATGCTCGTCATATGTTCGTGTTTTCTGTACCATTGTTTGTCTTATGTGCAATCACATGCAAAAGGAAAAAAGGCTTCGGCAGAAAAACTCAGCAACAGCGGGCAGGGGCTGTTACCCCAGTTCGATGGCGGCCAACGAAGCACTATAGAGGGAGATGGTTCGCTTCCCCTCCCCCCCAAATGAGGCCCGCCGCTTCCCCGGTACGTGAAACCGTTGGGGAGTTGGGGAGTTAGATTTGGTGGCTAACCGAAAGCCAACCCCCGGTGGCGAGAATACCATCAATTATCCCGTCGGGCAATCCAACTGCCCGCGCTGTAGTCCTGAGCAATTCCTGTTTCAAAAGCAAAATTGGCGATGTATGGCCCTGGCAGATTCCGCTGTCCTCTGATTCCAAATTTAAAATTAAAAACTCCAAAAATGTGCTCAGCAAAGCCAAAACGTAATGTATGTCGTGAAAATATTCCCCCTAGTGACGTCACTTTTGGGGGAAGAATTGTTTGGAGCGTGAACTCGGGCGCTACCCGTCGAGCGCTTTCCGATGACACCTGTTTCGTTATCGTGCGACGCTTAGTTTGGATTTTAGAGGGGGTTACTATCCCCCACACCACGAGACTGGGTGCGAGGATCTGACAGGAGAGACAGGGGCGGGTTGAAGAAACCCCAGTATGCCTGTATTTGATCTGCTTTTACCAACAACTGACGAAGGATTGTTCTCGATGACAGCTAGGCGACGGACCCCACCACCAAGCCATCAATAACTCCTGAGCAACAGTAATCATCTTGGTCCTCTCCCTTTGGCCAGAAAAGTGCGCCTAGTGCGCAACCCACCAAGGTTTCGAACCAACGGACGATTCTTCCTCAAGGCCCATAATGTCAGAGGAAATCATTTGAGCCAAGAAGGCAACGAAGCTTGAATCTTGAAAAGCTTGAAAGCCCTGGGACCTGACGGCGTCACAGCAAGATTATTAAGGAAGAAACCTTCATCAATCCATCCTCAACATATATGCTGCATACTTGCGCCACGTTGTGATATTTAGACTATTCGATCAACTGCAACGTGCCTTTAATAAAACCGATGGCTGCACCGAAAACGTAACCATACTTTGTGCACCCATATGGGAAGCCAAAGCCAGAAGAAAGCCGCTCTCCATCGCTACAATTGATCAGACGACAGCGTTCGACTCGGTTTCGCACCACTCGATGTTCAGAACCATGCACCGGATCGGGATACCACAGAAAATGATGCACGTCGTCTGATCACTTTATCCTAATTCTAACACCGAACTAAGACGTGACACCCCGATGCAAATCAATAAAGGGACCAGGCAGGGTGGCCCCATGTCTCCTTACTTGTTTAATGCGGTAATAAACGAAGTTATCGCCTCAATCCAGACAGGACCGGAAGCTGACATCCCACCAATCCGGAGGATTGCCGATGACTTGGTCATCCTAGCACGAACCTCAAGGATAATGATGAACACCATCAGTGCCCTTCTCGAGCCCACGGGGCTTAAACCCAACTCCGACAAATGGTCGTCACTTGCAATCAGAAACATGGGAAAGGAAAAATGGACGTATTTGGAGAAACAAGCTACATACAAAATCGGCGTTGAGGAAATACCAACAATGTGCCCGTCAAACACAATCAAGTACCTGGAAGTACAAATTGGACGCAACGGTGTCACACAAACGTCCCAGACAAACTGAGCAAAGACATCCTTAACATCACCCATACCCCAATTAAACCTCAACAGCGTCTATGTATATTAAACGCATCCAGAGCATCCATCATGCCCAGATCTTAGGAGACACAACGGCAAACATCCTCAGAGCATTTGACGCACAGATCAGCCAGGCCATGCGCACCTAGCTCCACATGCCGAAGGACACCCCGCTATAATTACCCCCATGCCAATGTGTCGGACAGCGGACTACGCACACCCCGACTCTCTCGTACAATGCAAGCCGCTGTCCAAGCGCGAAGGGCAAATCTGGAGTCATCCACCCACACATACGTGACTAAACTCATCTCTTCTGAGTTCTGGCTTCGACACAGGTCCCGATACTTAACACGCGCCCTGGAGGGGGGGTAAAATCCGCCCACCCCTCCGGTTTTCGTAGATAACTCAAGATTTTACCGGCCGATAAACGCCATTGTTTGTGTACCTGCCAATAGATGACCGGCGCGGTGTTTAAAGTGAGAAAAATGAAAATGGATCGAAAAATATTCGAGTTAGGGGGTCGCTAAATTAAACACATTTTCTCAGCGCCAGACCACAAATAGCGGCGCTGATGCGCTTCCCGTATATAAGCAAAGGAGGTGTTCTTGGCAAAACTAGCGACTTGTTTTATGTACATTGCCATGCTACATTGTTTCAAAGTCATGTCAAGTCACCGAGGTCAAGTCAGGCCAAGTTCATGACAGGTTAACACACGCCCTGGAGGGCGATGGCAAAATCCGCCAATCCTTCCGATTTGTCGTACATACCTCCATATTGTATCGGCCGATATACGCCAAAGTTTTGCGTACCTGCTTAAAAATGACAGGCGTATTGTTTAAAAGCAAGAAAAATGAAAATCTCCCGAACAGTTTTAAAGTTAAGGGCCGTTAAATTAAAAACAATTTGCAGCGCCAGAAAACAAAGATCGGCGCTGATGCGCTTACCGTCCTATTGGCAAAAGAGAGTGTTCTTGACAACACTAGCGACTTGTTTGATGCATATTGTTATGCTATATAATTTAAAGGTCATGTTAGGTCGCCGAGGCCAAGTCAGGTCAAGTTCATGACAGGCTACTGGAATCAAACTCGGTGAACTGGAATGTGTCATAAATGCAAATGAATGTCACGCGATTGATGTCACATTACATGTTCCTCCCTGCACATCCCGAAATCTACTGTTTGTCATTGTGTACCGAAGCGTTTCCACACTTTATTAATGTATTTCACTCCTTTCTTTGCGAAGTCGATTGTGCCGAGCCGCCCAACGCAGCAGACGGGCTGGGAGCCCGGTTCCGGTAACTTGAGTAGGCAATGACCTAATAAAGTGCTCCTATATAGGTGACCTGAGGTCAAATGGCAGATCTGACATCTGTATTGCATCATTAGTAATGTCCAAAGCATCATTAATGCCAATTTTCGAGCATTTAAACACAATCACAGCGATCCATAACAATGACAAGCCAAGCCACGCAAAACAGGGAAACTTTTGCTATTTTGTCCTCATTTGACCTTGAAGATATTGACCTAAGGTCACGAACTTTGCACACAATAGAGTTCACTACCGTGCCCATCCACCCTGCGAATTTCGTTGCTCTAGCCTTCCTAGGAGCTGAGATCTTAAGGGGGCGAAATCCCCCCTCCAGTGCGCGTTATTTTCAGAGGCCCTCCAGGGCGCGTGTTAAAGAATCGAGACAAGACCCGTTTACGGAGGCAGCAAGCCCTGCACCTGTACACAATACTGCACAGCCGCGGTCTGCAACAAGCCAACAACATCCCCAGCGCCAACTCCTGGGTCGACGCAGACACGCGCCTTGAAAAAAAGCTTCAAGCATATCGGAGCCCTAGCCGTGAGAGGGAACTTGCTGCCGACAGCCGCCCGGCTCGGGCGTAGCCGATCCCGGCATGACCGCACCACCAGCTGTGACGTTGGATACCGACAGCATGAAGCGATGGCACACATCTCCCAAACCTGCTTCAGAACCGCTCCGGGACGGATTGAGCGACACGATAAGATCACCCGCTATATAGCGAACAGATTGAAAAACAAAGGTTTCTCGATTGTCAAAGAGCCCAGGATTCCAAACTCAGCGGGTCTAAGAAAACCGCGTATTGTCGCGACCAAAGGCACTGAGATTAACGCGCTTGAAACGCAAATACTGGCGGATAACGCAGCTATCGTGGAAGCGCACACTATAGAGCAACTACTATGGCACTACAGAGATACGTGAACACCTGATTGCTCGAGCCGAATTACCTAACCTAACCCAACCTAACCTAACCTAATCTCACAACGCCATCGTCACATTTTGGTCTATCACCCGAAACTGGCGAGGTGGATGGTCTACTACTGCAGCACCTAACCTGAAGAAACTTGGCCTAACAATCCAAGACCTGATGTTTACTACACTGAAGTCTTGTTGAGTACACTTGCTGAATACGGAAGATGTTAGGTGTCCACCAGATCGGGGTACCCCAGGCGAGCACCCGCGAAATGCCGCTGCGGGGTCGAGGACCGGGCCGTAGAGGGTGAATACCGCGCCAGTCCCCGCAGGATATAAATAGGGCCGAAGTATAGCACCACCGGAAGTGCTCATATTTGTCGGTGTGTTTATGTAAAAATGTCCATGTCAAAGAAAGTATAGAAAAAAGAGACTTCGGCTAGAAAATGGGTCACATGTCTCGCAAGATGTGACCCCTTAAAGAAGTAGTCAAATTCCTCGTCTAGTGTCTATTATGCTGCTAGTGTTATATTATACCATATAGGGTGTACCTGGCGGTGAATTCGGCGCACCTTCCTTCTGGATGTGGTACTGATGAAATTGCCTATGGTAGCAAAATGGGCCATGATTGGAAGAGTTTGGAATTGTTGAGTGCGTTATGCATTATCAAGTGAATGGTGCTTGATAAGCTGGGATATATAGTTTCCTTGAAACTTGAGATAATGGATTGATTGGGGTGTGAGCATTTACTCTTCTAGTATCATTCTTCGATAAGCTAAACCAAGATGGTCCCTGTGACCCTTATTAGGCCTTAACACTTATTAACTTTATTAACGTTAATTCGCAACACACACAATCTCCGAAATCACACCGGTACCTTATAAAAATTGTCGGTGTGCAAAAGAACCAACAAACCACCAAAAAAGAGTCTGGGCAGAAAAATCTGCGGGTCCGTAATAAATCGGCTGGGGACCTAGGACACAGTCCTGGACGAAGAAAAACGCAACGGTTTCAAAAATGAAAAACCGAGCAGAGGCCTCGGGTCGATAGCCAACCTGGAAACATATTTAGCCAAATAGATGAGGTGCATCAAAGCTCAATGGATATCTGGGATTCTGAACCACCAGAACATGTGAGAAGAAGAGAAGTAATCATCTAATTGAAGCAATGTAATTTTCAAAACAAAGAACCACATACAATGCATTCCATCACCTCAAAGATTGCGCATGACTATCGTGTGGCAGCAAATAGAAAAACGTGGGAGGCCTAACTGAAACCGTAGAATCGCACGAAGTGTGGCGAATGCGCCGAATGTGCAAAGCGGGTAGATGAGTGCACACAGGGCGTAGTAGCCATCGGGCTTTATGAGCTGGAATGCCCTGAATTGGAAGATTTACATTTTAAAATGATTTGTGCAGGTGTCATTTCAGCAGCGCCAGGGGACTTACCAAGGGATGCAAAAGCAGTATAACAGGGTGTGGGAAGTCGGGGTTGAGAACTCAGGACTCAGAAACCACGGTGGTGAGTTGGGCACCCTCCACAATTGAATTAAGTTGGTCACTAATCATGTTATTATATATTGCCCTTTGGAACAATAGCGCTCGAAATCTGGGAACTTTATAAAAACATGGTAGTTGGCCCACTAAAAAACCGTTTTACACCCCTAACCCAAATCTTATGTACGCCATTGTTGGCCGGTCACCATCTCAGTGTATAGGGGCCGCAGGTACTGGACCCAGTTCCGCACTGGGTCATTGACCGGCCACCGTCTTAGTGTATAGGGGCCGCCGGTGCTGGACCCAGTTCCGCACTGGGTCACTGACCGGCCACCGTCTCAGTGTATAGGGGCCGCCGGTACTGGACCCAGTTCCGCACTGGTTCACTGACCGGTCACTGTCTTAGTGTATAGGGGCCGCCGGTGCTGGACCCAGTTCCGCACTGGTTCACTGACCGGCCACCGTCTCAGTGTATAGGGGCCGCCGGTGCTGGACCCAGTTCCGCACTGGGTCATTGACCGGCCACCGTCTCAGTGTATAGGGGCCGCCGGTACTGGACCCAGTTCCGCACTGGGTCACTGACCGGCCACCGGAAGCCGGATCTGGCGCAATGTCGGCTGGTGCAACTGCCTGGCCGTGGCGTGCTTACACGAAGCCGGACGCAAGCTTGCCTCACCTTTCGATCAATGGGTGAATCGCCGGCGCACGTGGGATGGCTTGCCAGCCGGATCGGAAATCCTGTTGGTCGTTGATATCCCGGAGCACTCATCATAAGTAGACTGGTACTCGCTGGTAGCGTCGGCGTAGACGCAGGTCGAAGGGGGAGGGGTCGCAAGACAAACCTTTCAAATTATCGGGAACCTCAACTGTTGATCTCATGTGCGTAGCATGGGAAGAGCAGACTTCAGAAGCACCTTCGCCCCTTTGAGTTTGAGTTTTATTGAGTCAGGCACTTCGGCCCCCTCAGGCTATTTCGTGCCATTAATGAGAAAATGTATATCGTGTTATGCTATATAATTCAGCTCATACCTCGTGGAGTAGTTTTATACTGCGTAGAAACTTGAAAAGTAGTTTGATGAAAAAGGGATGGCCATCCCCTGATAGTGTAGATGGAGTAAAAATAATTTTGTGTGAAAGGCAAAAATCCTTCAGTGTTTTTCGATGGCCGTGGTACTTCTGAAAATGAAAGACAATACGTGAAACTATATAATATATATATATATATATATATATATATATATGTACATATCCTTGTGTATATATAACATATGTATATATTATATATACATAATATATAATGTATTATAATTATATATATAAAGGTGTATATAAAGATATATATATATATAGATATATATATATATATATATATATATATATATATATATATATATATATATATATATTTATATATATATATATATATATATATATACATATGTCGATGGGCAAGCAAAGTATGGCCGATGCGTAAACTTGATAGTGCGTTTTCTTCGTTTCGGTCTTTCCTATGATGTGATCCAAGTATCCACGACAGTTTTAATGAAGCGTAATTGTGTATTGTTTGCGTTTTGTGTCCAGTTTTAGTTCCAAAATTATCGAACACTCCGCATTGATGACTTAATGCCTTCAAAATGTGATTGAATTTCTATAATGTTTTGGAAGTTTATGATGCTTTGGGTAATTTGTGGGCTTCTTTTCTTCCTGGGATGCCGCAGTGGCTGGGGACCCACAGGATACGGGCCTCCACGCCCATTAGATAAAGTCTTGCAAGAGTATCGTAGATGGAGATATGGCAATTGTGCGAAAATGAAGGTCAAGAAAGTGATTGAAGAACAGATTTGGAGTCGGAACAAACGACAACACTGCGCATGGGGTGACAAATTGAACAGTTGCCGACAACGAAGAGCAATGAGAATGACGCGCAATTATACGACGAAAATGGATGTTCCGTTTGATAAGCTATGCTGATTTATGTGTATATCCGAAACAAGGACATTTCCAGTGAGGTTAGCGTCATTTGATGTGACTTTAACGACAAATGGAATATGACGATAACGAGAAACTGGTGACATTTTTACTTTGCATGTTCCGGACAAATTTTTTATTTTGTGGTGATGGTTAGATAAAAATGTGTCGTTCAGCCATCTGCCACGGTGGTATAGTTGGTGGAGGAAGAGCAGTAATATGTGGAATATTATACTGAAATTGTGTTGAATATGTTTTGATGCGAGAAGCGTGGTAAGGCTCGTTCGCTTTGCTGTCGACCTGGGATTGTACGACCCCAGGACGCGACCATCCGCAGAGCTCGGCCGGCTGCACGGACGGGTTCGCGGAATGTCGCCATCCGTAGGAAATACCTCCCATGGAGGTGGTCGCTTCATGGTTCGACTAGAAGTTGCTGGTGAAGAACCTGGTGTATGGTTTTCACCAAGCCTGGGTGGTGTGGGTGGTGGGCCCATCTGTCGTTCTGTGGTTGGCGAGGATGAGAGTGCTGTTGGGGGCGGCGGTCCTTTGGACTTGGCATCAAAAGGTGCACCCTGTGGGTGGAGCCGGGCTGACCGACCCGCAGCTCCGAGATCTGGCGCTCCAGAAATTACCTCCACCCTGGAAGCCCGGTCCTTGGGTGGTTCCACTGGTGGATGGTGGAGGGACGCACTGGTCTCTATCACAGGTACGGTGGTTCCTGCCCGTCGACTAGTGAGGCCAGCAAGCGGAGCAGTTCCTGTCCCAACGGCAGGGGGCGCAGGTGATGCGGTGGGTTTCGAGCTCCTCGCCTTCTGTTGCTTCACGGACCCAATCATGGAGGGGGTCAGGGCTGCGCCGGCGGCACAGTGGTCAATTTCTGGCGCTTTAAGGGCAACTTCAGCCTCTGCCTCCTGGGGGCGAGGTGCTTCAGCACTTGAAGTCAGGCGTCGTTCCGGCAAGGTGTAAACGAGGCCAAAGGATCTCAGGAGGTTACTAAGCTGCGAGAGAAACTGGGAGGCACTGGGAGACTCCCGGTGATTGGTGGCAGGTTGCGTGTCTTTTACTTTGCCTGCATAACACTTTTGGGTGGGTTTCCATGCACATTTCTCGGGCCTGTCTATATGGTATCTGTTTAGTGCACTTCAGTGCAAGAATCTCTTTCTCCTTGACATTAACTCGACATGATCTGTCGTAAGCAGTGTGCGGAGACTGTCCGTGACCACAATTTACACACCACAGCTCTTCAGAGTCACAGTTTTCGCCGGTGTGCTCTAAAGCACCACATATATCACAGGTCAGGTGACCTCGGGAATACTGGGTCGTGTGTCCGTATCTCTGGCATCGAAAGCATCGCATGGGGTTTGGTATGAAAACGCGCGAACCTTCACCTTCACATAGCCAACGTACACCGCCACTGGGAGATCTGTGGAGTTAAAAGTCAACAAAATATTGTTCGTAGCTTGTAGGTTACCTCTACGACGCACTTTCATCCTTCGCGCATCCACAACACCATATTCAGCTAGACCATCCAGTTTCCGCATAGGAAGCGTCCCTCAGATCAAAGCAGTTTATAACACCCTTCGAGAAGTTCTTTGTCCTGTGTGGCTCCACTAAAATAGGCATCGTGACGTCACGAATACTGCCCTGCTCTCGTACGCTGTATTTGAATTCAGTTAAGACTAGAGTTTTCCTTGCTTCCTCAGCATTTCGAAATTCGACTTCAATTGCTCCAACCCTCAGTTTCTCGCATCGAAGCACGTCGCCAAGCAGATCGCAGCCGCGTAAATGCTCGCCTCAGCTGGGTTCTTGAGAAAGAAGGCATCCTTACAGGTACGCAGTGTGGGTTCAAGAAAAATCGTAGTGTCATAGATCATGTTTTACGACTGGACACAGAAATAAGACACAACTTTATGCAAAATAAACACGTAAGAGCTATTTTCTTGGACATTGAGGCTGCTTATTACACTGTGTGGCGATATGGAGTATTGAAGAAAGTGTATATACCACAGGATACGTGGATCTATGAGAACCTTTTTTACAAAACTTTCTGTGTGATCGTACCTTCCGTGTCCGCGTCGGAAATCATATGTCACTACGCTTTGTCCAGCAGAATGATGTCCCACAGGGAATTGTACTTAGTGTTGCGTTATTCGCAATTTTGATCAATGGTATTGAAAACGGACTATCACCGAGTATTAAAAGGCCACTGTTTGTTGATGACTTGGCCATCTGGTCATGTGCGGCGCGATCACCATCCATGGAAATACAGCTACAGATGTAGCACGCCTTGAAAAATGGAGGATTATAAACGGCGTTCGATTTTCCCATATCGTATGCTTTGCTAATGTCTCAAAATACTGCCACAGTATGTTCATATTTCTTGTAGCTTAGGCGGATGTTTGTCTAATCGAATAAGGTGATCTATGGCGCTGCGTCCTCGCCAAAAACCGCGTTGAAAGGAATTAGAAAAGAATTTGTTTCTAGGTGCCATGTCAATCTGTCAACAATAATACCTTCAAAAAGGTTTCCAAGACACCTGGGGAGAGCAATGTGTCGAAAATTGTTGGGGTCGCTGTGATCTTTGCCGGGTTTTGGTATCGGAATGATGGCTTCTTTCCAAGATTCGGTAAATATGTGACCTGACCATAATTAATCAAATGTTCGTAAGACGGAATGTTTCGTGTGGTCGGGTAAATGTCTTGAAAAAGTATAATGTAAATTGTCTGGTCCTACAGAAGTATCCATGGCGGAGGAAATTGCAGTCTCTAGTTCTGAAAGTTGAAAAGAGCATTATGTATTTCAGTGTTGTCTGAATGGAATTGTGCTGAATCGGTGTGAAAAGTTTGTTGTGCATTTTGTAAGAAATTAAGTCTGTATTTGTTATCCGAGCGATTTTGAGCCAGGGTGTTGTGCCTATGCTATTGTGTTTACTATTGCTTTTGGGTATGCAATGATGATATTTTGGATTTTGATGGCCATGAGTGCTTTGAACGGGGTGCGTCCGGACAGTCGGCGGATTAATTGCCATATTTGGCTTAATGGTGTTCGAAAATTGAGTTGATTTAAACATTCTGATCATGAACGACGTCTGGCATCGCGAATGAGGCGGCGTGTCCTAGTTCGTGCATGGTTACGGATGAAGGGAATTGTGTTGATCAGGGTGTCTTACATATTTCTTAAATGCTCTTCAGGTTTTTTTGCGGATAGCGGACGAACGGCGTTCGGCAGCGCGCCCAACTTTGGCATACCTTTACCCACATCAATTTGACATGCTGATTCAAACTTTTTAGGTAAGGTCATCTAGGGTCAACGAGTTAGTCAAGGTCAAGTGAGGTCACCTCCAGAAACGTTCAACCAGTCGTCGCGCTTTAACGGATACATATTTTTAATGAAACTTTTAGCGTTTGCTTATCTTCACGGATGCAACAAAACGTACCAGATGAATTTTTCATCTTTTCCCGTTTTTGACTACATACAAATTTTGCATATTTGCCTATTGCAGTTCAAATGGAGGATTCTGGTTAAAGTACGCATTTTTTATTATTGCAAGTTCAGCCAACTGCCTCAACTGCAACACGTCCGACCACCTGACCACATCACCCGATGTCCAGGTTGACGCAAGGAGGTGTGCGCGGTCAAAGCCACGACCGGGGTGTCCTACCCCCAGGACCGGCGGTCCGTGGAGGCCACTTCCCCGCCACCAAAGCGTAGGCACAGGTGACCAGCATTGCTCCCCACCCCTTGCGTCAACACAACTTCTACTTCGATGCAAACCGACATGATTTCCAGCTTGGTTCCATTTAACACGCGCCCTGAAGGGCCTCTGAAAATTACGCACACTGAAGGGGGTGAGGGAGGGTGGCGGGTGGACTTCGCCGCCTAAGATATCGTCTCCTATTATAGTTGTGAGTGACGAGGTTTTTAGGGTAGATGGATATGATGGCGAAATGTATTGTGAGCAAACTTTATGACTATAGGTAAATATCTTCCAGGTCAAATGAGGTCACATGTAATAATTGGCTTGCTTTGAGTGGCTTCGCTTAACATGTCTATGGATCGCTGCGATTGTGTTTAAATGCTCCAAAATGGGCATCAATGATGTAGTTGGACATAGCTAGTGACACAATTCGGGTGATAGATCCGGGATTTGACCTCAGGTCACCTATATAACAGCACCTCATCGGGCCAGTTACCGGTTCAAGTTACCAGAACTGGGTCGCCAGCTGGAGCAAGGGGCGGCCCGGCGCAATCGGCTTCACGAAGAAAAGACTGAAGTACATGAATGAAGTATGGGAACGCTTCATATTTACAAGGCTTACAATAACAAAAAAACGGAAGTTTTTAGTAGGGAGTAACATGCAAAATGACACGAATCGCATGACTGTCATTTGCGTTTATAACAGCCTTCCAGTTGAAAAGTTTGGTTCGATTGACCCGTCATAAACCTGACCTGAGCTTACGTCAGTGACCTACCATGATCCTAAAACAATATAGCATAACAATAGACTGATTCATTTATTGATTATTTTGGCTTAGGGGCGCATTAACTGCTACTAGCTATGTAGCGCCCATATCTCACTTTTCACAGCATTCCATTTAGCGACATGTGTCTATTTGTGGAATGGATATATCACCTGTAGCTGAACAGCCGATATTTACCGATATAATTTACCTGTTTGGACAATCTCCGAGTTGTCACCTAAAACATCACAGTACGATAATTTGTCGAAACTTGAACGGAAATGACGTGAAGTATGTGGCTCATTCCACCGTGAAGTTGGGGCACGAAAACAGTATGTGGCGAACAGTCATATGTGAACTGCATCGGGAACAGCGTGGCTTCGCCTCCCTTCTCAGAAGGTAACCATTCGTTGCATATGTGTCCCCTATCCGCAGGCGTGACAGAATCACCTCTTCTCGACTACGTTTTTTTTAGCGATGACGTCCACCGTTCCAGAACTGGTTAAATGGATCGAAGTTTGTTCGAAACCTGGTGATTCAAGTTTTCTTGCCACTTTCCCTGGAGGAAAGCATTCACTTTTGAGTAGTAATAATTCGCGGGAAGGGGCAAGGCTCGAGTCCTATGATGTGATTGCGCGGTGCGCTTTGCGGCAGCGTCGGCCAGCTGATTTCCGGTGATGCCGGTATGGCTCGGTACCCAACAGCGGACAATCCTCTTACCTGCTTTGCCCAATCCCGTCAATCGCGCTAGGATATCTTGAGCGAACTGGTTTGATGGGTGCATGGACTGAAGAGTCCTAAGGCTACCCAACGAGTCGGTTATAATGAGATGTAGGGCTTCACCTTCGACCTCAATACAACTTAAGGCATTTATGATCGCAACCAACTCAGCAGTGTACACAGAAGCATTTTGTGGTAGGCTAAACGATCTAGTTGCTGTCCGACATACGAATGCACACCCAGTTCCATTGATTGTCTTGGACCCGTCAGTGTATGTGTGAGAGTAGGATCGATAGTATTCTAGTAGCTCGAGAGCTTCTGCTCTGATAAGTTCTGGGACAGTTTGTCCTTCCTTGATAGTCGCCAGGAACACATCAATTCTTGCTGAGGCGAGTTCCCATGGTGGAATGTGCATGTATTTCTCCATCGCCACACCTCGTAGTGGGATTTCGGCCTCTTGAAGTAGCGAGCGGATTCTGACGCAAAATGGTCGTAATCGACCATTTTGTAATCACCTCTTTACTCATGGAAAGTAGACAGCATGCGGTGTGAAGAAAAAAAACAGATCTCTAGGTGGGATGCGCTGGGAATTGTCTCAGCTTTATTGCGTACCGGAGTCCCAGCTTTTCGCGTCTGATTGCCAAGAATGGCTCGTTGACCTCTGCATAAATACTCTCAACCGGTGACGTCCGAAGTGCCCAGTGGCGATATGCAATGCCGTGTGGTGTACCGTGACAAGCTTCCGTTTCATGGAGCCACTGGTGAGACGGGCAACTTATTTCTGGAATACTCGTCCCCACAAGCATTTCTTTAATTCCACATCAGAACAGAGGCCAGTTGCAAAATACCTGTCATATCATGGTTGCCATCGTACCTACTCGCCGCTCATAATATCAAACATCACATAATTTATAAAGCTAATGCACACCCATCAAAATTTGCAGTTCAGTGCTAAATCTACTTATTAACCCGCGCCGTCTTTCCTGTCAAATCCTCCCACCCAGTCTCGGGAGAGGGGGCGGTTGAAGAACCCTTCTAAAATCCAAACTAAGCATCGCACGAAAACGAAAGAGGTGTCATCGGAAAGCGCTCGACGAGTATGGTCCGGATCCACCCCTCCCCTAAAAATACTTTTTTTCCCCAAAAGTGACGTTACCAGGGGGCAAGATTCTCACGACTTTTCACGACTTACATTATTTTTTAATCTGGGAAGTTCATTTTGGGGATATATGAAAAAGCAAAATTTATTTAGAATTAGAAAAGGACGGCGAAATCGACCAGGGCTATAATTTTTGTTTGGCCCCACATGCCATAGCCGAAGCGCTGGAAATTAAATCAGCGGAGAGGATTGGAAATCAAGACAGTTGGTATCGGATGTAGCCGGCGAGAAGGGTCTTGGGAAGAGTGGTAGAGTTGAAGGTAGGTTGAGGGAATGCAATATTGCTCAAAACCGGAACCATCCAGCCTATCGGTGGATTACAGCCTATCTCTCAGGGACATCAAGAGCACGTGGCAGGGCTCGCGTGGATTACCGTTTTCCACTCGTATGTCCTCGATTCTTCGAGAATGTAATATCAGGCCGCGTTCCATAGCACGTGTCATCACGCCGAGCACTCCCCCTTGACATGTCCCAGTGAAAATTGATGTGACTTTGACCTGCTCAAAGAAAGGACAGGTAAACCCGGAGGAACTCCGCATGTTGACATTGGAAACAATACATGAATATCACGACTTTTCGCGCATTTAGACAAACGGCTCAAAGTCGATCTCTGCTGTCGGGTGTGCTTACGTAAGTCGATAAGGCGTTCGATCTTTTTGTTTGCCGACGCAAACATCGATTTTTACTGCCGAACTGTGTGCCATTCTGCAAGCCCTCCATTTTATTCAGAAAGACCGGTCCACAAAGCACGTAGTTTTCACAGACTCTGAGCAGTCTCCTGGCACTAAACACGTTTAACCAGGATAAACGACTTGTTCGGAGGATTATCAAATTAGTAAAATCCCTACATGACATCGGTAGAAATATCGTGTTCTGCTGGATTTCGAGCCAAGTTGGACTCGCGGGAAACGAGGTTGCTGACATAACCGCCAAACACGCCATTAGCAATGATCGTGTGGTGCATCTACGGCTCCCTCCAAGGGATCTATATCCTACTATATTGTCAAATATACGATCAGAATGACAACGAACCTGGAATTCGAAGTGTAGTAAGCTCAGGGTTTTAAAACCGACACACGGAAAGTGGCTATCCTCTCACCGAACCAAACGGCGGGAAGAAGTAATACTCTGCCGATTGAGAATAGGTCATACATTCGCAACGCACAGTTACATGCTTACCGGTGATGACCGACCTGTATGTCCGCGCTGCCCTAACCCGCCTACCGTATACCATGTTTTAGTAGGTTGCGCACTGCTAGATCTTTTATGACGCCAGATTTTAGGACGGTTGAACGCCATATCTTCTTTGCGTATCCTAATGGGGAACGACTCGTCGTTCGTCGTATCGTCTGGGAATATTTTCATCTTCATTCGACAAGCTCGCCTTGAGGTGATATACCCCCACTCGTGAATATTGATAACAAGCTATGATAGCAGCACCGTAGTTTGATTACAATTTAGTTATGGGCGCAAAATGACCCTAGATGTCGACGCGCCCCTAAACTCCTCCAATCCACCACCAGAGTTGAAAGTAAGGACAAGGAGGCTCGTATCACGTTTCTGGCCGTCTTTAAAGGAAGTGATGCGTCATACGTGGGCCACCCCCTCCGGCTTGAGCTCCGCTCGGGTATCGTTCTCAGACATGAAGCGAAGCTCCAGCGCGAAGACGGTGTCTTTGGTGGTGACGGTGCCTTTGGCGGTTCGAATGGAGCGTGATGGTAACGGCTTTTTAACAGAATGCGTCGGTACGAAGGAAGGCTTTGGTCTGGGCTCGGGTTTGGGTTGTTTTGATGAGGGCTCCGTTGGCAGGAGCTTCGATGTTATAATTTTCCAAGGCGCAGATGGCTAGGAGTTGTTTGGTCAGCCAGAAAACGTTGATACGACGGAAGGAAACGGCTTCCTCGACGGGTTTAGCGGCTACGTACGAGCCAACACTGTCGAGGCAGGTTTCGATGGGTTGGATTGGCTCTGGCTGGAAGGGCGTGGTCTGATTCTGGCGTGGGTTAGCGGCGTGGATCATGATAGGTTGGTCCGGATCGTGAGGCGAGGTCGTGATCTTGGGTCGGCGGGGCGCAAAGGGCTTCCATGACGTCATTGAGGGGAATTATTTGGCGTGGGTCATCAATGTTTGCATCAATCGAGGGAACATCAGGGGCTGAGTCCGTGTTCGTGCGGTGGTCGTCGGGTGTGGTCGTCAGGAATTCCGAGTCAGAGTCCGTTGGCGAACATGGGTCGGTGTCCTTGCGTTTTCCCCATCGCGGGAAAAGGCCTTACCTAATGTGACTTAAATAAGACAAAGGACACACCGACACTCAGGGAACGGAAATACGACGGGAGGGACACAAACCGCGTAGAGTGATGGGTGTCACGCCACGAAAATTAAAAACAAGGAACTGCTATAACCAGCGGTCAGTCACGCCAAAACTGGCACGGTGTAGTAATCAGTGGGCTCTGGCGACATTGCGCTCAAATAGTACTGAATATTGCATGCATTTTGCGTTTTGGTAGTTGATGTTCTCCTTTTCCTGAGGGAGTATATTGTGGTTTTGAATACCGCGGCTGACGGATGCCATCCTGGAGTGGTTTTGCCGCGATCACGGGGACGACGGGGGCGTCAGTACGTCGTTATTTGTGTCTGTGTGACCCTTACTGCAGGTCCGGCTACAGGTTTGTGTGACCCTCACTGGTGGTCCGGCCACAGGTCTATGTGACCCTCACTGGTGGTCCGGTCCGGTCCTGCCCCAACGACACTGCGCCCCCTCCCCTCACGATACTCTGACAGCTCTTCCAGTCCGATGTACTCTCTCTATGAGATCGATGTACTCCCTCTTCCAGTCTGACGTACTCCCCTTCTTCCAGGCTGATGTAATCCCTTTTCCAGACTGATATAATCCCTCTTCAGTGCGTTGTGGAATGTAGTTGCTCGTGCCTGACCGTATTGTGGACGGCACCTCTCCGTTGAGTTCCCGGTTCTGCAGATCAGCGCCCGTCAGCGGTTGTCGGCTGGCACCTGGCGGAGGCAAACCATGAAACTTTTAGTTCGCTCTGTCGCCGACAGGCGCACTGAGGCTCCGAACCTGCATGGTGCATGGTCCTAGGTGGCGCATGAAGGCCAAGTATGGGGAAAACCGGTCGAGAAAACGGCCCCATTTCTGGGAAGAAGTGATCATAGCATAGTTAGATTCAAGGCACATGTAGGGAAAATTATGAAGGACAATTTGGTAAGGGTTCCAAATTTAAACAGAGACGACTTTGACTGCATGAGAGCGGCTTTAAGTGCCATCAGATGGGAAGAAGAATTCTCCAATTTAAATGCCTGTGAAAGGTGGGAAAAGTTCAAATCTTATTTCAAGGAAATTCAGCTTAGACATGTCCCCCAAAAGGAAAGACGCAAAAGAAGGGTAGGAAAGCCAAATGGCTTACACCAGACTTGCTAAAAGCAATCAAGGGTAAGAAAACTGCATTTAGAGTGGTTAAATAAGCTTCAAATGTCGTTAATCTAAAGGCGTATCGAAAAGCTAGAGATAACGTGAAGCAAAAAAACGATAGCAGCAAAGCAAGCAAAAGAACTGGATTTAGCTAGAAACTGTAATGGGGACAGTAAAAAGTTCTTTAGTTTCTACAAGCTGAGTAAAGTTTCTAGCACAAGTGGTCCACTGGAAGTAAACGGGACTACATTGGGTGAGGATAGTGAGATGATTTAGGAGCTGAGCAAGCAGTTTAAATCAGTGTTTACATTGGAAGATATGACCAATCTGCCGACCGTACACCATAGTTCATTGACATGTGATCTGATAAATGATGTTGATTTCATTGATAGTGATGTTGTTTACAATCATATCACGAAAATAAAGCCAAACAAGGCAGCGGGACCTAATGGAATTTATGCTAGGGCATTGCGGGAGGCTGAAAAGGAACTGGCATTTCCACTTAGTATAATATTTTGTAGATCAGTTTCACAAAATGAAATTCCAACCGATTGGAAAAGGGCAAATATAGTTCCTATTTTCAAGAAAGGAGAAAGAGGGAAAGTTGAAAACTATAGGCCAGTAAGTCTCACATCCCTAGTCTGCAAGGTACTCGAATCAATTATCAAGGATAGAATTGTTAGTTATCTGGAAGGAAACAGATTGATTCAAGATACTCAACAAGGCTTTAGAAAAGAACGATCGTGTCTCACAAATCTATTGGATTTTTTAACTTCGCCACAGAACAATTTGATCAGGGAAATCAGGTTAATGTAGCATATCTTGACTTTAGTAAGGCCTTTGACAAGGTACCCCACAGACGGTTAATGATACAGCTTCAGGCCCATGGCATTGCAGGAAGCATCTTAAAATGGATAGAGTTGTGGCTTTCAGATAGACAGCAAAGAGTGATGCTAAATGGTACAAAGTCATTATGGCAAAATGTTCTTAGTGGAGTCCCCCAGGGGTCAGTACTGGGGCCACTGCTGTTCATTATATATGTAAATAACATTGAAAGCGGCCTAAGCAGTAAAGTTTTGAAATTTGTGGATGATTTGAAGGTCTTTAGGGCAATAACAGGTCAAAATGAGCATATCTCGCTGCAAAAAGACTTAGACGAACTTGTGAAGTGGTCGGAAGAATGGCAAATGAAATTTAATTTTGATAAGTGCAAAATCATGCATGTAGGTAAGCAGTATATGAAGGCTGCATACTTCATGGGTGGCCAAGTGCTATCAGTGACTCAACAGGAGAAGGATTTAGGTGTTATTCTAAACACAAAATCGGAGGCATCAGAACAGACCAAGGAAGCCAAGAAGAAGGCACCGAGAATGCTTGGGGCAATAAATAGGAATGTATCATACAGAAGTGAGGAAGTCATCAGGGAGCTTTACTGTTCATATGTCAGGCCACATTTGGAATACTGCATCCAAGCTTGGTCTCCTAGCTATGAAAAAGATTGTTAGCTTTTAGAGGGAGTACAAAGGATGGCTACACAAATGGTTAATGGTATAAGCAACCTGGCATATGAGGAAAGATTGAAGAAATTGAATATGTTTTCACTTAGATATAGAAGGCTGAGAGGAGATCTCATCGAGATCTTTAAATTTATCCATGGTCTGGAGGGGGGATATCTCAGGGAAATGTTTGAATTTAACAGAAATGGTGCAATTAGAGGTGATAAATTCAAAATTAAAGTTAACCACAGCAGAACAAGGTTAAGACAGACTTTCTTCACCAACAGGATAGTAGAACACTGGAACCAGCTGCCAGAAACCATTGTTAGTAGCAGCACATTGAACATCTTTAAAAACAGCATAGACAATCATAAGAATAGATGGCTTGCTTTTAAGTATTACAAGGAGGGCTGATTGACAGATTTGGTGGGCAATTGGTTGAGTGTACAGAGTGCAACCAAGAAGGGCCCTTGTGGCTCATAGTTGCGCTAATCTTTTATGTCTTTATGTCTTTATGTGACACCAGACTCAGAATGGACCACTGCACGCCAGTCGGCACATGTCAGGTTGGATGAGGTCAGGTCCCAGTACATCGTGGGCGAGTTAGTTCGGCGTGGACATCTGGCTCGTATCGTCGCACACCGCGGTCGAGGTCCGGATATATCACAGGTGGCACAGCTAACTCTGTCGGGGAAACATGGCAACACCCCTCTTCACAACGCCGGGCCTAAAGATGGTTGCACGCACATCGTACGGAGGAGACAGGAAAACTATGTTATTGTTGTATCGGTCTCTCATTCGTCCGAAACTGGACTACGCATGTTTTATATATGGCAGCGCATGTGCAACAAGTTAACGTTCGCTGGACACTGTACACTACTCGGCTCTCCGCATAGTGACCGGCGCTTTCCGCGCTTCACCTTCTGCCAGCTTTCTGGCCCACGAGTCGCCACTCTCGCTCTGCCGCGAAATGCTCAGGATGCGCTATGCCTGTAAGCTGTGCGAATTCCCTGGCCATCCCGCATATTCGCACGTGTTCTCCCATCGACTCCTTGCATCATTCTGTCGCGGACGTACCATACATGCCACCTCCTGCGTTCGCATACGCAGGCTCTTTGAAGACAGCGGGATTCGACCGAAGGGGATTATGTGGTTCAATCAGGTTCAAACGCCGCCATGGCAAGTGACTCCCTCTATAATATATATATGTCACTTTCCTCGATTGGAAAGGACCATGCTTCACCACAGTACCGACCGTCATGTGCGCTAGAGCACATAGCCTCGTTCGAGGGATACATCCCAACTTACACAGATGGATCCGAGACTGATGCTTGTGTGGGCAGTGCATTTGTTACTGGGTTTCTGTCAATATCTTTTCCCTACCGCCACATGCAACTGTTTACACTTCAGAGCTAGTGGCGATCACAAAGCCTCTCAGTTTTATTGAAGTGTAGCAGGATGCCTCGCATGTCATTTTCACCGACTCACTGAGCAGTCTCTGGGCGCTAAAACAGTTTAACCCACCTGACACCAGTTTACAGGACGTTTTACGCCGTCTCGAATCACTCGCTCAAGTTGGGAAGACTATTGCCCTCTGTTGGATTCCGAGCCATATCGGCATCGTGGGGATCGAGGCAGCCGATGCCTCTGTAAAGCGAGCAGCACAAGCCTCATATATGCGATCTATGCCGCTCCCCGCGAAGGAGTATGACCGCTCTATCACGACCTTCGTTTAAAAAAGGCAGTCTAGTTGGGACACACTGCAGGACAACAAACGCACCACTGTCAGTACGTCACATTCTGACATCCTGCCCCCTGCTCGCCGATGCTCGAAGACGCCTTCTTGTAGTCGTGCAACCGCCGTCACTCCGCGAACTCCTGAGTGAATGTTCACGCGTTGTAACTTCAGGACAACTGTTTCGCTTTCTCTCGGATGTCAAATTTAGAGCGATTTACGCATCTCACTGACATGTAGCACTATACGCTCGGAACCGTGACATGTCACTCTAACTGATTTTCGATTGATCTTACTGTTTCGCTGTTTCACTGCTGTTACTCCCGTTTCACTGCTTCACGGATGTTTGCCTGGGCTTTCTCTTTCGGTTTCGCCGTTTCACTGATGTTACTCCCGTTTCACTGTTTCCCTGATGTTTGCTTGCGCTTGCTCTTTCTGTTTCACTGTTTCACTAATGTTACTTCCATTTCACTGTTTCATTGATGATGTTGCATATGCAATTCAATGTTTCGCTGACGATGGTATTGGTGCTGCATAACCAACGCACTCGACGCGCCCCTAAATTCCAATAACCAAATAACCAACAGCGCCTGGCGAAACTGGTAGTCAGTAGCAGTAGGTCGGAGTAACATGGCAACAACTCGCTCCACAGCGCCTGGCGAAACTGGTACAGTTACCAGCAGTAGGTCGGGGAAAGAGCTGATGTGGTACGAAACCGACTTGACCAGCTGGTGAAAATCCATAGTAAAACATTCATCGATCCCGTACGGCGCTCAGTGCTAGACAGCATTTGAAAGCAATATGTCATTGTTGAAATCGCCTAGATTAGCAATCTCAGAAGCAATCAGTGAAGCAAAATGTGCTCGTGTTCGGACTAAAAGTCAGCGGAATCGGCGTGCAGTTGGTGCGCGTTATCGCTGTAGCGGCGGTGTCGGTGGACCACCCCCGCAACGGGCACGGCTTCGCCGGCCCACTTCGGTCGAGTCCTCATCGACTCGATGGTGTCCGCGGTTGGGTGTCGACGCTGACTCTGGGTGTCCCCTGTTGGGTGCCGACGGCTGACTCTGGGTGTCCCCTGTTGGGTGCCGACGGCTGACTCTGGGTGTCCCCTGTTGGGTGTCGACGCTGACAACAGGTGTCCCCTGTTGGGTGTCGACGGCTGACTCCTGGGTGTCCCCTGTTGGGTGTCGACGGCTGACTCTGGGTGTCCGCTGTTGGGTGTCGACGGCTGACTCCAAGTGTACCCTGTTTGGTGTCGAAGGCTGGGTCCACATTGCCACGTGTCCACGTCTCCGCGATTACACAGTAGCATAGCTGACGAATGCCAAATCCTGCGAAAGCTTCAGCAACTTCGGCTTGAAAAAGCTGAATGTCGACAAAGCCGAGCGGGCGTGTAAAACCGTCGGCTGGCATCCTTCTGCGGCCCTGCGCCAGCCCGCCGCCGTCCGCCTCAGCTGCCGTCCGCCTCAGCTGCCGTCCGCCTCAGCTGCCGTCCGCCTCAGCTGCCGTCCACCTCAGCTGCCGTCCGCCTCAGCTGCCGTCCGCCTCAGCTGCCGTCCACCTCAGCTGCCGTCCGCCTCAGCCGCCGTCCGTCTCCGCCGCCGTCCACCTCAGCTGCCGTCCGCCTAAGCTGCCGTCCGCCTCAGCTGCCGTCCACCTCAGTTGCCGTCCGCCTCAGCTGCCGTCCGCCTCAGCTGCCGTCCACCTCAGCTGCCGTCCGCCTCAGCCGCCGTCCACCTCAGCTGTCGTCCGCCTCAGCCGCCGTCCGCCTCAGCTGCCGTCCGCCTCAGCTGCCGTCCGCCTCAGCTGCCGTCCGCCTCAGCTGCCGTCCGCCTCAGCTGCCGTCCGCCTCAGCTCCCATCCGCCTCAGCTGCCGTCCACTTCAGCTCCCGGCTGCGGGCGGTGGGCGCGCGCCTGCCGCTCCTTGACCGCCTGTGTGACCGGTCAGTGATGTTGTGCGTGTGTCGCATGCGCCGAGCGCGGGCCGTGGTTTATGGCACCACGGACGCGCGACCCACTTCCGACCGTTCGCCCGGGCAGGGGCCAGTCGCGTCAGGGCAAGGCCAGAGGCAGCAGCGTGTGTGTCGAGCCGTACACAATATAGAGACCGTGATAGAGCAGTGCATCTCAAGAGACAGTGAGGACTGAGCGTGCACCACCACATGGCGCGTCGGTAATATGGATCCGGACGCTCTCACCGAAACCCTCTCCCGCCTGACGGATCTGCTTACGGAGCAAGCCACAGCATCCGCCAGGAGAGAGGAACGGCTTCTGGCGCTGGCCGACTCGGCCGCCCAGACCAGACCGCAGCACAGCACGCTGACCGACTCCGCTGCCGACCGCACCGATGCCGCCGGTGCTGACCCTGGTTCAGCCACCCGCGGCACGAGACGGCTGGGTGCGACAGCCACGCCTGCCCCCAGGCTGATGGAAGGTGCCAGCCTGCGCGAGTTCGCCTCTTGGCGGGACAAATTCGAGGGTACGCCATTCTCACCGGTCTGTATGACCTCCCGCCGGCGAGTCAAACCGCCGCCCTCGTCGCCCTGCTCGACGACCAGTGGACGCGAACCCTCCGTCACGGCCTGGATATTGACGTCTCCACGTCCGATATCCAGACCATCATCCGAGGTATGGAGCGCCATCTGCGTCGGCAGCGTAACGTGATCCTGGATCGGCGAGTTCTTCCGCCGTCAGCAAGCGGACGGTGAGACATTCGATGAGTTTTTCATGGCTTTGCGCGAAATCGCCCAGTTTTGCGACTTCTGTCCGCATTGCACGGACTCACAGCTTCGCGACCGCATCGTCACTGGGATCCGGGATGAGGACACCCTGCGTGCGCTTCTGAGCGAAAGTGATCTCACCCTGCAGTCAGCAGTCCACATCTGCCGTGCGCAAGAAAACGCCCGTCAGAACTCGGCTGCCATGACAAACGGCCACGTCCAACCTGTGTCCGCATATCGTCGGAACAGGACTGCCCGTGCCCGTCAGTCAGACTCCAGCCGCCCAGGCACTCGTCGCAGGGATCCCAGCGGCTCAAACACCCGTCGGACAGACTCGCATCCGACGCTGGACAGGTGTCCCGCCTGCGGTCGCTACCCGCACGCCGACGGGCAGCCATGCCCTGCCCGGACGGCCACGTGTCACCTGTGTCACCGTCGCGGCCATTTTCGGGCCAGGTGTCGTCAGCGTGGCGCGACATCTGGAACAGCCCCAACACAGCGCGACAGCTCCAGACAAAGAGACTCGGGCCAGTATCGTGCGAACGTGTCCGACATACGAGTTTACGGCCTGTCGTCCCGCCGCTCTCCCAGGATCCGGCTGTTTACGACCCACCATAATGGTGCCGGCTCAACGCTCTGGACACCCGATACCGGAGCGGAAACTTCCTGCATTGGCGTGGCACAGGCTGCGGAAATGCACGTGGACATAAGTCGTTTGTCTCCGCCCGCGGACAAGCTGTATGCAGCTGGTGGCCACGAGCTGCAGTGCTTTGGGACTGTACAGTGTGACCTGACATTGGGTGCAATCACAGCGACAGTGACCGTGCATGTCATACAGGGCCTGGACAGCGCCCTGCTCTCCTGGCACGACTCCATCGCCCTCGGGATTCTGCCACCGGACTTCCCCAGTCAGGTGGCGAGCATCGCCGCCGGTGGAACGGATACGGAAGCCGCGCCGCCTAGGGGCACTCACCGCCGCTAGATGGCAGCACATCTACGAGGACGCGAGAGGAGGCGCCGGCGCGACCCCCGCGCCGACGACAAGTCCGCACGAACCAGACACTGGTGCACAAGTCGGATGATCCAGTAACCTGCTCTGTTCGTGGCCCGCTCCCGACCTGGGACCCGGCTTTTGGGGAGCCTTCCCGGCAGCAACGAGCAGCTCACCTGGCGGAGCTCAAAGAAGCATTCCCACGCGTCTTCAGCACGGCCCCGCCTCTTCGTGAAATGACTGGTGGCCCGGCACGCATCGAGCTGATGGACGACGCCCGCCCACATGCTGTCACAGCAGCTCGGCCCATCCCCTTCGCGTGGCAGGATGATATCCGTCAGCAGTTGGACGAGCTTCTGGAGCAAGGTGTTATCGCTCCGTGGATTATCCCACAGATTGGTGCCACCCCATCGTCCCAGTAGCGAAACACGCAGATCCTGCGGGCAGCCATGGTTCAGCAGTGCGTCTGACCGTCGACCTCACTCGCTTGAACAAGTACGTTCGGCGTGGCGCCCACCCGGTGTGCACACCGCATGAAGCGGTCTCCACCATCGGTGTCGGGGCGCGTTACTTCACGAAGCTGGACGCCCGATCTGGTTACTTCCAGGTGCCACTAGACCGTCGTGACCAGGACCTCACCTGCTTCATTACGCCGTGGGGCCGGTTCCGCATGCTACGACTGCCTCAAGGTCTCTCCGCGAGCGGAGACGAATATAACCGGCGAGGTGACCAAGCCCTCTCCGGCATCAGTCGTACGTGCAAAATCGTTGACGACGTGCTGGCACACGACTGCCAGTATGCACCGCACCTGCAACACGTGATCCAGATTTTGGAGCGGTGTGACGCAGCCGGCATCACGCTGCACCCCGGTAAACTGGTGTTTGCCGAGCCGTCGGTTAGCTACTGTGGCTACGATGTGACTGCCGACGGCTACACAGTCGACCAGCGGAAGGTAAAGGCCATCGCTGAGTTCCCCACACCTGGCAATCTCACAGATCTGCGCAGTTTCATGGGACTCGTGAACCAACTGGGTGCCTTCTCGTCGGACACTGCGCTGGCAGCCGAGCCGCTGCGTGACCTGCTGCGGCCCCAGAACATATGGGTATGGACCGAGGCTCACACTCAGGCCTTCGAGGCAGTGAAAGGACGCTCGTGTCACCCCAGTGCTCGCGTACTTTGACCCGCGACGGCCCACCGCCCTGCAGACAGACGCCTCTCGGTTGCACGGCCTTGGATACGCCCTTCTCCAACGTCACGACGAACAGTGGCGGCTGGTGCAATGCGGCTCACGATTCCTGTCGGCCACGGAATCACGTTACGCCGTCATCGAGCTGGAGCTCCTCGCTGTGACCTGGGCCGTACGCAAGTGCCACCTGTTTTTGGCAGGCCTCCCGTCATTCGACATTCTCACCGACCACCGCCCGCTGGTGCCCATCCTCAACCAGAAATCTCTGCCGGAGATCGACAATCCCCGACTGCGACGCCTCCGCATGAAGCTCTGGCGTATAGCTTCACGACCATCTGGCAATCTGGCAAACATCACTGTATCCCAGATGCTCTCTCCAGAGCCCCCGTGGATGACCCCACACCAGACGACGAGGAAGCCGAAGATGACGTGACTCATCAGCTCCACAGTCTCGTCGTGCGCTCAGTGACCCAGCTGGATCCAGACGGAGCCCGGGTGTCTCCCATCGAGGATGCCACGCTGACCCGCGTCCGCGACGCCGCCCGCGCCGACGCCGAGTACATAGCGTTGTGCGAGGCCGTGACACACGGCTTCCCTGATCAGAGACGTGACCTGCCTGCTGCCCTGAGGTCATACTGGGGCGTGCGAGATCGCCTGGCCGTTGACGACGGAATCCTGGTATGTGGTCCCCGGCTGGTCATCCCCAGAAGCCTCAGAGCAGAGACTCTGCAGCGCCTGCACGACTCGCACCAAGGCATCGAACGCACACAGCGCCGCGCACGCCAGTCTGTATACTGGGCCGGCATCGACCGCGATGTTGCCGACACCGTTGGCTCCTGCCAGGTATGCCGTGAACGGCTGCCTCGCCAGCAGCGAGAGCCGCTGATGTCGGACCCCCGCCGAGCCGAGTCTTCGAGTCTGCGTCTACAGATTTCTTCAGTCACGCAGGCAAGACCTACCTGGTGTACGTTGATCGGCTCTCCGGGTGGCCCGCAGTTGTGCACTGCGCCGGCGACGCCACCGCCTGGACTCTGATCCGGCACCTGCGGAAATCTTCGCCTCCACCGGTGTTCCCTGTGTGCTAGCAGCGACGGTGGCCCACAGTACACTGCTCATCTCACCAGAGACTTCCTGCGGCGCTGGGGCGTAACACATCACATGTCTACCCCGCACTACCCGCAGTCCAACGGCCACGCTGAGGCGGCCGTCAAACTAGTGAAGAGACTGGTGCAGAAAGTGACCGTAGCGGGGACCTTGACTGTGATGCGTTCGCTCGTGGGCTGCTAGAGCTTCGCAACACCCCGCGAGCGGACCACCGGTCACCCGCTCAAATCCTCTACGGCCGTCCTCTGCGCTCAGCGGTCCCCATGCACCACCGTGCCTTCGCACCTGAGTGGCAGCGAGCCGCTGACGACTGTGACGCCCGCGCCGACTCACTCCGGCAAGCGGCCCGTGACCGCCTATGATCGAGCGGCCATGCCACTGCCCAGCCTGCGCGTTGGGACCCACGTGTCCCTTCAGGAACCCTCGACCGGGTTATGGGACCGGCGAGGCACCGTTGTAGGTGTAGGCCGACGGCGTGACTTCCTAGTGAAGCTCCCCAGTAGCCGCATATATTGGCGCAATCGCCGTTTCCTGCGCCCATTCCGCCCGCTCGTGTCCGAGTACACACCGCCGTGTCCGTCCGCGCCGCCCAGTCAGGCCGCGCCGACGCACCCCACCGCGCACTGTTCGTTTTGCGGACGAGTTGACCGACCAAAGGTCACCGCCCCCACAGCCACCGACCAGTCCGGTTCCCCGTCGCAGCGGCAGACGCTCTCACCGCCCCGCTCGCCTCCAAATCGACCCCAGGCTTCCCTCTTACGAGTAGCCTTCACGCACTCGCCGGTACGATGTGTTGTGAAGCATTGTGCATGTTGTGCAGCACTGTGCTGTAGCACGAGCTGTGGCGGCAGGGTGTTGTGAGTCGACACCAACCGTCTGCCGTCGTCGTCGACTCGGAGGGGAGGTGGAAGTGTGTAGTAGTCGTTGGCATAGTCTGGAACCTGACCATGAACTTGGAGGGAGGTGTTGTGCGTGTGTCGCATGCGCCGAGCGCGGGCCGTGGTTTATGGCACCACGGACGCGCGACCCACTTCCGACCGTTCGCCCGGGCAGGGGCCAGTCGCGTCAGGGCAAGGCCAGAGGCAGCAGCGTGTGTGTCGAGCCGTACACAATATAGAGACACGTGATAGAGCAGTGCATCTCAAGAGACAGGAGGACTGAGCGTGCACCACCACAAGTGACGTCACACAGGCGGTCGGGTCGGGTCAGGAGGCGGCACACGTTCCGGGACGGCAACGGACGCCACTGATCTAAGTCAAGGTCGTCCACCGGAGCTGGGGATCAGGTAGTTGCGCGGCGGGTGAGCTGTCACATCAGCTGGGATCTGCGGCGCGACAAGCGACCGCGTGGCACGACAAGCAGAACCGGAAGTGACAGGATGTCGCGGCCAGTCTGACGGAATGAGAGCAGCGTGACGACGCAGCGGTGACCGGCCAGCAGCGGTGACCGGCCTGTAGCGGTGACCGGCCTGCAGCGGTGACCGGCCTGTAGCGGTGACCGGCCTGCAGCGGTAACCGGCCTGCAGCGGTGACCGGCCTGCAGCGGTGACCTGCCTGCAGCGGTGACCGGCCTGCAGCGGTGACCGGCCTGTAGCGGTGGCCGGCCTGTAGCGGTGACCTGCCTGCAGCGGTGACCGGCCTGCAGTGGTGACCGGTCTGTAGCGGTGGCCGGCCTGTAGCGGTGACCTGCCTGCAGCGGTGACCGGCCTGCAGCGGTGACCGGCCTGTAGTAGTGACCGGCCTGCAGCGGTGGGCGGCCTGCAGCGGTGACCTGCCTGCAGCGGTGACCGGCCCGCAGCGGTGACCGCCGGCCTGCAGCGGTGATCTGCCTGCAGCGGTGACCTGCCTGCAGCGGTGGCCTCGGTGTAGTCGTAGGTGCGGCCCCGGTCTTGAGTTACATCCGGCGCACTGCGCGGGGGAGTGGAGCTCCGGCAGTGCAGTGAACAATAACCTGCAGGCGTGCCACAGCGACACCTTGAGCCGAAACTGCCATGCATACACTACTAACTTGCCACTCGTTCATTCGTGCAGGACAGGGAACGGAGAAACAGCGAGAACGGCTGGCATCGGCACCGCCTCCGGTCTGGGGTGACAGCGCACGGGCAACTGCGAAAAGAACGGGCACGGGAGTAGCCAGGACCTTCCTATAGGTAGGCGCTGGCTACTTCCCAGACACTTGGTACTTGGTAAAAGCTCGCAGGAAGGTATTGGTAAAATCACGTAGGAAGGCATTGGTAAGTGCTCGTAAGAATGTGGTAGTAAAAGCTCATGGGAGGTGGGGAAAAGCTCGTACCAGCACCTTTCCACGAGCTGGTAATGCTTGTGGGAAGGTACTGATACGAGGTTGTAGGAAGGTACTGGTAAAAGCTCGTAGGAAGGTGCTGGTAATGCTCGTAACCAAAGTCAGTCAGGAATGAATCTCATATGAAAAGCTCCCATAAAATCGTTTGTATGGGTAAAGCCCGTTGGCGAAAAAGACCCGTGTAGTAAAATTCGTACGCATTCGAAGAGTTCGTTTTGCAGTTGTATTTGCTATCGCGGCGCATTCCACTTTGCGCTGGCTATTCCGTCCCCGAGTCAGAAACCCGACGGTGGTGAAGCAAACCTGCACATGAGCATGGAAGTAATTGGGTTACAACGGTGCCACGGCGGTGATGAGCACGACAGAAACACTCTCGTAGGCGATGCATCAAATAGGAGGCGCATCAGCGATCCGGTGAAGCGGCCACACCCGGGGCGCGTCACACGAGCAGTATTCTTGAACTGGACCATATCTGGCTTCTCGGTGGAGCGTTTTCGGCCTGAATGTGTCCTTGCTGAGGCGCATTTAGTTCTGGGTGCGCGGCTCGGGGTTCCGACTGGTGCGGACTGCGTGCTTCAGGTGATCCAAGCCGCAACGAGGACTCTGCGAACACGAGGTCCCGATAAGTACAACCTGCACTGGCTGCGCTGGTGGCGCCGCCTCTACGGCGGCGCATGCGCGCTGCGCGCCGGTGGCCATCGATCCCGACCCGACGCGTGACGTCACGCGCCTGTCGGCCGGCTGCTGGTCGCCATGGTAACGACGGGCGCGGCAGCCGGTCGGTGGGCGGCGGCGGCAGTGAGGCCGACCGCGGCGACTGGGAGCGTGCGCGCGTCTATGGGCTGGCCGGCGTGCGTGTCGTGACCTGGCGCCACCGGCCGTGACCTGGGGCGAGCAGCGTGACCTGCGGTCTGAGCTGGACCGTGGACTGGCCGGCCGACATGGGCTGTGCACTGTCGGCAGACGAGCGGGCCGCCATGGCCCGCAGCAAGCTGATCGAGAAAAACCTCAAGGAGGACGGACTGCAGGCGGCCAAAGACATCAAACTTCTCCTTCTCGGTGAGCGTGACCGGCCATGGCGTGTGCGATCCGGACTGGCCTCGGGCCACCGGGCGGCCGCCATCGGCACCAGTAAGGGGCAGGGGCTGCGTGTGCTGCGCCACCATGGGGAACAGCGGGGGACGCGTCGCCTCGCACACTCCGTGAAATCATTACGCCAGTGGCGTTTCGTGGAAAAATATACGTCGAAGCGATTTGGTGCCTCCCGTCGCAAATGAATGGCACCGCCCCTGGTCGTTCGACCGGCATGTCGCGTCATGGGTGGATCGATACTGGCCATGGCAGGCCCGAGTCGCCCGCCCGTACACAGGAGACGCCGGCGGCGGCGGTGGCGGCGGCGACCAAGGCGGCCGCTGGCCCTCGGCCAGCATCAGCGGCTGCCTTGTCCCCACCGTCCGCCGGCCGCGGGGGCGGCTGGCCACCCGACTGGATGTCGCGTGGTGGCGGAGAGGCGTGGGACGGGGCAGGTTGTGACCTGGCACGGTCGTGGTCGTGACCTGGCACTGTACATGGGACGGAGCAGGTCGTGACCTGGCACGGTCGTGGTCGTGACCTGGCACTGTACATGGGACGGGGCAGGTCGTGACCTGGCACGGTCGTGGTCGTGACCTGGCAGGATACATGGGACGGGGCTGGTCGTGACCTGGCACTGTACATGGGACGGGGCTGGTCGCGACCTGACATGGTGCATGAGACGGGGCTGGTCGTGACCTGACACGGTGCATGGGACGGTGGTGGTCGTGACCTGGTACGGTACATGGGACTGGGCTGGTCGTGACCTGGTACGGTACATGGGACGGGTCTGGTCGTGACCTGACATGGTGCATGAGACGGGGCTGTTCGTGACCTGACATGGTGCATGAGACGGGGCTGGTCGTGACCTGACACGGTACATGGGACGGGGCTGGTCGTGATCTGACACGGTACATGGGACGGGCTGGTCGTGACCTGGTACGGTACATGGGACGGGGCTGGTCGTGACCTGGTACGGTACATGGGACGGGGCTGGTCGTGACCTGACATGGTGCATGAGACGGGGCTGGTCGTGACCTGACACGGTGCATGGGACGGTGGTGGTCGTGACCTGGTACGGTACATGGGACTGGGCTGGTCGTGACCTGGTACGGTACATGGGACGGGTCTGGTCGTGACCTGACATGGTGCATGAGACGGGGCTGGTCGTGACTTGGCACGGTACATGGGACGGGGCTGGTCGTGACCTGGTACGGTACATGGGACGGGGCTGGTCGTGGCCTGGTACGGTACATGGGACGGGGCTGTTCGTGACCTGACATGGTGCATGAGACGGGGCTGTTCGTGACCTGACATGGTGCATGAGACGGGGCTGGTCGTGACCTGACACGGTACATGGGACGGGGCTGGTCGTGATCTGACACGGTACATGGGACGGGCTGGTCGTGACCTGGTACGGTACATGGGACGGGGCTGGTCGTGACCTGGTACGGTACATGGGACGGGGCTGGTCGTGACCTGACATGGTGCATGAGACGGGGCTGGTCGTGACCTGACACGGTACATGGGACGGGACTGGTCATGACCTGGTACGGTACATGGGACGGGGCTGGTCGTGACCTGACATGGTACATGGGACAGGGCAGGTCGTGACCTGGTACGGTACATGGGGCGGGGCTGGTCGTGACCTGGCACGGTACATGGGGCGGGGCTGGTCGTGACCTGGCGCGGTACATGGGACGGGGCTGGTCGTGGCCTGGCACGGTACATGGGACGGGGCTGGTCGTGACCTGGCACGGTGCTGGGACGGGGCTGATCGTGACCTGGTACGGTCGTGGTCGTGACCTGGCATGGTACATGGGACGGTGATGGTCGCGACCTGGTATGGTACATGGGACGGGGCTGGTCGTGATCTGGCACGGTGCATGGGACGGGGCAGGTCGTGACCTGGCACGGTCGTGGTCGTGACCTGGCACGGTACATGAGACGGGGCAGGTCGTGACCTGGCACGGTCGTGGTCGTGACCTGACACGGTGCATGGGACGGGGCTGGCCGTGACCTGACACGGTGCATGGGACGGGGCTGGTCGTGACCTGGTACGGTGCATGGGACGGGGCTGGTCGTGACCTGACACGGTGAATGGGACGGGGCTGGCCGTGACCTGACACGGTGCATGGGACGGGGCTGGTCGTGACCTGACACGGTGCATGGGACGGTCTGGTCGTGACCTGGCACGGTGCATGGGACGGGGCTGGTCGTGATCTGGCACGGTGCATGGGACGGGGCTGGTCGTGACCTGGTACGGTACATGGGGCGGGGCTGGTCGTGACCTGGTACAGTACATGGGACGGGGCTGGTCGTGACCTGGCACGGTACATGGGACGGGGCTGGTCGTGACCTGGTACGGTACATGGGACGGGGCTTGTCGTGACCTGGCACTGTACATGGGACGGGCTGGTCGTGACCTGGTGCAGTACATGGGACGGGGCAGGTCGTGACCTGGCACGGTCGTGGTCGTGACCTGACACGGTGCATGGGACGGGGCTGGTCGTGACCTGGTACGGTACATGGGACGGGGCTGGTCGTGACCTGGCACTGTACATGAGACGGGCTGGTCGTGACCTGGTACAGTACATGGGACGGGGCAGGTCGTGACCTGGCACGGTCGTGGTCGTGACCTGACACGGTGCATGGGACGGGGCTGGCCGTGACCTGACATGGTGCATGGGACGGGGCTGGTCGTGACCTGACACGGTGCATGGGACGGGACTGGTCGTGACCTGGTACGGTGCATGGGACGGGGCTGGTCGTGACCTGACACGGTGCATGGGACGGGCTGGTCGTGACCTTGTACGGTACATGGGACGGGGCTGGTCGTGATCTGACACGGTGCATGGGACGGGGCTGGTCGTGACCTGACACGGTACATGGGACGGGGCTGGTCGTGACCTGACACGGTACATGGGACGGGCCTGGTCGTGACCTGACACGGTACATGGGGCGGGGCTGGTCGTGACCTGACATGGTGCATGAGACGGGGCTGGTCGTGACCTGACACCGTACAGCAGTATCGATGGAGCCCTGAACCGTTGCCGTGCTGGCGGCATCGTTCTCAATTTCAGATTTAAAGCCATTGACTAAAGCTGAGCTTCGTCAGCATATTGAGCTTCATCAAATAGACATACTTAGTCTTCATCAAATAGACTGAGATCGTTAACGAAAACACGGTAGAGGTGACCGGGGAGAGTTGAACTTTGGAAAAATCCCATACTACTTGGCACTGGCGGTGGCACGGTTTCGTAGTGATGTTTACATACATACATATATATATATATATATATATATATATAAAGTAAATATATACATATATAAGTATAGTTTTTTAAAAGACAATGTACCCGATTAACCGAGTTTCCTGCGTATGCATTGTCTAGATCGCCAGATTGTCTGTGAGGCTGACCCGGCGGGTGCGGGGTTCGATATGTGCTTCTTAGTCCTGGATGTGGAGAGGAGAGTCTTGGTATAATGGAAAATGAAGGGATATTTTTCTTCAATTCTCGGACTTTCCAATCTAAGATTGACTTTCTAGTTAATCTTGAGTGCTATATCCCGGAGCGGTTCATTGTCAAAGAACACCATTCAACAGCTAATTTTAAAAAAATGAAAGGAGCATTTCTTGGAAGGATAATGTCTAGGAACGCTCTATGATTCCAACCGGGGTAAGCTTTACTGCTTTCAGATTCTCGGGGAAAGCTGTACACCAGGAAATGCTGATGTGGTGAACAGTTAATGCTAAATGGCCTTGAGTGGTGCATAACATCGAGGCACTCGCTCAGATCCAGAAGGCAAACGGGTAGCAGGACAAATGTGGGCAAAGCAAATATACATATGGGCAGATGTACGGTCGCAAATGTATGTAAGCAAATATATGTAAGTGCAAATGTACGTATGGCAATTGTACTTAAGCCCAGATGTACGCATGGGTGATGTACGTAAGCGCAATGTACGTAGGGCCAAATGTACGTGAGCGCAAATGTATGTAAGCGCAAAAGTACGTATGCACGAATGTACGTATGCGCAAATGTACGTATGCGCAAAAGTACGCAAGCGGAAAAGTACGTAAGCACAAATGTACGTATGCGCAATCCTAGGGCACCTCGTAACGGTCATTGGCTGATGGGATGGGATCGGATACGGAAGTTGGTGCAGATTCCGTCGAGTGGCCTGAGCGGAAGCTGTGTTGAGATCAGGGCAGGACGTGGGTTTGTGATAGGTAGTCGTAGAGTTGCTGGGAAATATACAGCGCGCTGTACAGCTCTGGCTATGACTGGCACCATGCAAATTGGAAGTTGTTGGATATGGCTCGGCAGCTGGGTGGTTAATGTGGATCATCGGACTGAAGATGGTGTATACAGGATAATGCTGACGGACCTCAGGAGCATTGGACTGGGAGGTGCTTGAGCCGACAGAGTGCAGGAACGCAGTGTCAATTACGTCACAGCACATCATCAGCATGTGGACGCTTGTGCCGTCTTCAGCACAGGCTGGTGAGCCCTTGGTCTCGACGGCTCGCGGCTCTGACCGCGGCACTGGCCGCTGAGCACGAGTCTACAGGCACCTGCAGACGGCAGACGAAGCCGGCAGTCTGTCTCGCAGCTCTGACCGCAGCAATGGTCGCTGAGCACGAGTCTACAGGCACCTGCAGACGGCAGACGAAGCCGGCAGTCTGTCTCGCAGCTCTGACCGCGGCAATGGCCGCTGAGCACTAGTCTGGAAGCACCTGCAGATGAAGCCGGCAGTCTGTCTCGCAGCTCTGACCGCGGCACTGGCCGCTGAGTACGAGTCTACATGCACCTGCAGATGAAGCCAGCAGTCTGTCTCGCAGCTCTGACCGCGGCAATGGCCGCTGCGCACTAGTCTGGAGGCACCTGCAGACGAAGCCGGCAGTCTGTCTCGCAGCTCTGACCGCGGCAATGGCAGCTGAAAGCACGAGTCTGGAGGCACCTGCAGACTCGTGAGCATCTGGTTCGTTGGGTCAGGCGCCGCCGACCGGGAGACCTGACGTGGCGCCACGTGGAGCCCCCCCCCCCCCCCCCAACCCCTCCCAACGCGCCGTCCGAACATCTGTGCTGGGATCTTACGACCCGGCCGGGCGGCTCGACACTCGATGGACTGGTAGCTGTACTCCGACACTCGATGGACTGGTAGCCGTACTCCGACACTCGATGGACTGGTAGCCGTACTCCGACACTCGATGGACTGGTAGCTGTACTCCGACACTCGATGGACTGGTAGCTCGTATACTGGTACCGAAACTCGATGGACTGGTAGCCGTACTCCGACACTCGATGGACTGGTAGCTGTACTCCGACACTCGATGACTGGTAGCCGTACTCCGACACTCGATGGACTGGTAGTCGTACTTCAACACTCGATGGACTGGTAGCCGTACTCCGACACTCTATGGACTGGTAGCCGTACTCCGACACTCGATGGACTGGGAGCCGTACTCCGACACTCTATGGACTGGTAGCCGTACTCCGACACTCGATGGACTGGTAGCCGTACTCCGACACTCGATGGACTGGTAGCCGTACTCCGACACTCGATGGACTGGTAGCTGTACTCCGACACTCGATGGACTGGTAGCCGTACTCCGACACTCGATGGACTGGTAGCCGTACTCCGACACTCGATGGACTGGTAGCCGTACTCCGACACTCGATGGACTGGTAGCCGTACTCCGACACTCGATGGATCCACCAACCTTTTGGTCGTGTTCGTGTCGGTCACCCTTGCACCGCTAGAACTCCGGATAGATACGGATCTGACAGGCGTACGGGCGTCGGTGATTGACATGAAGATAGTCACAAGCTGTCCCACTTCAGCGTAACCCGAGACAAGAAAAACACTTCCCCCTCTCCCAGTCAGCATGTGTGAGATCATGGTGTCAGCTGTTTGTCAGCATGGTGGTGGCAACGAGAGCAGACGTCAGCATAGCATGGGCACGGTGGTGGTGGCGAGGTCAGGCGTCGCTACAGGTCTCAGACAATGAGTCCCGTGGTATTGTGTCCACAGGTAATGTTTCCCAAGGTATTGTATTCTCAGGTAGTGTGTCCCAAGGTATTGTATCCTCAGGTAGTGTATCGCAAGATATCGTGTCCCCGGGTAATGTTTCCCAAGGTATTGTATCCTCAGGTAGTGTATCGTAAGGTATTGTGTCCACAGGTAATGTTTCACAAGGTATTGCATCCTCAGGTAGTGTATTGCAAGGTAGTGTATCCTCAGGTAGTATATCGCAAGGTATTGTGCCCTCAGGTGGTGTGTTCCAAGGTAGTGCATCCTAAAGTGGTGTAGCCCAAGGTAGTGAGTCCTTAGGTAGTGTGGCCGCAGGTGATGTATCCCATGGTAGTATGCACTCACGTATTGTGACTTCAGGTGGCGTGTCCTCGGGTAGTGTGCCCCAAAGTAGTGTATTCTCAGCTAGTGTGTCCATAGGTGGTTTGTTCGTAGGTGGTGTATCCCAAGGTCGTGTGCCCTTAGGTATTGTATCCTCAGGTCCAAAGGTAGTGCGCCCATGGATAGTGCGTTCCAGACCACTTTGGCCCTCCAGAAGATGAAGCGTTGCTAACGATGCTCAGTGGGCATAGATCCATGGCTTAATACGAATGAAAAGGCTTGGCATGGCAAAGCTTCATACAATACTGAAACAAAATGCTAGTTTTGACACTTTTTATCTCACAAATGACATTTCATGTCCATGCACTTTGATCTCCATGTGAAATCACAAACCTTCTGAGCTAATATTATTCTTAGTTGCATCTTGACGCGTAGCTGAGTAGATTGCGGCTGCGTTACGCTGGTAGGTATGGACTCCGCCGCAAGCGGTAGGCGGTGGCTGGACACCTCAGCGGCCAGACTCGACACGCTGGAGAGTGGTGACGAGACCGACTGGTGATACTGGTGACGAGACCGACTGGTGATGCTGGTGACGAGACCGACTGGTGAGACTGGTGACAAGATCGACTGGTGAGACTGGTGACAAGACCGACTGGTGAGACTGGTGACGAGACCGACTGGTGATACTGGTGACGAGACCGACTGGTGAGACTGGTGACAAGACCGACTGGTGAGACTGGTGACGAGACCGACTGGTGAGACTGGTGACGAGACCGACTGGTGAGACTGGTGACGAGACCGACTGGTGAGACTGGTGACGAGACCGACTGGTGAGACTGGTGACGAGACCGACTGGTGAGACTGGTGACGAGACCGACTGGTGAGACTGGTGACGAGACCGACTGGTGAGACTGGTGACGAGACCGACTGGTGAGACTGGTGACGAGACCGACTGGTGAGACTGGTGACGAGACCGACTGGTGAGACTGGTGACGAGACCGACTGGTGAGACTGGTGACGAGACCGACTGGTGATACTGGTGACGAGACCGACTGGTGAGACTGGTGACGAGACCGACTGGTGAGACTGGTGACGAGACCGACTGGTGAGACTGGTGACGAGACCGACTGGTGAGACTGGTGACGAGACCGACTGGTGAGACTGGTGACGAGACCGACTGGTGATACTGGTGACGAGACCGACTGGTGAGACTGGTGACGAGACCGACTGGTGAGACTGGTGACGAGACCGACTGGTGAGACTGGTGACGAGACCGACTGGTGAACTGGTGACGAGACCGACTGGTGAGACTGGTGACGAGACCGACTGGTGAGACTGGTGACGAGACCGACTGGTGAGACTGGTGACGAGACCGACTGGTGAGACTGGTGACGAGACCGACTGGTGAGACTGGTGACGAGACCGACTGGTGAGACTGGTGACGAGACCGACTGGTGAGACTGGTGACGAGACCGACTGGTGAGACTGGTGACGAGACCGACTGGTGAGACTGGTGACGAGACCGACTGGTGAGACTGGTGACGAGACCGACTGGTGAGACTGGTGACGAGACCGACTGGTGAGACTGGTGACGAGACCGACTGGTGAGACTGGTGACGAGACCGACTGGTGAGACTGGTGACGAGACCGACTGGTGAGACTGGTGACGAGACCGACTGGTGAGACTGGTGACGAGACCGACTGGTGAGACTGGTGACGAGACCGACTGGTGAGACTGGTGACGAGACCGACTGGTGAGACTGGTGACGAGACCGACTGGTGAGACTGGTGACGAGACCGACTGGTGAGACTGGTGACGAGACCGACTGGTGAGACTGGTGACGAGACCGACTGGTGAGACTGGTGACGAGACCGACTGGTGAGACTGGTGACGAGACCGACTGGTGAGACTGGTGACGAGACCGACTGGTGAGACTGGTGACGAGACCGACTGGTGAGACTGGTGACGAGACCGACTGGTGAGACTGGTGACGAGACCGACTGGTGAGACTGGTGACGAGACCGACTGGTGAGACTGGTGACGAGACCGACTGGTGAGACTGGTGACGAGACCGACTGGTGAGACTGGTGACGAGACCGACTGGTGAGACTGGTGACGAGACCGACTGGTGAGACTGGTGACGAGACCGACTGGTGAGACTGGTGACGAGACCGACTGGTGAGACTGGTGACGAGACCGACTGGTGAGACTGGTGACGAGACCGACTGGTGAGACTGGTGACAAGACCGACTGGTGAGACTGGTGACGAGACAGACTGGTGAGACTGGTGACAAGACCGACTGGTGAGACTGGTGACGAGACCGACTGGTGAGACTGGTGACGAGACTGACTGGTGAGACTGGTGACGAAACCGACTGGTGAGACTGGTGACGAGACCGACTGGTGAGACTGGTGACGAGACCGACTGGTGAGACTGGTGACGAGACCGACTGGTGAGACTGGTGACGAGACCGACTGGTGAGACTGGTGACGAGACCGACTGGTGAGACTGGTGACGAGACCGACTGGTGAGACTGGTGACGAGACCGACTGGTGAGACTGGTGACGAGACCGACTGGTGAGACTGGTGACAAGACCGACTGGTGAGACTGGTGACGAGACCGACTGGTGAGACTGGTGACGAAACCGACTGGTGAGACTGGTGACGAGACCCACCGGTGAGACTGGTGACGAGACCGACTGGTGAGACTGGTGACGAGACCGACTGGTGAGACTGGTGACGAGACCGACTGGTGAGACTGGTGACGAGACCGACTGGTGAGACTGGTGACGAGACCCACCGGTGAGACTGGTGACGAGACCGACTGGTGAGACTGGTGACGAGACCGACTGGTGATACTGGTGACGAGACCGACTGGTGAGACTGGTGACGAGACCGACTGGTGAGACTGGTGACAAGACCGACTGGTGAGACTGGTGACGAGACCGACTGGTGATGCTGGTGACGAGACCGACTGGTGAGACTGGTGACGAGACCGACTGGTGAGACTGTTGACAAGACCGACTGGTGAGACTGGTGACGAGACCCACCGGTGAGACTGGTGACGAGACCGACTGGTGAGACTGGTGACGAGACCGACTGGTGAGACTGGTGACGAGACCGACTGGTGAGACTGGTGACGAGACCGACTGGTGAGACTGGTGACGAGATCAACTCCTGATGGCCCACCCGCAAATGGGGATGCCAACTGTGTTGGCAGTGTATTTATACTTAATTGCCATGGGTGGAGCTTCCTACACATTTGGCCAGGCAATTTCCTTGTCATTCATTTGCCAAACCAATTTCTTCCTCCCTTAGAATGGGACCCTATGAGGTGGGCCCTACCAACCGGATTTGCAGCATCCATTATCTACATTGGTTGAACCCCACTAATCATTTTCAACTTCCTGACCTATGTCATCATGCAATTTTTGTTTGCCTCCTGAGGAATCCTTGCTGTCTCGATTGATGGGTAGCTCACTAAGGGAAGCCACACATTGAAAACCATTATGGAGGCACATGCAACGAATCAAGATCAAGGCTATTGTATCTGGTGTGGGGACGACAATGAAAGCAATTAATGAGTGTCCAACTAAAGATTAGACGCACATGTTTGTTAATATTGGTATGATTTTCAAGTCCCCTTGCGCCACTACCGTACATTGAGGAAGCTTCAGCTTATCCTTCTTGGTATGTCGTTCCCAATCCATGAAGCGTCCGAGGAGTTGTGTGCAATGTCTGGTCCGATCAAAGCGCTACGCCGCTCCTGACCTACGCCGGACGTTGGGCGCCGTCACGCAGGTTGGCGGGATCCGCCTCGGCTCGAGTCTGAAGGCAAATATTAGCATGAACAGTTTTTCGCAGGTGATTTAAGGGGGTGGGTGACGAGTGGACGTATACCTCAATATGCCGTATGTACAGCCGACGCCGCTGGAGCTGCTGCGGCTCACCGTGAGTGCGTTGTAGAGTGTAATCGATCCTCTGAGTGGATTGTCTTCAGGCACATCAGAGTTGTCAAAAAGTAGCGACGGGAAGATACCTTGTCACACGCGGTAACCTGAATTACATAACATTGCCAATCTGCGCTTGGCAAGAGAACAAAGACGTGCCTTGCCCTCCACCCAGGAACCTTTTTGTATGTGCGTACAAAAACCCTGACTGGCTCAGAGTGTCCGATCGCCAGCTCTTCTTGCTGTCACCCACCCCCCACCCCCACCCCCACCCCCACCCCCATCCCAGAGAAAATGATGTAGCGGAGCCCTGTCGCCCAGGTCATCTCCCCAGGTGGTGACACTCCTAGTGGGACCATGGGCCTACGTACGTCGGCGCGCCCCAGTCACTTCCCCAGGTGGTGACACTCCCAGGGGCCTGCGTCGGCGCGCCCCAGTCACTTCCCCAGGCGGTGGCACCCCCAGGGGCCTGCGTCGGCGCGTCCCAGTCATTTCCCCGGGCGGCGACGATCCCCGGTCCCAGTCAGTCCCCAGGCGGTGACGATCCCTAGCCCCAGTCAGTCCCCAGGCGGTGACGAGCCCCAGCCCCAGTCATTTCCCCAGGCGGTGACGATCCCCGGTCCCAGTCAGTCCCCAGGCGGTGACGATCCCTAGCCCCAGTCAGTCCTCATCCCCGGTCCCAGTCAGTCCCCAGGCGGTGACGAGCCCCAGCCCCAGTCATTTCCCCAGGCGGTGACGATCCCCGGCCCCAGTCAGTCCCCAGGCGGTGACGATCCCTAGCCCCAGTCAGTCCCCAGGCGGTGACGAGCCCCAGCCCCAGTCATTTCCCCGGGGGGCGACGATCCCCGGTCCCAGTCAGTCCCCAGGCGGTGACGATCCCTAGCCCCAGTCAGTCCTCATCCCCGGTCCCAGTCAGTCCCCAGGCGGTGACAAGCCCCAGCCCCAGTCATTTCCCCAGGCGGTGACGATCCCCGGCCCCAGTCAGTCCCCAGGCGGTGACGATCCCTAGCCCCAGTCAGTCCCCAGGCGGTGACGAGCCCCAGCCCCAGTCATTTCCCCGGGCGGCGACGATCCCCGGTTCCAGTCAGTCCCCAGGCGGTGACGAGCCCCAGCCCCAGTCAGTCCCCAGGCGGTGACGAGCCCCGGCCCCAGTCAGTCCCCAGGCGGTGACGAGCCCCAGCCCCAGTCAGTCCTCAGGCGGTGACGATCCCCAGCCCCAGTCAGTCCCCAGGCGGTGACGATCCCTAGCCCCAGTCAGTCCCCAGGCGGTGACGAGCCCCAGCCCCAGTAATTTCCCCAGGCGGTGACGATCCCCAGCCCCAGTCAGTCCCCAGCCGGTGACGAGCCCCAGCCCCAGTCAGTCCCCAGGCGGTGACGAGCCCCAGCCCCAGTCAGTCCCCAGGCGGTGACGAGCCCCAGCCCCAGTCAGTCCCCAGGCGGTGACGAGCCCCAGCCCCAGTCAGTCCTCAGGCGGTGACGATCCCCAGCTCCAGTCAGTCCCCAGGCGGTGACGAGCCCCAGCCCCAGTCAGTCCCCAGGCGGTGACGATCCCCAGCCCCAGTCAGTCCCCAGGCGGTGACGATCCCCGGCCCCAGTCAGTCCCCAGGCGGTGACGAGCCCCAGCCCCAGTCAGTCCCCAGGCGATGACGAGCCCCAGCCTCAGTCAGTCCCCAGACGGTGACGATCCCCAGCCCCAGTCAGTCCCCAGGCATTGACGATCCCCGGCCCCAGTCAGTCCTCATCCCCAGCCCCAGTCAGTCCTCAGGCGGTGACGATCCCCGGTCCCAGTCAGTCCCCAGGCGGTGACGATCCCCAGCCCCAGTCAGTCCCCAGGCGGTGACGATCCCCGGCCCCAGTCAGTCCTCATCCCCAGCCCCAGTCAGTCCTCAGGCGGTGACGATCCCCGGTCCCAGTCAGTCCCCAGGCGGTGAGGATCCCCAGCCCCAGTCAGTCCCCAGGCGGTGACGATCCCCGGCCCCAGTCAGTCCTCATCCCCAGCCCCAGTCAGTCCTCAGGCGGTGACGATCCCGGGCCCCAGTCAGTCCCCAGGCGGTGACGAGCCCCAGCCCCAGTCAGTCTCCAGGCGGTGACGAGCCCCAGCCCCATTCATTTCCCCAGGCGGTGACGATCCCCGGCTCCAGTCAGTCCCCAGGCGGTGACGATCCCCAGCCCCAGTCAGTCCCCAGGCGGTGACGATCCCCGGTCCCAGTCAGTCCCCAGAAGGTGACGATCCCCAGCCCCAGTCAGTCCCCAGGCGGTGACGATCCCCGGCCCCAGTCAGTCCCCAGGCGGTGACGAGCCCCAGCCCCAGTCAGTCCCCAGGCGGTGACGAGCCCCAGCCTCAGTCAGTCCCCAGACGGTGACGATCCCCAGCCCCAGTCAGTCCCCAGGCGGTGACGATCCCCGGCCCCAGTCAGTCCTCATCCCCAGCCCCAGTCAGTCCTCAGGCGGTGACGATCCCCGGTCCCAGTCAGTCCCCAGGCGGTGACGATCCCCGGCCCCAGTCAGTCCTCAGGCGGTGACGATCCCCGGTCCCAGTCAGTCCCCAGGCGGTGACGAGCCCCAGCCCCAGTCAGTCCCCAGGCGGTGACGAGCCCCAGCCCCAGTCAGTCCCCAGGCGGTGACGAGCCCCAGCCCCAGTCAGTCCCCAGGCGGTGACGAGCCCCAGCCCCAGTCAGTCCCCAGGCGGTGACGAGCCCCAGCCCCAGTCAGTCCCCAGGCGGTGACGAGCCCCAGCCCCAGTCAGTCTTCAGGCGGTGACGAGCCCCAGCCCCAGTCAGTCCCCAGGCGGTGACGAGCCCCAGCCCCAGTCAGTCCCCAGGCGGTGACGAGCCCCGGCCCCAGTCAGTCCCCAGGCGGTGACGAGCCCCAGCCCCAGTCAGTCCCCAGGCGGTGACGATCCCCAGCCCCAGTCAGTCCCCAGGCGGTGACGAGCCCCGGCCCCAGTCAGTCCCCAGGCGGTGACGAGCCCCAGCCCCAGTCAGTCCCCAGGCGGTGACGAGCCCCAGCCTCAGTCAGTCCCCAGACGGTGACGATCCCCAGCCCCAGTCAGTCCCCAGGCGGTGACGATCCCCGGCCCCAGTCAGTCCTCATCCCCAGCCCCAGTCAGTCCTCAGGCGGTGACGATCCCCGGTCCCAGTCAGTCCCCAGGCGGTGAGGATCCCCAGCCCCAGTCAGTCCCCAGGCGGTGACGATCCCCGGCCCCAGTCAGTCCTCATCCCCAGCCCCAGTCAGTCCTCAGGCGGTGACGATCCCCGGTCCCAGTCAGTCCCCAGGCGGTGACGAGCCCCAGCCCCAGTCAGTCTCCAGGCGGTGACGAGCCCCAGCCCCAGTCATTTCCCCAGGCGGTGACGATCCCCGGCCCCAGTCAGTCCCCAGCCGGTGACGAGCCCCAGCCCCAGTCAGTCCCCAGGCGGTGACGAGCCCCAGCCCCAGTCAGTCCCCAGACGGTGACGAGCCCCAGCCCCAATCAGTCCCCAGGCGGTGACGATCCCCAGCTCCAGTCAGTCCCCAGGCGGTGACGATCCCCGGTCCCAGTCAGTCCCCAGAAGGTGACGATCCCCAGCCCCAGTCAGTCCCCAGGCGGTGACGATCCCCGGCCCCAGTCAGTCCCCAGGCGGTGACGAGCCCCAGCCCAAGTCAGTCCCCAGGCGGTGACGAGCCCCAGCCTCAGTCAGTCCCCAGACGGTGACGATCCCCAGCCCCAGTCAGTCCCCAGGCGGTGACGATCCCCGGCCCCAGTCAGTCCTCATCCCCAGCCCCAGTCAGTCCTCAGGCGGTGACGATCCCCGGTCCCAGTCAGTCCCCAGGCGGTGAGGATCCCCAGCCCCAGTCAGTCCCCAGGCGGTGACGATCCCCGGCCCCAATCAGTCCCCAGGCGGTGACGAGCCCCAGCCCCAGTCAGTCCCCAGGCGGTGACGATCCCCAGCCCCAGTCAGTCCCCAGGCGGTGACGAGCCCCGGCCCCAGTCAATCCTCAGGCGGTGACGATCCCCAGTGGGCTCGGGAGGGCATGGGTCGGTGCACGTGCCGTCTGCTGGCATCGATCGCAGCGGCCGTGTATCGTGTGGGCGACACATCAACCGGCTTGTACCAACTACTCCAGACGGCTCGCTGAGCCCCTGCTATCACCAGCAGGCGCCACCACACAGACCGGCAGACCGGTACCACCGACCCCTGCTAACACCAGCAGGCGCCACCACACAGACCAGCAGACTGGTTCCACCGACCCCTGCTAACACCAGCAGGCGCCACCGCACAGACCGGCAGACCGGTACCACCGACCCCTGCTAACACCAGCAGGCGCCACCGCACAGACCGGCAGACCGGTACCACCGACCCCTGCTAACACCAGCAGGCGCCACCGCACAGACCGGCAGACCGGTACCACCGACCCCTGCTAACACCAGCAGGCGCCACCGCACAGACCGGCAGACCGGTACCACCGACCCCTGCTAACACCAGCAGGCGCCACCACACAGACCGGCAGACCGGTACCACCGACCCCTGCTAACACCAGCAGGCGCCACAACGCGGACAGGGTTCTGTGGTTTTTAATTATAGGCACCTTCTCGAAAAATTTTGGTTTTCTGCGTTCGAATTCCCATATGGTTTCAAATCAAATGTACTTTCCGGAATTTGGCCCAATTTTTTTTCGACCCCACCACATTCCCGCCGCCCAAGCCTGTCTCCCTCACGATATCAGGTGCGGCCACCTTTGTGTGCTGGATGTGCGGCACGAGGTGGATACCTGGTCTAGCTCTGCAGTAGATAGCTGATTTTCAGGCAGATAGCAGATACCAGATCACTGTCTCAAAAACTGTATCAGCATTGTCCAAAATGAGACTCCATTACGCTATGGAAAACAACGTACTGCCTCGTACAAATTGGGGACGAGTAGCCTAGGGGTACGTTGCTCGTCTTACAATCGAAAGGTTGTGGGTTCGAGTCTCACCTGTCGCTATTCTTCGCCCGCGACCAATCGGCGTGATAGATTGGCGACGCTGCATGACTCAACGGTCGATGTGTCGTGAAACCAATAGCCTACCTACCTCGTACAAATTAAGGCAACACGAAGGACGTTGCCTAAATTTGTAGATAGAGGCGGAGCTATCGACGGAGAAGTCAATGTTCTCTGTCGGCATCTCCGTTAACGTCTCCGTCGGTGTCTAACCGTTGGCGTCTCCGTCGGCATCTCTGTCGGCGTCTCCGTCGGCGTCTCCGTCGGGGTCTCCCTTGACGTCTCTGTCGGTGTCTCCGTCTGCGTCTCCCTTGACGTCTCTGTCGGCGTCTCCCTTGACGTCTCCGTTGGCGTCTCCCTTGACGTCTCTGTAGACGTCTCCGTCGCTGTCTCCCTTAGCGTCTCCGTCGGCGTCTCCGAGTCGGTACATAATGTCGGCCAACATTCGAACAGCATTACCGGCTCGAGCCACACCCGGCAGGCACCACGATGTATAGGTGTGAGTAGTGTTTACTGGACGGGCAGACGGTCATTCCGGATCCGGCTCTGCTGTCTGCCCGAACAGCCCCTGAACGGCGCGAGTCTCACCATTGTCTACCAGGGAAGCGACTTTCAACTCTGTATTCCATCGATTCGATTTCGGTCCGGGAGAATACTTTTCCGTCAGTCCACCCTCTCGTGCGGGACATGGCATTCGCCACACCATGGATGCTGATCGACATTCCTTTGAAGCTGACCCTCCATTGTTGGCTCGGCACGCAATGTGTTCATCCTTGAACGTGAGATGAACTGGGAAGAATATCATCAATGGTTCTTCTTCTTCGTGGTCTCAAATGACACTCATAAATGATCACCCCCACACTGCATATTGCTCCGCATACTTCTCAACCTCGATGCTTCCTTGACAGCTACGATATCCGCCGTGAGGAATTCCCCCCCCCCTGCACCCCGTTGATTGTTGACAAGGAAGAGGGTGCAGAGTCTTCACTGGCGGTGCGTGGCAGCTTTTCAAAGGTCGACACCACAGCCCAATACAGTTGTGTGCGCGGCCTAGCGCGCGGGCCGGCGTGGCGTAACGTGGCGTAACGTGGCGTAACGTGGCGAAACGTGGCGTAACGTGGCGTAACGTGGCGTAGCATGGCGCAACGTGGCGTAACGTGGCGTAGCATGGTGCAACGTGGCGTAGCATGGCGCAACGTGGCGTAACGTGGCGTAAATTGGCGTAGCGTGGCGTAACGTGGCGTAACGTGGCGTAGCGTGGTGTAACGTGGCGTAACGTGGCGTAACGTGGCCGGCTGCCGACGGCTGGCGGTGCAGACACGCCGCGCGACCCGCCGGATGTGATCTCACCGGATCTGAGATAGCTGGCGCGCGGTGTCCGTGGCGACACGGGAAGCCGTCCGTCCTCTCGCCAGCCGTCAGTCCTCCCGCCGGCCCTCAGTCCTCCCGCCGGCCGTCAGTCCTCCCGCCGGCCGTCAGTCCTCCCGCCGGCCGTCCGTCCTCCCGCCGGACGTCCGTCCTCCCGCCGGCGTCCGTTCTCCCGCCGGCCGTCAGTCCTCCCGCCGGCCGTCAGTCCTCCCGCCGGCCGTCAGTCACCCCGCCGGCCGTCAGTCCTCCCGCCGGACGTCAGCCCTCCCCCGGACATCAGCCCTCTCACCAGCCGTCAGTCCTCCCGCCGGCCGTCCGTCCTCCCGCCGGCCGTCAGTCCTCCCGCCGGCCGTCAGTCCTCCCGCCGGACATCAGCCCTCTCACCAGCCGTCAGTCCTCCCGCCGGCCGTCCGTCCTCCCGCCGGCCGTCAGTCCTCCCGCCGGCCGTCAGTCCTCCCGCCGGCCGTCAGTCCTCCCGCCGGCCGTCCGTCCTCCCCCGGACATCAGCCCTCCCACTAGCCGTCAGTCCTCCCGCCGGACGTCAGCCCTCCCCGGACGTCAATCCTCCCCCAGATATCAGCCCTCCCCGGACATCAGTCCTCACGCCGGACATCAGCCCTCCCCCGGACGTCAGCCCTCCCCCGGACGTCAGTCCTCCCGCCGGACATCAGCCCTCCCCGGACGTCAGTCCTCCTGATGTGACGGCGAGCTGCCGGGCCAGGCGGCCCTGTTGGACTCTGGGCAAGATGTCAGGCTGGCTCCCGGGCTCGGCTCTGTCGGAGACTCTGGCTCGGATGTCAGGCGACATCCTGGTCACACCGCTCTGGTATGTCAAGCGACATCCTGGTCACACCGCTCTGGTATGTCAGGCGACCCTGTTGGACTCTGGGTCGGATGTCAGGCGATATCCTGGTCACGCCGCTCTGGTATGTTTGACGAGTCAGCGTCCGGCCGTTCCATGCAATGAGGGCAGGCGGTCGGTGCGCCGACAAAACACACTTCCTGGACTGACTGACTATATAGTGCGCCTTGTTGCCCAGTTGCTTGATGCTGACGCTTCTGAAATGCTGGCGACGCTTGTGTGGTACTATCGTCTCACATTATGTGACTTCGGTATTGCTTCTGTTTACTATCAGGCCTCTCACCCATCTTGGATTTGCTATTCCTACCAAGGGTGCCTCAGTACAGCCGTTTCAGGGTTATATCAACACAGTTTAATACAACGAAGAATGGCTCTTAAGTGCTCCTGGGTTTTAGACATTGCGTGAGAAGAAATATACGACCCCCAATATACCAGGAGGTGCTGAGTTTACATCAAAAGTAACGTTGAGTGATATAGTATAATCCCTAACGTTACTTTTGATGTAAACTCAGCACCTCCTGGTATATTGAGGGTCGTATATTTCTTCTCACGTAATGTTATATGAACACACACAGCCAACTCAGGATTATCTCAGCATGGCCAGCCCAGGGGTGTCTGAGCATGGCCATCTCAGAGTCATCTCACCACAGCCAACCCAGAGTTATCTCAGAACAGTCAACACAGGCGTTCCTCAGCACAGCCAACTCAGGGATGTCTCAGGACAATCAACTCAGGGTTATCTCAACATGGCCAGTTCAGGGGTGTCTGAGCATGGCCATCTCAGAGTTATCTCACCACAGCTAACTCAGAGTTATCTCAGAACAGTCAACACAGGAGTTCCTCAGCACAGCCAACTCAGGGATGTCTCAGGACAGTCAACTCAGGGTTATCTCAACATGGCCAACCTAGGGGCGTCTCAGGACAGCCAATACAGGGTTACTCAGGACAGCAAACTCACGGGTTCCTCAGCACAGCCAACTCAGGGGTGTCTCAGCATGACCAACTCTGGGTTATCTCAGGGATGTCCCAGGACAGCCAACCCAGGGGTTCCTCAGAAGAGCCAACTCGGGGGTTCCCAGGACACACGTTGGGTGGGACGTAGTAACATCTGGAAAGGCACATGGGAGCATTTCAGCTATCAATACTGGTAGTGCTTTTGAAAAGCAGTCATATAATGTTTAGTTCCGGAGCGAATTCAGAGAATTTCAAAAATTTTGCGTTTCGCATATAGTTCGTATGTGGGATTTGTAAAATGCGGCTTAGGTTACTATAATTCTTATTCTCTTCTTGATGGTGTAGTAATCTTGTCCAATGTGGGCAAGCAAATGCTTCCTTCCCATGCTATTCATTTAGTGTGAGCTTAATTTATTTTCCGCATCATTGGTATGATTCTGGAGCAGTTATATTGATTGTGAATTGTAGCTGTAGTATTTTCGTTGACTTTAACCATGACAGGGAAAAAATTGGTGTATCTGGAATAAGACAATGTTCCTTGTTCTAAAATATTTAAACACATCATGCATATATATATACACACACATATATATATATATATATATATATATATATATATATATATATATATATATATATATATATATATATATGTACATATATATGTATATATATATGGATATATATGTACATATATATATATGGATATATCTGTATATGTATATATATATATATATATATATATATATATATATATACATATAATTATATATATGTATGTGTATATATGTATATATATATGTATATATATAGATAGATACATATGCATATATACACTTTCTGGCACATCGCGGCTAATTCCATCCGTAGCACCACCATTTTTTACACCCTACAGTGGCCTTCAAGGGTTCGATAACAGCACACAGGGACACTATTGGAGCCACTGGAGACCGGCACAAGCGTGCCCAGTTGTCATCAGTATCCTCTGACGAAGGGAAGCTCTAGTTGCTTTACCATGTAAATTGCCCCCGGATCTCAGTAATGAGTGTGTACTATAGCAGTCATTTTGTGAGGGCTGTCCCTTGGCGGAGTACCGAGGTGCACTCGTGTCCTCTTCTCGCCCTCTATCCAACCCCCTTGCGATGGGTGGAAGAATGTAGCATGTCACGAATCACAGATGAAAAGTCAAGTTCTTAATGCGGCCAGAAACCATAAAATGAAGTGCCTCCTAAGAATTGCTGCACATATGGAATGCGTCATTCAAGTAGTAACCGCATACGACTGTGAAACCAACCTCACGAGGATAAATAATAAGATAATGGATTGACTGGATATGTATCCAGGTAGCGTGTCGTACATCACTGGCTTGCAAAGCTCGTATTGTAGGTGAAGCGTTTCTCTGCGCTCGACTCTCGATCCTCAGTGGTTCATCAATGTTCCTTCAATGGTTACTCAAGGATCGCCAATGATTGGGTCACCTTTCATGAGTTTCCGAGCTGACAATTCAGCACCGACATTCACAACTCCTCTGAACGCATCGCACCTGTATGTCCGGCCGTGTGAACGCCGAAGTAGGTGAATGTAGTTTGATTGTCCGGCTGTATTACGTCCGAAGTGCGCGACTGTAGCCACACTGTCCGGTCCTGCGGTGTCCGAAGTGCGCGACTGTAGCCAGACTGCCCGGACCATCTGGCGCCCGAAGTGCGCGACTGTAGCCACACTGTCCGGTCCTGCGGTGTCCGAAGTGCGCGACTGTAGCCACACTGTCCGGTCCTGTGGCGCCCGAAGTGCGCGACTGTAGCCAGACTGCCCGGACCCTGTGGCGCCCGAAGTGCGCGACTGTAGCCAGACTGTCCGACCCTGCGGTGTCCGAAGTGCGCGACTGTAGTCAGAGTGTCCGCGACACCTGTGGCGCCCGAAGTGCGCGACTGTAGCCAGACTGTCCGGTCCTGCGGTGTCCGAAGTGCGCGACTGTAGCCACACTGTCCGGTCCTGCGGTGTCCGAAGTGCGCGACTGTAGCCAGACTGTCCGACCCTGCGGTGTCCGAAGTGCGCGACTGTAGTCAGAGTGTCCGGACCCTGTGGCGCCCGAAGTGCGCGACTGTAGCCACACTGTCCGGTCCTGCGGTGTCCGAAGTGCGCGACTGTAGCCACACTGTCCGGTCCTGCGGTGTCCGAAGTGCGCGACTGTAGCCAGACTGCCCGGACCCTGTGGCGCCCGAAGTGCGCGACTGTAGCCACACTGTCCGGTCCTGCGGTGTCCGAAGTGCGCGACTGTAGCCACACTGTCCGGTCCTGCGGTGTCCGAAGTGCGCGACTGTAGCCACACTGCCCGTCTGCGCTTCACCAACTCACATGACAGTGCGATACCAAGGCAGTCAGCGAGTTTGGCCTCATGGCCAGGCGTGTACATACGTCATCAAGGACTTGAAATGTCGCCGGCGTCAACACGAGACCCGATTTCGTCAGTCAGCTGACGCGTGTGTGTGGCCAGCTGGCGAGACTCACAGCTGCGCCAAGTGTCCCCTGACAAAGGCGACACCCACAGCTGTCCGCCCCCTCATGTTGCTGTCTTCTGGTGCACTATTCCCCGGGCCAGTGTCCGACTTCTGGTGCACTATTCCCCGGGCCAGTGCCCGACTTCTGGTGCACTATTCCCCGGGCCAGTGTCCGACTTCTGGTGCACTATTCCCCGGGCCAGTGCCCGACTTCTGGTCCACGATTCCCCGGGCCAGTGTCCGACTTCTGGTCCACGATTCCCCGGGCCAGTGTCCGACTTCTGGTCTACTATTCCCCGGGCCAGTGTCCGACTTCTGGTGCACTATTCCCCGGGCCAGTGTCCGACTTCTGGTGCACTATTCCCCGGGCCAGTGTCCGACTTCTGGTGCACTATTCCCCGGGCCAGTGCCCGACTTCTGGTGCACTATTCCCCGGGCCAGTGTCCGACTTCTGGTCTACTATTCCCCGGGCCAGTGTCCGACTTCTGGTGCACTATTCCCAGGGCCAGTGTCCGACTTCTGGTGCACTATTCCCCGGGCCAGTGTCCGACTTCTGGTGCACTATTCCCCGGGCCAGTGTCCGACTTCTGGTGCACTATTCCCCGGGCCAGTGTCCGACTTCTGGTGCACTATTCCCCGGGCCAGTGTCCGACCTCTGGTGCACTATTCCCCGGGCCAGTGTCCGACTTCTGGTGCACTATTCCCCGGGCCAGTGTCCGACTTCTGGTGCACTATTCCACGGGCCAGTGTCCGACTTCTGGTGCACTATTCCCCGAGCCAGTGTCCGACCTCTGGTGCACTATTCCCCGGGTCAATGTCCGGCCTCTGGTGCACTATTCCCCGGGCCAGTGTCCGGCTTCTGGTGCGCTATTCCCCGGGCCAATGTCGGCGGTAGACTAGGAAACTAGCCAGACAGGGTTTCATGAAACTGGCGGAATTTCAATCGTGCGGCACGCGCGTTGTGTCATTCCGCAGCTTGCACTTCGTGCTCTTTCCGGGTCATCCAGAAGCCAGTCTGGATTTCCTAGATCATTGCCGACCTGATCATGCTCATGGCTGCATAGATATCAAAGACAATTACCATCCAAGCGCGCCCTCGAACCGTTGCGGATTTCCTGTGCCGACGAAAGCCTCCATTCCTGTGTGTCATCGCCCCGCCAGAGCGGCTGACGATGTGACGGGGTGACGGGGTGATTGGCACGCCGCCAGCTGACGACGTGACGGGGTGACGGGGTGATTGGCACGTCGCCAGCTGACGACGTGACGGGGTGACGGCGTGATTGGCACGCCGCCAGCTGACGACGTGACGGGGTGACGGCGTGATTGGCACGTCGCCAGCTGACGACGTGACGGGGTGACGGGGTGATTGGCACGCCGCCAGCTGACGACGTGACGGGGTGACGGGGTGATTGGCACGCCGCCAGCTGACGACGTGACGGGGTAACGAGGTGATTGACACGCCGCCAGCTGACGACGTGACGGGGTGACGGGTGATTGGCACGCCGCCAGCTGACGACGTGACGGGGTGACGGGGTGATTGGCACGCCGCCAGCTGACGACGTGACGGGGTGACGGGGTGATTGGCACGCCGCCAGCTGACGACGTGTGATCCAATGACCCTGGCCGCCTAATGAACCCTCGACATCCGAACACAGGTGGAATTGTACGCACTTTGGTTGGCATCTTTTGGGAATGCTTGTGCATCTTAAACTGGAAAACGCGCTTCTCCAACCTTTTCCCAAAAATCAAACCGTTGGGCCTCACGACTAAGATAACGTTGTTTTTGATATGTGTGAGATGTCGAGGTGAGTACATTATCGTGTCGAATTTGCCTTGGGAATATTGTATAAATGCTGTGAAGTTCTTCAAGCTCAATTTGAAGCTAGTAGCGTACTCATAAGTACGCTTCTCTACACCCAGATCTCTACACCCATTTCTCGACACCCAGATACCAGGAGTGCACATCCCTCTACACCCGAGCACCAGGTGTGCATATCTCTCTATACCGAGATATTATGTGCACATCTCTCTATACCGAGCTATTCTGTGCACATCTTCCTTGGTCACGTCAGCCGTTCCTGAGTGGGTCCTGCATCAGCGTCGCTGGCTCTGACCATCACCCCACCCGCTGAGCCGCTAAATCAGCTCCCCTCTCCCCGGACGTGAGACGTGGTCACCCGTCACCCGCTGCAAAAGTAGTGCATCGTCACCGCATCTGGGCGTGCGTGTAGCCCTGAGGAAGGTGGGGACAACGCCACGTCACCTGTCGCCCGTGGCAAACAAGTAGTGCACCGTGGTAGGAGGCCACGACCAGACGCAGATGTCAGATGTTTGACATATGACGTCAGACGCCAGATGTCAGATGTCAGATGTCAGACGTCAAATGCCAGAGGTCAGATGTCAGACGTCAGATACCAGACGTCAGATGTTAGATGTCAGATGTCGGATGCAAGACGCCAGATGTCAGACGTCAGATGTCAGACGTCAGATGTCAGACGTCAGACGTCAGACGTCAGATGTCAGATGTCAGATGTCAGATGTGAAACGTAAGATGTCAGACGTCAGACGTCAGATGTCAGATGTCAGACGTCAGCCGCCCGCCGTCAAGTGTATGCTCGGTGCACGGATGGGGTGGGCGGAACAATGACGGCCGGTGGTCGGGCGGCGGGACCGCGTGCTGCGCACGCCCTGCTGCAGACTTGGCCGGACGTCTGACGCAATGTAGCATCCGGCCAGAGCTGTAGCACATGTGTGGCGTGCTGAAGCGTCTGTTGGTGCCGCCCACACATGCGTAGCCGTGATGGTAGGCTAGTTGGACTTGTGTTGGAGTGTGTCGACCACCGAGGTCAGTTTGGTGCATAGCAGCATAGCCGTAGCTCCCAATGTGTAACTGTATCTCCCAATGTGTACCTGTAATCTCCAATGTGTAGCCGTAGCCCCCGATGTCAAGCCGTAGCCCCCAATGTGTAGCCGAAGCCGCCAAAGTGTAACTGTATCTCCCAATGTGTACCTGTAATCTCCAATGTGTAGCCGTAGCCCCCAATGTGTAGCCGTAACCCCCAATGTGTAGCCGTAACCCCCAATGTGTAGCTGTACCCTCCCTATATGTAGCTGTAGCCTTCAATGTGCAGCTGTAACCTCTAATGTGTAGCTGTACCCTCCCAATATGTAGCTGTAACCTCCAAATGTACAGCTGTAGCCGCAAAAGTATAGCTGCAGCTCCCAATATGTAACTGTGGTCCCAATGCATAACTGCAGCGCCCAATGTGTATCTGTAACCCCCAATTTATTGATGAAAGATCTATCATTTACACCCAGGGTGAGATCGATCAGCAACACCAGTGCATGCATTCTGGGTACAGTCATCCGTGCACACAAGGCCGCTCCAGCCATCTGATTTCGGCACATGGGGAATGATTTCATCGTAATCCCACTGAAAGTGACTCTGCGGATTGTGTATCTTAATGCTGCACCGGAAGCCTCCGATCGCGTCACAGTGCTGTGTTTGTGGCGGATTACGTCAGAGTTGTTGGAGTGGGTCTATATTTGGAAATCGGTTGATACCGCGCGCGGCGAAAACACGCAGTAACAAACGCTTCTGTTTTCAGGCGCTGGAGAGTCGGGAAAAAGTACAATTGTGAAACAAATGAAGTAAGTACCGGTCGTTTCGACCCGAGTTTAGAATCCTCTCGCCCCAGACGGTCTGCAGTCACCATTTGTCCGTCAGCCCGGGAATCGAGAGGTGGTATCGGTGGACTGCCCCTGAGCCAGCATGCCTCGTGGGGATGATAACTATTCCCAACTCGCTGACCAATGCTTGGACAAACCGATTTCGCCAGGGGTAAAAGCGGTTTTGTGCAAGACAAACCTGCACGTAATGCGGGACAAGACGCGGTCACGGGGCTTATCATCCAGCCATGGCTTAAGCAGAATGGACAGGAAACAGACCAGATTCAATGCCAAAGCTTGAAACTAAATGGAGGCCGTCTCTCAAATTTCCGAACGCACTGCTCATATAAATTTGCATTTGGCATGCTGTTTTAGATTCGTCACAGTTGCAGATTGCGGTCAACGCTAATCACAGTAGGTACCGAGCAACTGTAAGCTGCTCCAGCGTGCAGTTTCAAAACACCTGGTGGGTGAGATACTTAGTGTCCTTCCCCATTTTCTTTTTGTCATCAAATTGTTCCTCAAGCAAAGGTATTAATCGTATAGCAATCATGATGCATCCCTCTCCAGCTCGAAAGTTGTAGCTTTGCTGATGCTGATCAATTCCGAAATCGGAGAATCTGGGAGAAAGTTTGGCTGGCAAGGATTAGCTTCATAATGCACACGTTTTCTCAATTTATCGCGACGTAATTAAAGAAGTAATACATCCCAACAAGTTCATCGCGACAAATTTATCGTGACATCGTCGTATGTCGCGATAAATAGTTTAAATTCATCTTCCAAAAATCCTCTGGGCCCAAGGAATAATTATTCATATTGGACAAATCATGAGGTTCGACGGTGCCTGCTTCTCAATGGTTGAGCTGCAATATGCTTTCGGCAATAATGATCTTCATGAGTAACCATGGAAGCGAATTAAAACACATACTACCTTCACTTCCAGTTTCAGATTTCTGATCGCCGAATAGTTGGTGCAGTTCCACCTATGGGAATCAGGGTATGCTTCAAGAATTTACCAAACAGGAGAGCGAGGCTTCCTGTGAGCGGCACCTTTGGCCGGACGGCGGCGCTACATGGTCGGAGGGGCAGGCCTTGATGTCTGAGGCTGCCGGCTACTTCCTGTGAGCGGCACCATTGGTCGTACGGCGGCGCTACATGGTCGGACGGCGGCGCTACATGGTCGGACGGCGGCGCTACATGGTCGGACGGCGGCGCTACATGGTCGGACGGCGGCGCTACATGGTCGGACGGCGGCGCTACATGGTCGGACGGCGGCGCTACATGGTCGGACGGCGGCGCTACATGGCCGGACGGCGGCGCTACATGGTCGGACGGCGGCGCTACATGGCCGGACGGCGGCGCTACATGGTCGGACGGCGGCGCTACATGGTCGGAAGGGCAGCCCTTGATGCCTGAAGCTGCCGGCTGCTTCCTGGGGCGGAGGCGCATTCGGGTACTCGCAGAGGGAAGCGGCAGGCCACCTTCTGGAGGGGGGGTCTTCGTGATGACGGGGGAGCACCGTATAAAGGGCGGCCTTGCTAGTAAGAGATGATAGCATACACAAATAATGATATCCGTTTAGGAGCTCCAGACTATTATTCCATCCCGATTCCAACTATTTCCATCTATTAGCCTATAGCTAGGCCACTCTGAAAACAAGGCTTTGATCTGATTGCGTTCACTGCTCAGGCCTCCCCCCCCCCCGTCCAGTGGCGTACCGGGGAGGACAAAGCGGGCCATGGAGGGCTAGCGAGAGCACCCAGGCGAGCGCTGCCAGTGCGATAGCATAGGGGCCCGCAAAGACTCCTGGGCCGACGTGAAGGACCCCTGAACCGACGAAAGGGCCTCGGGTTGATGGAGAGGGCTCCGGGGTCCATGAAGAGGGCCACGAGTCAACGGAGAGTCCCCACAGGCAGCTGTTGAGGGCCCGCCCTGGAGTGGGTCAATGTTGAAGGCTTCTAGGTCGACAGATGGCCAGGCGCATCGTTGGAACGGTTCCCGGGGCGACGGAGAGCCATGGGTCCACGGGGAGAACGCCGAGCCAATATGAAGGGTCCCTAGGTTTACTGCGGGACCCAAGCCGAGGAAAGGGCTCTTGACCTGATAGTCCAAACTTTTGGAAAGGGGCTTCCTGCCTGATGGAAAAGGTCTTGAGTCGTTAATTAGATGAGACGATTGAAAGGACCGATAATTGCCGGAAAGGACCTCAGGCGGCGTTGGAAATACCCGGCTGAATTGGGCGTCCTCTCCGGAGGGGGCAGGTGAGCTCAAAGACCCTTCCTTCATGCTGTGGTCGAGACCGACCGAACGACCTTGACCGGTCGCCGAACGGCCCCCTGCCAAGTGAGCCAGCAGGCCAGTCGGGTAGTAGCCTGCAGGAATGGGCCAGGAGACTACTTCTGTTCTCCGGAGTGTACGTCCAAAAGTGTCCCGTATTTCCGACCCTGACCCCAAGCCGTCAGAAGAGACCCCGGTCCGACGGAGTGGGTCCATGACGTGCAATGGATCCTGACCTGATGAAGGGGACCCAAGCTGCTTAATGAGGGCCTCCGACCGGACGGAGAGAGCACTGAGCCGTGAACGAGGGCACCTGAGCCGACAGAGAGGACCTACTACCAGCGGGAGAACAGCTGACCGTCGGAGAGGACCCAGAGCAGGTAGGAAGGGCACCTGAGCCGACTGAGAGGCCTACTACCAGCGGGAGAACAGCTGACCGTCGGAGAGGACCCAGAGCAGGTAGGAAGGGCACCTGAGCCGACTGAGAGGCCTACTACCAGCGGGAGAACAGCTGACCGTCGGAGAGGACCCAGAGCAGGTAGGAAGGGCACCTGAGCCGACTGAGAGGCCTACTACCAGCGGGAGAACAGCTGACCGTCGGAGAGGAACCAGAGCAGGTAGGAAGACCTGAGCCGACTGAGAGGCCTACTACCAGCGGGAGAACAGCTGACCGTCGGAGAGGACCCAGAGCAGGTAGGAAGGGCACCTGAGCCGACTGAGAGGCCTACTACCAGCGGGAGAACAGCTGACCGTCGGAGAGGACCCAGAGCAGGTAGGAAGGGCACCTGAGCCGACTGAGAGGCCTACTACCAGCGGGAGAACAGCTGACCGTCGGAGAGGACCCAGAGCAGGTAGGAAGGGCACCTGAGCCGACTGAGAGGCCTACTACCAGCGGGAGAACAGCTGACCGTCGGAGAGGACCCAGAGCAGGTATGAAGGGTACCTGGGCCGACACCGCAAATGAGAATGGGGCGCCGGCTGATGGAGGAGGCCCAAGCTGTTGAAAGAGGGGATACAAGCAGGAGGGTGGGCCCTGCGAAAGAGGGTCCCTGAGCTGACGTAGGGGACCTCTGAGTCGACGGAGGGGGCCCGAGCTGGACGTGCGGGCCACTAGATCGGCTTTAGCTCACACTGACGGAAAGGGACCCAGAGCTGACAGCGGGCTTCAGGTCGAGGAAGAAGCCCGAGCCATGCAGATGTCTCGGACCGCAGATGGCGGGTTGTTGGTGCGACGTGAAGGGCATCTGAGCTCATGAAGCAACCCCGGGATATCAAAAAGCAGTAGCATAGACAATGGGGACGAAGGGAAGGGGCAGCCACCCCCTGGCGGGTCCGAGGGAAAGCTCCAAGCTACCGTCCTGTGTGAAGCCTGAAGAGGTCTAGTGAGGGTCGTGAGGGACGAAGGGGCCTCTGAGAGCCAGCGAGGGCTTGACTGGAATTCTCCTGAGGTTGAGAGGGCCCCCAATAGATGAACCATGACCCATGGGAAGGAACGATTCCATGTGTGCTGTGTGAAATACTGAGGGCCAATTTCAGAGGCAGAATGTTCTTCAAAACAGATGTTGATGACTGAAGCGTTTTTGCAAGCTGGTTATTTTTACATTGCCCCCCCCCCTCTTCAACCGGTCCTTTTGGGTCCACCCCTGTTCCTGGGACACAGACGCACTGCCTTGATTCCGCGCACTGGTGCAGTTTTGTACACCTTTCACGGAGCATGTGTCTGTATGATGCTCGATTGTTGCCATCCGACTGTAAAATCTTGCAATGAGCTCCCCAGTCAATTTCATAGGCATGGTCATCCTACCAAATATCTTTTGTAAGCCGACACCTCTACTGTCAATTTCATGGACATGATCGTCATACCCAATATCTTTTGTAAGCTGACACCTCTACTCTTCCGCCAATATTCGCAGCATTGTCTGGCATTGCCGCGCTCTTAAGTGGAGTTGCTGTATTTTTACATTATAAGTGTATCACCATTCGCCCCATAAGTTTAATGCTAGTCAAGGCTGACAACAGGAACAAATTATGAAGCGTCCATCGTTAGTTACACTTTTTCGAGGTTCCAATTACAGCAATTTCATTGATGATTGTGATTCAGGAGGCCGCCTACGTTACCGAATTAGGAAAATCAATATTGTAATCGATGTTTCGTCTTTTCGGCTTTTCGGGTACATTTGCCTTCCGGACCCTAAGGGAAATTGTAGTTGAACGTACCGAAGGATGGAACATATTGGATGTGGGATTCGGTGGGTCACTAAGCATGATTATAAGACTCACAAATTGACTTCGTATCCACAATTCGCTTCTCCCTTGCAGTTCAACTACAAACTGTTATCATATGGAGCCGTGACAGCTTATTCCCGGGGCGCCTGCACTACGCTACTTGAGAAACACTGATCATGTATTGAGAGCTTTGGGAAGTCTGGAGTCCAGCCGTACCTTTCATTGGCCGAGCAGATATACTTCAAAGTTCGGGCGCGCAACAGCGGTGACAAACTGTGGTAATGGGCGCCCCCGCACAGTAATGCTGTACCGCGGGACAGCAGAGCACGCCGGCACAGCCTGTCTGAAAATCCCCAGTAATGGGAGGCTGAAGAATTTCAAAAATATCCAAAATGCAGTGGTTCTACCAAACAGGATGGGACTGAGCGAATATATTCCAACCAACATTTCCGGGACTCAGCATTATGTCGGTGGACACCGTGGAAAAACCTTATACAAAACGCCCGGTTCATCCCCCTACTAAACTTTTAGCCCGTTGTGGAGCTCCTGGCAGCTTGGCAGTTTCAGCGTTAGGATATCTGATTAATTGCATTGAGAATATTTCCATTCTTTGTGGACGTCGCTGCGTTCTTGTACCAAGCACTTTGACTGCTTTGACACTCATAGTGTTATTATGTGCAAGCCGTATCCCCAGGCCATTGGTGGCACGAGTTTGATAAGGTGTCTACAAGTATAGTGGACTATGATACGTGGAACCCCAGTCTCCTCTACGGCAAGGAAAAACGTCATTATAGCGAGTAGCTGTGTTTTTAGCCAGTGGGATACCAATGCAGAATGCGAACAATGGAAGTGGCTGTAACTTTAACATCAAGGCCACCTGCTTTTAACAAACACAACAACACGCACTATGGTTTTATTTGATGCGTATTCGCTGCGCAGAGAAATGACAGCCATTCAGTGGGCTGTCTGCTTCCCAGCTTATCCCGCCACTGCTGACTAGACAGGCAGGGCCGTCAATGTCCTGAACTGGTATAGCTCCTCGTCAGAGGTATGGTCTCGAATGAAAATAGTTTTCGGCACATACTGTTCAGTTCAGTTGCGCATAGCGGACCAGGATGTTAACCATCGTGCAAAAGTTGCCTATGCGATTGGCCAAGCTTTGTCACAAAAAAGTCGTGGCAGAACCGCTCATGCCCAGTCTTTACACCTCAAAACTGCATACGAGTCGATGCCAGTTGATCTTACCACCTCAGTGCACCATTCATACGATCGTCGTTTTACCATTGTAGAACTAACTTACGCCATCGGATCACTACGGACTACATCAGAGGGCCTGACGGTATCCACAATGCCATGCTGAAGCGTCTTCCGCTCTGCACTCTTGTTGCACTGCTTTCCTCATTCAATGCATTGTGGCTCGGCGGCCAGTTTCCCTCCTCTTGGCGCGGAGCCATCGTAATCCCTATTGTGAGACCAGGCAAGGCTGACCGTGACCCTCTACATCACCGCCCCATCTGACCGTGACCCTCTACATCATCGCCCCATCTGACCGTGACCCTCTACATCATCGCCCCATCTGACTGTGACCCTCTACATCATCGCCCCATCTAACCGTGACCCTCTACATCATCGCCCCATCTAACCGTGACCCTCTACATCATCGCCCCATCTGACCGTGACCCCTACATCATCGCCCCATCTGACCGTGACCCTCTACATCATCACCCCATCTGACTGTGACCCTCTACATCATCCCCACTTCTGACCGTGACCCTCTACATCATCGCTCCATCTGACCGTGACCCTCTACATCATCGCCCCATCTGACCGTGACCCTCTACATCATCACCCCATCTGACTGTGACCCTCTACATCATCCCCACTTCTGACCGTGACCCTCTACATCATCGCTCCATCTGACTGTGACCCTCTACATCATCGCCCCATCTGACCGTGACCCTCTACATCATCGCCCCATCTAACCGTGACCCTCTACATCATCCCCACTTCTGACCGTGACCCTCTACATCATCGCCCCATCTAACCGTGATCCTCTACATCATCGCCCCATTTGACCGTGACCCTCTACATCATCGCCTCATCTGACCGTGACCCTCTACATCATCGCCCCATCTGACTGTGACCCTCTACATCATCCCCACTTCTGACCGTGATCCTCTACATCATCCCCACTTCTGACCGTGGTCCTCTACATCATCGCCCCATCTAACCGTGACCCTCTACATCATCGCCCCATCTGACCGTGACCCTCTACATCATCCCCACTTCTGACCGTGACCCTCTACATCATCGCCCCATCTAACCGTGATCCTCTACATCATCGCCCCATCTGACCTTGACCCTCTACATCATCGCCCCATCTGACCGTGATCCTCTACATCATCGCCTCATCTGACCGTGACCCTCTACATCATCACCCCATCTGACCGTGACCCTCTACATCATCGCCCCATCTGACCATGACCCTCTACATTATCCCCACTTCTGACCGTGATCCTCTACATCATCGCCTCATCTGACCGTGACCCTCTACATCATCACCCCATCTGACCGTGGTCCTCTACATCATCGCCCCATCTGACCGTGATCCTCTACATCATCGCCTCATCTGACCGTGATCCTCTACATCATCGCCCCATCTAACCGTGATCCTCTACATCATCGCCCCATCTCGCTAGCAGCATGCCTTTGTAAGCTCACAGAACAAATGGTAAATGTTGGCCTCGGCTGGTTTCTGTAGAAAAAGGCATCTTCTTCGATTCTCAGTATGTGTTCACGAAGAATCGCAGCGCTGTAGGTCACATTTGACGATTAGGCACAGAAATAAGACACAACTTCATGCAAAATAGGCACGTAGGAACAATTATCGTCAACACAGAAGCCGTTTATGATACCGTGTGGCAGTATGGAATACTCGAGAGATTGCGGGAACAACGGGATATGCGGACCTGTCACAACTACCAACTTCATCTTAATATGTAGCACGATGGATCTCCCTGAGTTCATCTTCGTCGGATCTAACTGCGCGAAGGTTCGTGTAGTTGTCCCCAACCCGATGAGATGTTTCGGGTGTTTCCATTTTGGACACGCGTCACAGCACTGTCGAAACCGCAAGACATGTGGTAGATGTGGCTCAGTGGAGCATGTTGGAGACAAATGCGAAGCGGAGAGTCCAAATTGCTTCAATTGTGGCACAGACCAAAACAACGTGTTCTGCTCATAACCATTTTGTTCAATGTTTCTGGAAGAGAAGGTGATAGTTACAAAAAATGTCCCAATAAGATCACATTTCTGGAAACACGTGAGCTCTATAAGGGAGCGCACATAAGGTTATGTGCAAATAAGGCACAACCTAAGTCAATAATCGCACAGTAGACTCGGAGGAAATATCTGATCGGCCTGCTACATACAGCCCAGCAATGCCTCTGAGCTTATTGCTTAACTTACCATCCTTCTACGTTCTTTTTGGAGTGCCTCTTGCATCGTCCGAGATGCAGGGACAGCCAAACTAAAACGACACCGAAGCTTCCGAAGCACCACCTGCCACAAATGGATGCGCCATTAGAGGCCTCCCGACCAACGTCGGAGGGCGGAAGGTGGGGCTGAACTCATGCGCAATGCTCTAAGAGGTCTGCTCGGTCTTCTCCACACAATCCTAGCGCCTCCTCATCTACCACCCCGCCTACCTTTAAATCCACGCCTCCAACTTCTCGTCCGCCCTCCAACGTCCCCTCGCCTCCCACACTCCCCACCGTCACATCCAGATCCGTCATTTCTACCTCATTTCTTTCCGAACCTGCACCCCTTCCCGTGAGCCAGGGCTCACCCCCACACTCAAATTATACTTCTACACCTGCATCATCGTCCCGAAACACCCATCGATCGATCCAAATGTCCGACATCAGCATTCGCTACCACAAAGCCGACAGCCATACCAGACAGGAAAAACGAGCGCGGCTCACCCAGATGGAAATGACCCGAGCGAAGGGCCGCCAAGCTGCTGACAAGCTCCTTTCTCAAGGCCGGCCACACCATCGCCGCGAAGGCGAGTGGAGGGACCGGAGGAAACTCCGGGTGTCTCAACGAAATGAACCCTCTCCCGCATCTCGCCAGGGACGAGACTAACCCTCTGCTGGCTCTCCACCTGGGCGTGGATCTCCTTGCTCTCGCCCGAGAACGTAGTCCGGTGGACCGAGTGTAGGTGGGCCCTCCGAGCCACCGACCGAGTGTAGGTGGGCCCTCCGAGCCACCGACCGAGAGTAGGTGGGCCCGCCGAGCCACCGACCGAGTGTAGGTGGGCCCTCCAGCCACCGACCGAGGTAGGTGGGCCCGCCGAGCCACCGACCGAGTGTGGTGGGCCCGCCGAGCCACCGACCGAGTGTAGGTGGGCCCGCCGAGCCACCGACCGAGTGTAGGTGGGCCCGCCGAGCCACCGACCGAGTGTAGGTGGGCCCGCCGAGCCACCGACCGAGTGTAGGTGGGCCCTCCGAGCCACCGACCGAGTGTAGGTGGGCCCGCCGAGCCACCGACAGGCGTGTCACTCGGGCGGACGCAGGAAACTAAGTTTCATATCGCAGGTCTACTTTCTCCTAGTTACTCTTAGTATTCATGTCATTACATTCATTTTCTATCGTCATGCATATTTTATCCTGGGATCTCAAGTAACGATGTGACACCATTCACCATGTGAGACCGTAGAGTACACGGTTCTATCTACAATGGAACGTGTGCAGTTTTGGGATGAATTCTAGTGATTTTCAGATGCTTTTATTGTGTCGCATCCCTGTCGCTGTGCGCTTGCGGGAGATACGACTGTCAGGTGCGCACTCGATGACTGTGTGCCACTACATGGGAGCCCGTCGCGGCTTACCGCCCTCAGTACTGTCACACCGTAGTGTTGTGTCTTTATGCACGTCTCTGTTCCCTTTAGGATGCTCAATATGCCCTGCGTGGGATGCTCATAATAAATACCAAATTGTAGGCTGTCGCCCTTTCGCATTGGCATCAGGAGAAAATGGATTACTTTTGTTTCCATATCTTTCCACTGCCAGGGAAAAGATATGGTGTCTTTCCACCGTCGGGTGTTTCCATGCCTCCCTGTATCAGGCATGAAAACACTTTTGCAGCAGTTTCTTACCTTGGTCTTGCTTAGTTTAAGTGTTACCTTGCGGTCTGGGGATACGCATCATTAAGCAGGAAAGGCAGAGAGCGAGAGGATTCGATACACCTACACAGCCTCATTTCTGTAAACATTGCACACCACACGCATTTTTCACTATCGGACTCTAGGTCGGCAATTGGCCTGACCATTTGCTTGCCCAGCATTACAGACAGGTTCTTATGCGGCGTTGACAATATGCCGGGGGGTAGTGATCACTTTCAAATATGGTTCACCATCAACGCTCCCCGTCCAGTAGTACACATATCCCAACGGAGCATGCAGAGAGCGGATTGGCTGAGTTTTTAAAAGGCATGTCTTTGTTTTCACCGCGACACTCTCGCCAGGAAAGACGCAAATGTTCTTTCACACCACATTACATCAGACATAATTTCATCTGCAAAATATTTCATTTATCAAACTTCACAGTCATCGGCGTATCCCAGTCCTATGGTGCACGGATGCCTGTAACATTGCAATTAAGAATCGAACAAAGGTGTTCAAATGTTCCGACAAGTCGTCCACGGCAACAAACCTGACCAATTATAAACGAGTTAAGGCGAAAACAAAGCGGACTATCCAAGACGTCAAGCGGTCCTCCTGTGGCAAGACTATGTCAACAGCACTAATAGGTCTACCCCTGCCCGAGACCTGCGGCGGCGCAACTGTCGACTTAACCCGTCCCGTCTCGGGGGGTCTTCAACCGCCCCCCCCCTCAGGTTTTTCGCAGATAGCGGACGAACAGCGCGCGGCAGCGCGCCCAAATTTGGCATACCTTTTCCCACATCAATTTGACAGGCTGATTCAAAATTTTCAGGTCAGGTCATCTAGGGTCAACGAGTTAGTCAAGGTCAAGTGAGGTCACCTCCAAAAAAGTTCAACCAGTCGTCGCGCTTTAACGGATACAGATATTTTAATGAAACTTTCACCATTTGCTTATCTTTATGGATGCAACAAAACGTAGATGTTGATTTTTTTTTTCGTTTTTGACTACATATAAATTTTGCGTATTTGCCATATTGCAGTTCAAACACAGGATTCTGGCTAAAGTAAGCATTTTTTATTAGAGAAAGTTGACTTCCAACAACGTTTCTCGGTCTGCTCTACCCAATGGAAAAGGAAAGTTAAAGAGAACTTGAAAACTCAAAATTTTGAAATTTTGAAAAAAATAAAATTTTAATTTTGGGGGGACCAAAAAAATCATAGCCCTGGTCCATTTCGTTGTCGTCTTCTCATCCCAAATACTTTTTTGTTTGTTTCATATATCCCCGAAAATGAACTCCCCAGAGTAAAAAACATAATGTAAGTCGTGAAAAGTCGTGAAAATCTAGCCCCCCTGGTGACGTCGCATTTGGGGATTTTTTAGGGTGGACCCGGACCCTACACGTCGCGCGCTTTCCGATGCCACCTCTTTCGTTTTCGTGCGATGCTTAGTTTGGATTTTACAGAGGGTCTTCAACCGCCCCCCCCCGAGACGGGGTGGGAGGATTTGACAGGAAAGACGGCGCGGGTTAATGGTCGCAGCCTGGCCACGCCGTCGCCTGTTTTGGGAGGCAACGGACAATTCGCAGCCCAATTAGAAGTCGCAGGATCTCTTTTGCACGTCATCCAACCTAGCCTACCAGTATACTTTTCCATTCGGAAAACTTCGGCAAGCTTTCACAACATTGAAACATATTGCACCTGGTCCCGATTTTTTTCATGCTGACATGCTGAATAATTTGCACAATCGTTCACTGCATGCGATTTCATAGTTGATTAACATCATTTGGACTAGCGGTGAGTGCGATCCTGATGGCTGGCACGAGCCTATCATAATTCCCCTAAAATAGATTGTCAGCAGGGTACTAATTGATTGGACAACAGGCCTATCCATCTTGCATCCACTCTTCCAAAGTTGCTATGCAAATTGTACATTTTCGATTACTTGACATCTCGAGTCAAACTGTATTTAACAATGTACAGTGTGGTTTCCGACGCACCAAAAGTACAATGGATCATCTTGTATTTTTGGCACTGCTTTGCGTGAAGCTTGTATGCATAAACAACACACTTTGCAGTACTCTTCGATTTTTGAAACGCACATGACACATCGTGGCAGCATGCCATTCTCACCAAGCTGTTTCGATATCGCATTATAGGACGTATGGATGATTTAATTGCGCGTTTTATTAGGGGTCGTTCCTTCCGTGTGGAAGTTGGTAGCGTCTCCAAGACTCTTATACAACTAAACGGAATTCCACAAGGATCTTTTCTGAGTGTGATCTTGTTTGGTATTTTAATCAATGTGTGTGTGAAATAGTACCCGAAGCACTGGGCAAGTCGCTCTCCTCTGCAAGTCCACTTCTCCATCACCCCGTCTGTTGAACGGCAGCTTCAACTCTTCCTCGATAACCCTGATAGATGGAGCTTTACAAACGGTCTCCGATTTTCTACCTCCAAGTCAAGCTGCATATATTTATGTAGCAGACAACTCACATGATGGGAGCTTATTTGATACGTGTACCGCCGCGGGATTCCAGTTTCCCTGAAAGCGAAGTTTCTTGGAGTACTATTCGACGATCGACTAACATATTCCCCACGCATAAAGAATCTTAAAGATAAACGCTTCAAGCGCATAATCACTCTTTTAGTCACCTCACGTATGAGCCATGGCGCTGAAAGCGAAACATCATTACGCTTGTGCGGTGCTCTTGTTCACTCCATTCTTGAGTACTCCTGTGTATTCTATGATGATGCACTCTCATCCGTAAAACAGACTCTGATTACTCTCCTCCATGCATGCATTCGGATTTACACGGGGGCCTTCCGCACTCCTTACTGAGCTTGCCTCTCAATGGAAGCGAATCAACCCACACCAGATATTCGTCGAAAGTGTTTGACCATAAAATACAGGCTTCGTATCTCACAGTTCCCCAGCACCCATGGTGGGCACCATTGCATGGTGGTATATTTAACACACACCTGGCGGAACGGTCCCTATCTGGTCGTTCATCATCAGCGAGATCAACTGTGTGCTGGACACCATCATATGGTGGTATATTTAACACACACTTGGGCGGAGCAGTCCATGTCCGGTCGTCCATCATCAGCGAGATCAGCTTGTGTGCGCGCGTCTCAGTGGCTGAGGGATATGCGGCCACCACCTCATCAACTTGCACATCTTGAAGCGGTCATAGTCGAACATTGGCGGGCGCCATCGTTCAGTATCGATCATTCGCTGGTGCCACATGGAGGTTGCAGACTATCCCCGCTGAATGACCTGGTCTAGCCTGCGTAATATTATCGATACTCTGGTTGTTTTTTCTTCTATAACGACTAGTCAAAGACGGAGCATGGTGTGGGCTGCGTCGTTGCGCATGAAGAGACAAAGAAAATGTATGTGTTTTCTTGCCGAGTGTTCTGTCTTTATCGCAGAACTATTCCCAATGTGGAAGACTCTGTGCTTTATTTCTCAACACCACTATCCGAATGAATCGTCTCATACTGTGCGAGCGAGCTCCAAAATTCTTGCTAACCCACTAAACTCATTGTATTTAATATCACGTGTCTTGAATGCGTTGACCGCGCTTGTACTAGGGCGGTACCGTATTAGTTTTATGTGGGTACCAAGCCATGTCGAAGTTCATGGAAATGAAAAGGCAGACGCTGATGCCTGCTGCTTGTTGCTGCCTGCTGCTGCTGTGTTGTTTTGTTTTTGCTTTTGTCTTTGTTTTACGTCACTGATTTAGTTTCTCCCCAAGCTTTTTCAGGTCTGTGTCCTTCAGTTTTTATTGAAGCAGATGTTTATATTCATTCAAGTCGATCGATGGTCCGCAATAGCTGAAGCCCACATGTAGGCTATCGGCCGGATCTGATCAATACCAGACAGTGAAGATAGTGGCGGCCGGGTGGCGGGTGCGGGTGATCAGCTGCTTCAGGGTAGCAGAGATAAATTATTCGTGAACTTGGGTAGAGTATACCACTTTCTGAACACAGAATTGACATCCCTCCCGACGGAGTATCGACATCGTGCTTCGTGATGAATCGTTATGAGGTCTTGATATCTAATTGCCAGCAGTATCCTGTTCATAAGTATCATGCTGATGCTTACAATTACGGATTGCGATGTAAGAGCATCTTCTAGCACAACTGCAGGAAAGAGAATTACCTATGTTTTGGTCTGTTATGCCATATCCAGTGGCGTCGCCACGAAATTCTTCCAGGGGGGCGAGATCGAAAGGGGGCCTCCTGCTCCCCGAAAAGGGGCCTCCATTGTGTTAGGGCCTCCTATTATTTTTAGGCCCTTAGTATGGTTCGGGAATGGGAAACTGAGGGCTGGAGGACCTCCTTTTCGTCCTGGAGAGCTTCCTTTTCGTCCTGGAGGGCCTTCTATTCGTCCTGGGGGCCTCCTTTTCATCATGGGGACCTCCTTTTCGTCCTGGTGGCCTTTTCGTCCTGGTGGCCTTTTCGTCCTGGGGCCTCTGTGTCAATATTTGGCACTTACTTGATTTCTGGGGCCTCCTACCCTCTCCTAGGTGACTTCTTTTTACAAATTAGGGGCCTCCTCCTGGAGGCCCCTAATTTGTATCATCTCTTTTTCGTCTTGGGAGCCTCCTTTTCATCCTGGAGGGCCTCTTTTCGTTCTGGAGGGCCTCCTTTCCATCCTGGGGGCCTCCTTTTCGTCCTGGGGGCCTCCTTTTAGTCCTGGAGGGCCTCCTCTTCCTCCTGGGGGCCTCCTTTTCGTCCTGACGTACCTTCTTTTGTCCTGGGGGCATTTTTTTCGTCCTGAAGGCCTCCTTTTCGTCCTGGGGGTTTCTTTTTCGTCCTGGGGCCTCCTTTTAGTCCTGGAGGGCCTCCTTTTCCTCCTGGGGGCCTCCTTTTCGTCCTGACGTACCTTCTTTTGTCCTGGGGGCCTCTTTTTCGTCCTGAGGGCCTCCTTTTCGTCCTGGGGGTTTCTTTTTCGTCCTGGGGCCTCCTTTTAGTTCTGGAGGGCCTCCTTTTCCTCCTGGGGGCCTCTTTTTCGTCTTGATGTACCTTCTTTTCGTCCTAGTTGCCTCTTTTTCGTCCTAAGGGCCTCCTTTTCGTCCTGGGGTTTCGTTTTCGTCCTGGGGGCCTCCTTTTCGTCCTGGGGGCCTCCTTTTCATCCTGGGAGCCTCCTTTTCGTCCTGGGGGCCTCCTCAAATTTCAGGGGGTGGCGCCCCCCCCCCCAGTCTCACGGCAGGGGGGCAATTGCCCCCTCTACCCCCCGGTGGCGACGCCCCTGGCCATATCAGTTGAGAAGGACAGGCAATTTGTATTCTTATCGCTAAAATAGTTACACATAGTTAGGTATCTGAAGACAAAGGAAAAAGTGCAAGTATGAATACGTTGCAGGATCAAAATTGTGTTTGAAGAACATACAAGTTGTGTTAAAGGACATAATTTCCAAGACGATCTCGACTGTACCGGTTCCGACGTCTCGCACCTAACGAAGACCCATTGTTTTAACACTGCCGGGTAGTGACTATCGTGGCGGCAGGGTGGTTCCGGGTAGTGACGATCGTGGGGGCAGAGTGGTACCGGGTAGTGACGGTCGTGGCGGCAGTGGTACCGGGTAGTGACGGTTGTGGCGGCCGGGTGGCGGCGGACCAGGCGACTGGCTGCCTCCTGTCAATGTCGGGTAGTGACGATCGTGGTGCCGGGTGGCGGCGGAGCAGGTCTTCAGCCGGCGGCGGCACGTGTAGGAACAACCTTGAATAAGCGACGACCGGCCAGCGGCCACAGCTGGATGTGGCCGCCGGCTGACCAGAGCAGCGTCGCGTGCATAATTCAGTCGTGTGTCGGCCGGCGCCGGCCGCCTTAAGTATTGGTGGTCACCGCTGTATCGATCACGCGACTGGCGGTCGGCGGCGCGTCGCGGCACCACCGGTCTGTCACTGGTGTCACTGGACAGCGTCACTGGCGGTCACCGGACAGTGTCACTGGACAAGGTTACTGGTGTCACCGGACAGTGGCACTGGTGTCACCGGACAGTGGCACTGGTGGTTACCGGACAGTGTAGCTGGCGGTCACCGGACAGTGTCACTGGACAATGTTACTGGTGTCACCGGACAGTGTCACTGGTGTCACCGGACAGTGTCACTGGCGGTCACCGGACAGTGTCACTGGTGTCACCGGACAGCGTCACTGGCGGTCACCGGACAGTGTCACTGGACAAGGTTACTGGTGTCACCGGACAGTGGCACTGGTGTCACCGGACAGTGGCACTGGTGGTTACCGGACAGTGTCACTGGACAATGTTACTGGTGTCACCGGACAGTGTCACTGGTGTCACCGGACAGTGTCACTGGCGGTCACCGGACAGTGTCACTGGTGTCACCGGACAGTGTCATTGGACAAGGTTATTGGTGCACCGGACAGTGTCACTGGTGTCACCGGACAGTGTCACTGGTGTCACCGGACAGTGTCACTGGTGTCACCGGACAGTGTCACTGGTGTCACCGGACAGTGTCACTGGTGTCACCGGACAGTGCTACTGGACAAGGTTACTGGTGTCACCGGACAGTGTGGCTGGTGTCACCGGACAGTGTCACTGGTGTCACCGGACAGTGTAGCTGGTGGTCACCGGACAGTGTCACTGGTGTCACCGGACAGTGTCACTGGACATCTGGCCGGGGAGCCACCCGCGCGCACCCAGAACCAAGTCCGCCGGCACGTGACGCGCTCCAGACAGTCACTTCTCTGGCGTGTGGTCGATGCGACCCGAACAGCCAGCTGTCCTCGATACTGAAGAGGAGCGCGTTACAATGTTGCCGAAATGGTGACGTCGCCGAGCGGCAACGTGGCGCCACGTGCGTGACAAGAGGCGTGTGGTGCGTGTCTGGGGTGTGCGCTGGTCCCCGAGTGTTGGCGCTGTGCATGGATACGGTACAGTCGCCGCGCTGTGTGATGTGGCACGCAAAGTGCCACATCGACGTCCTCCGATTGGAGCTCCGAAGTTCACGCCTGTCGCGTGCAGGGCACGGTAATCAGATCAGACGTTCCAGTGGCTTCGGGCGCAAGGTTTTGCCGCCGGTGTTCCCGCACAAAAAGGACCTTGGTCTGATGACTAAGTGGAACGGACGGACTTCATTAGCTGGCGCGCACTACTCGGTACTCGCCTCAGCCACCGGGGTACCTTGCAGGGTACCTTGCAACTGCCAGCCGTCACCCCACAGCTATGCTGCACGTCGCTGATGGTCGACCTGCCACAGTCGTGATCAGTCATCCGTGCAGCAGGACAGCGCTCTGTGAATGAACTGAGCACGGCGCCATCCAGCGATGCGCACCATAAGCACGTCACTGAGCGCACCATAAGCACGTCGCTACGTGCACCATAAGCACGTCACTGTGTGCACCATAAGCACGTCACTGTGTGCACCATAAGCACGCCACTGTGTGCACCATAAGCACGTCAATGCGTGCACCATAAGCACGTCACTGTGTGCACCATAAGCACGTCAATGCGTGCACCATAAGCACGTCAATGCGTGCACCGTAAGCACGTCACTGCGTGCACCGTAAGCACGTCACTGCGTGCACCGTAAGCACGTCACTGCGTGCACCGTAAGCACGTCACTGCGAGCACCATAAGCACGTCACTGCGAGCACCATAAGCACGTCACTGCGAGCACCATAAGCACGTCACTCTGTGCACCATAAGCACGTCACTGCGAGCACCATAAGCACGTCACTCTGTGCACCATAAGCACGTCACTGCGAGCACCATAAGCACGTCACTGCGTGCACCATAAGCACGTCACTGCGTGCACCGTAAGCACGTCACTGCGAGCACCATAAGCACGTCACTGCGAGCACCACAAGCACGTCACTCTGTGCACCATAAGCACGTCGCTGCGTGCACCACAAGCACGTCGCTGCGTGCACCATAAGCACGTCGCTGCGTGCACCAAAATAATGCAACGAGCAGTTCTAAACTGCCATCCCCGACGTATGAAGTCTTCTTAATTGGACAAGGGAAGCATGTCCTAAGATCCAAACACGCTCGATGGTCACACTAGATATATTTAGGAATTGTCCTGTGTTTCTGTGAGTTATATGTGCTGATTCGCCCGGAGCTGAAACATGGTGACTCGCCCCGGCCCTTAACAGAACATGGATACATAATAATAATAATTACACTGACCTGTGTTGCAAATCTGTTTCAAAGGTCAGAGTTTTCAGCTGATTTAAGCTCAGTTTCGCGTGATGAATTCACAAACGCAATCCATTTTTTCTTGATCAGGACAGGTTTTAAATATATACCAGACTTTAAAAACATGTATGGCTCAAACGGTATTACTGAATTGGTGTTCATGAATGATGTTTTGTCCTAAATTGTCTCGTCAGCACTTTTTGCATCATTTCAGATCCAGATTGTTATTTCAATGAATCGAAAGTGCAGGAACCATCCTGATAGGTTTTTGCCATGTGTGTAGAAAGGTGATCCTTTAAAACCGTTAAGCGAGAACTGCAGATTGTGTAAAGAAATATCACGCTTACTTCGGAGTCATACTAGCGGACCACGATAAGCCGTTCGCCACTCATATCTGTTGCAAAACATGTGTTTAAAACCAACGGGACTGGAGGAATAAAACGGAGAAGAGTACACTATTCGGTATTCCGATGGTGTGAAGGGAAGGTAAAGATCACACCACGGACTGATATATATGTATGACAAATGTGGCGGGCACCAATAGCAAAGAACAAACATCATGCTCAATATCCCGACGTTTCATCAACCATGAGGTCAGGCCCCCTTGGCCCAGGTGTTCCTGTTCCTGAACCTGACGTCAACATGGGATCGTCTTCAGACTCAGAGTCCGGAGATACGACCGGTGCGCAGACGAGGCTGGTACATTCGAGTCAACAGAGGAAGACCGACCGGCGCCATTGAGCCCAGCTGAGCTCAGTCATCTGAGGAGCGATCTGAACCGGTTCAATGAGCCTTCTCGTCTCCTGGATTTGTGTGCCTTTGTGAGAAAGGTCTGCTGGCACCGGAGACAACGTCCGTTTGGTGCATCGAAACGACAAGAAAGAGTCCGGAAATACTCCTCATTTGAAATACTTCTCGTTTTACCTACTGAGCAACCGAACCATCCGCCCCGGTAGCTCAGTTGGCAGCTGGCCCGATAAGGCCGGGGACGAGCTACCGGGCGGCCGTGTCGGCCCATTGGCGGCACGTTAAACTTTCCGTCAAAATTATGCCGTTGAACTGAAATTCATTGATCTAGTAGTGGGGCTAGGGTTCACGCAACAAGGTCTGCTTAGCAATAGAACCCTGGTTCATAAATCCACCCCAGCAATAACTAGTATTATTTTCTCTTTAATCTTCTCTGGTCTGCTGCAACAATATTGCTGACCTGACCAAAGCGATGGGCTTGAAGTATGACCCAACATAATGAAGACTTTTCATCGACTTGTCGAGTATGATTTCCAAGGCAGTTCTTCTGAACAACGGCAATAAGTCCGGTTCGATCTCTGTCACACACTCAGTTGAAATTAGAGAAACCAAGTCGGCAGGCGACCAGCATTATGTCCAATGGGAGTGGCCGCCTAGGCAAGGACTACAGCCCGGCTCACACGATGCTCTGTCCCACTCTCTGGGCGAACTGCACAAGATTCTACTTCCACTACTACACATCAAAATTGGTCTTACGAAGAACTTAGTGAAGGCGCTGAACAAAGAAGGTGGAGGATTCACTTTTCTGTGACAGAATCTTCAACGCGTGAGCTGGGAGAGGCCGACGGCGGCGATATTCGATAGTACTCAGTACTCAGATAGTACTCAGTTCTCAGATAGTACTCAGATACGAGAGCTCATCAAGGGCACTCGCTTCGACGAATCATTGCATCGCACTAAACTATCTGCTTGGCTGGCTCCGAATGAATTCGAGCATCGCGAATTTCCTCGGAAGTCACTGGAGCCCAGAGTACGAGAAGGCTGGCGAGCTGATGGATAGTTTCCGTTGACAAGGTGCACATACGTCAGTGAAAATACAATTCTTCAGATCTCATCTGGACAATGTTCCGGATAATTGTGGAGACTTCGCTGAGAGCAGGGGAGCGTTTTCACAAGGACATCCGAGCGATGGAGGAACGCCGTCAGAGCCCGTGGGACGTCAGCTCTCTGGCCGGCTTCAGCTGGTGCCTGAAGAGGGATGTAGTGTTTACCCAGCATAACTGGAAGTCCCCCAAGGGGCCATTCATCCCTGATTAGTCAAGTATATTATTCTGCACCCTTATTGCGATCTGCTGGAAGGAACCGCCTGGGAGCTGCATGTAAACTGCACGTAACCGCCCGTAAGCCGTCCATAAACCGCCTGGAAGCATCTGTAACCACCTGTAAACCTCCTGTAACTGCCCGAAAACCGTCTGAAGACCGCCTGTGAGCTACCTGTAAAGCCTTCACGTGTATAGCAGGCGAGTTATGCAACTGGAATAGTAACTCGCCTACCAATAGAATAGGAAATGCAAATTGAAGGATTTGCATGTGGTTTTGTTTCGAAAATTTAACTTCATGATAAAATGATTGTGATTTTCAGAATTAGCGCAAGAAACTGACCCATAAAAATCAAACATTTACTTGATCATTAAAATCACGCAAACCAGTGTTGTTTTTCGAATTATTATTATGCCTTGTATTATTATTCTTGTATATATAAATAACATTGGTAAACTTGATGCTGATAGCAAACCTGAAGGATGAGCCAGGAGAAGCAGCATCCAAACTTGTGAAGATTTCATAGATACTATTGACTTTAATTTAGTATCATGTATTTTATCACTCGCATGTCTGGCGGTCCGTGCCAACTTCGCATGTCCGGGGGGGCATATGTCTGCCCCTAAGATCTCTAGAACTATGCTAGCTAGCGATAAACGAAAAGCAGCGTTGGATAGCTGGTGACAGGCTCTATCGAAAGTGTTTCGGTCATTTTTTTCGCTCAGGTCAATGTTCAGGTCACTGGGTCATTATAGGTCAAATTCGACCAAATCGGGTGGGACTCTCAGATGTTGACACATATATCAGGACCTGTAATAGATAGAAACAAACAGCGAACGCTATTCGACAGTACTTAAAATGTGCTATCGACAATAGGTGGTGTGATTTAAGGTCAGGTCAACCAAAACTATGTCCTCAGGTCAAGGTCATGAAGTTGCCTGTGGAGGGCATGTAATATATCAATCGACACGTCTTGGCGATACATGCACAATGACGATAATGTCAGCCTTCTAGCTCAATGCAGTGCGATATAATGCGCAGCAATGTGCTAGTGATCTCAAGTGACCTCAGATGACCGTGGTGAGGTCACTGAGCAAAAATGTCAGCGGTAACATTGAGCATAGCTTCCGACTACACGCCACAACCGTTGTGAGGTCAATCTGAGAGCAAATATGTAACCAGGAAACATTTGTGTATTTTACCATAGCCCTATAATGGGGAAGTCATGACCGCGACCTGACCTTAGGTCAATGATACGAAGAAAAAAAACCCGAGGTATGTATTTTGGTCCCTGATGAGACCATGACGTGTTATAAGTATGAAATGAATCGCCTGATTATTGTGGAAGTTATGTAACCTAGAACTCCGAGGGACGTTGAATCATTTCGCATGACCTGGTGATCTGACCTGAGATGACCCAGGGTTAAAAATGTGTAGGGATATGTTTAAAAGGCCAATGAGCAGCCATGCGAGGTTCGGCCTTGCTAACCCGATAAGTATGGCGGCAAATTAGGGAAACCGCAGGGGGCAGCTATCTGCCCCCCCCCCGGACGTGCTCGTGTTAGATTTGCATTTCAACTCCAAGGCGTTGTATATGATCCATGTGTTCTTTTTATTGAGGAAATTGTATGTTTTGCACCGTCACGGACATACCCTGGCACCTTTATCCGCGAACTCATGAGAATGCATGTACCCGGAAGCGCCAGCTCATACTGAAGTTCGTGTCATTATTAAACATGTTTGACCTCAGCGGAAGTATGTTTTATTCATCTTCTTATGTACCTACTGCAAAAATAATAATGTTCGTGTCATTATCCATGGGTGTGAGGAATGAGCCAGTGTCAACCATATCACACGGACTGTGTGATATGGTTGATTTGTGCTGACTTTTCAGACCAGTAATAACGTCGACTTACCATTGCATATATAGGGAAGCATTCGTAAGGTATGCTGTGACTTCAGATTGGCCGGCCTAGTTTTGCCAGGGTAGCCCGAGGTTGTCACGGAGTGATGGCATTGGCCAACTCTGTGAGCCTCACGTAAACAAGGAGACGTGCTGTGAACCTCACGTAAACAAGGAGACGTGCTGTGAACCTCACGTAAACAAGGAGACGTGCTGTGAACCTCACGTAAACAAGGAGACGTGCTGTGAGCCTCACGTAAACAAGGAGACGTGCTGTGAACCTCACGTAAACAAGGATACGTGCTGTGAACCTCACGTAAACAAGGAGACGTGCTGTGAACCTCACGTAAACAAGGATACGTGCTGTGAACCTCACGTAAACAAGGAGACGTGCTGTGAACCTCACGTAAACAAGGAGACGTGCTGTGAACCTCACGTAAACAAGGAGACGTGCTGTGAACCTCACACAAGCATTGAAGCAAAAGTCCTTCTTTCGCCCATTCATATTTGAGATGAAGTTCTAAGCTCTGTGAGATGGGCACAAAATGATCGTCTTGTCCCACAGTGTCACATGACCACTTGATCACATGACCACCCATTCACTGACCAGTGATCGGTCAACGGGATCTTTACACTGGGGGGGGCAGGGGCGTCCAATCACGTCAACGAGGGAGAAATTATTTGTACAATCGCTATCTCATCAGCATAACCCCACATAAGCTGACGTATTTGAAACTAATCAGCCGACTCTAAACATCTACAGTACGTTCGACAAAATGTCCGGGGCTGGGAGTCGTCCCCGACCCTGTACGCCAGCCCGCTGTGACATGACCCTGTACACCAGTCTGCTGTGACATGACCCTGTACACCAGCCTGCTGTGACATGACCCTGTACACCAGCCTGCTGTGACATGACCCTGTACACCAGCCCGCTGTGACATGACCCTGTACACCAGCCTGCTGTGACATGACCCTGTACACCAGCCTGCTGTGACATGACCCTGTCTGACCTGCGTTCGCAGAATTATCCACGAGAGCGGCTTCACTGCCGAGGACTTCAAGCAGTACCGGCCGGTGGTGTACAGCAACACGATCCAGTCTCTGGTGGCCATCCTGAGAGCCATGCCCAACCTCGGCATCCAGTTCGCCAACAACGAGCGGGAGGTGAGCGCACAGACCGAACCCTCAGCTGGGGCGTCCGACGCGTCGATAGTATCATTTGATAGTATCAGCGGTACAGTTGTTTAATGTCACGAGCTGCGATAGTACGGAGTTGGTGAGTGGCCGGACGCGCCCGGCACAGCGTACGGGACGGATGTCCCGCCGCATATGGGGCGAATGTCCCGCCGCATACGGGACGGGACAGCCAGAATGGCAGACACTACATGCGGGGAGCACCGTGTGTCAGACGTTGTCATGGGAGAAATTGTCTGACACGACATATGTGAGAAAAATGTTGTGAGACATTGTGTACTAAATTACTTCATGAAACATTTGTACTTGGAGACACATGCTGTGTCATTGTGAACTGAATTACTCCATCAAACATCTGTGCGAGGTGTACAGTTGTTGGAAGAAATGAAAACTTCTGATGGTCATTGGATGCATTCGGTGCATAATTTGTCTCTTTCGTTGTCATAGCCACATTTCCATAGATACGTCGCATAATTTATAGGTGAACAATCATCAACGCGTGGGTGCAAGGCGATATGCCCCTCGAATGTAAAGGAAGTATTCTCTGATCCCCCGCTCTGGCAGGACTTGGGCGGTTGTCACCCCCCCCTCCGCCAACCCCCACCCCAACCTCTAGCAGGACTCGGGCGGTCGTCACTGCCCCCCGCCTCCCCCCACCCCAACCTCTGGCAGGACTCGGGCGGTCGTCACTGCCCCCCGCCAACCCCGTCTCTGGTATGACTGGTGGCTCCAGTCGGCCGCCGCTCGGGCCTTTACCCGCCACCGGAGAGGTCGGCCGCCACTCTGACCTTTACCCGCCACCGGAGAGGTCGGCCGCCGCTCAGGCCTTTACCCGCCACCGGAGAGGTCGGCCGCAGCTCTGGCCTTTACCCGCCACCGGAGAGGTCGGCCGCAGCTCTGGCCTTTACCCGCCACCGGAGAGGTCGGCCGCCGTTCTGGCCTTTACCCGCCACCGGAGAGGTCGGCCGCAGCTCTGGCCTTTACCCGCCACCGGAGAGGTCGGCCGCAGCTCTGGCCTTTACCCGCCACCGGAGAGGTCGGCCGCAGCTCTGGCCTTTACCCGCCACCGGAGAGGTCGGCCGCAGCTCTGGTCTTTACCCGCCACCGGAGAGGTCGGCCGCCGCTCGGGCCTTTACCCGCCACCGGAGAGGTCGGCCGCCACTCTGACCTTTACCCGCCACCGGAGAGGTCGGCCGCCGCTCTGGCCTTTACCCGCCACCGGAGAGGTCGGCCGCAGCTCTGGCCTTTACCCGCCACCGGAGAGGTCGGCCGCAGCTCTGGCCTTTACCCGCCACCGGAGAGGTCGGCCGCCGTTCTGGCCTTTACCCGCCACCGGAGAGGTCGGCCGCCGTTCTGGCCTTTACCCGCCACCGGAGAGGTCGGCCGCCGTTCTGGCCTTTACCCGCCACCGGAGAGGTCGGCCGCCGTTCTGGCCTTTACCCGCCACCGGAGAGGTCGGCCGCCGTTCTGGCCTTTACCCGCCACCGGAGAGGTCGGCCGCCGTTCTGGCCTTTACCCGCCACCGGAGAGGGGGTCGGCCGCCGTTCTGGCCTTTACCCGCCACCGGAGAGGTCGGCCGCCGTTCTGGCCTTTACCCGCCACCGGAGAGGTCGGCCGCCGTTCTGGCCTTTACCCGCCACCGGAGAGGTCGGCCGCCGTTCTGGCCTTTACCCGCCACCGGAGAGGTCGGCCGCCGCTCTGGCCTTTACCCGCCACCGGAGAGGTCGGCCGCCGCTCTGGCCTTTACCCGCCACCGGAGAGGTCGGCCGCAGCTCTGGCCTTTACCCGCCACCGGAGAGGTCGGCCGCCGTTCTGGCCTTTACCCGCCACCGGAGAGGTCGGCCGCAGCTCTGGCCTTTACCCGCCACCGGAGAGGTCGGCCGCCGTTCTGGCCTTTACCCGCCACCGGAGAGGTCGGCCGCAGCTCTGGCCTTTACCCGCCACCGGAGAGGTCGGCCGCCGTTCTGGCCTTTACCCGCCTCCGGAGAGGTCGGCCGCAGCTCTGGCCTTTACCCGCCACCGGAGAGGTCGGCCGCAGCTCTGGCCTTTACCCGCCACCGGAGAGGTCGGCCGCCACTCTGGCCTTTACCCGCCACCGGAGAGGTCGGCCGCAGCTCTGGCCTTTACCCGCCACCGGAGAGGTCGGCCGCCACTCTGGCCTTTACCCGCCACCGGAGAGGTCGGCCGCCGCTCTGGCCTTTACCCGCCACCGGAGAGGTCGGCCGCCGCTCTGGCCTTTACCCGCCACCGGAGAGGTCGGCCGCCGTTCTGGCCTTTACCCGCCACCGGAGAGGTCGGCCGCAGCTCTGGCCTTTACCCGCCACCGGAGAGGTCGGCCGCCGTTCTGGCCTTTACCCGCCACCGGAGAGGTCGGCCGCAGCTCTGGCCTTTACCCGCCACCGGAGAGGTCGGCCGCCGTTCTGGCCTTTACCCGCCACCGGAGAGGTCGGCCGCAGCTCTGGCCTTTACCCGCCACCGGAGAGGTCGGCCGCCGTTCTGGCCTTTACCCGCCTCAGGAGAGGTCGGCCGCAGCTCTGACCTTTACCCGCCACCGGAGAGGTCGGCCGCAGCTCTGGCCTTTACCCGCCACCGGAGAGGTCGGCCGCCACTCTGGCCTTTACCCGCCACCGGAGAGGTCGGCCGCAGCTCTGACCTTTACCCGCCACCGGAGAGGTCGGCCGCCGCTCGGGCCTTTACCCGCCTCAGGAGAGGTCGGCCGCCGTTCTGACCTTTACCCGCCTCAGGAGAGGTCGGCCGCCGTTCTGACCTTTACCCGCCACCGGAGAGGTCGGCCGCAGCTCTGGCCTTTACCCGCCACCGGAGAGGTCGGCCGCCACTCTGGCCTTTACCCGCCACCGGAGAGGTCGGCCGCAGCTCTGACCTTTACCCGCCACCGGAGAGGTCGGCCGCCGTTCTGGCCTTTACCCGCCACTGGAGAGGTCGGCCGCCGCTCTGGTCTTTACCCGCCACCGGAGAGGTCGGCCGCCGTTCTGGCCTTTACCCGCCTCAGGAGAGGTCGGCCGCCGTTCTGACCTTTACCCGCCTCAGGAGAGGTCGGCCGCCGTTCTGACCTTTACCCGCCACCGGAGAGGTCGGCCGCAGCTCTGGCCTTTACCCGCCACCGGAGAGGTCGGCCGCCACTCTGGCCTTTACCCGCCACCGGAGAGGTCGGCCGCAGCTCTGACCTTTACCCGCCACCGGAGAGGTCGGCCGCCGCTCTGGTCTTTACCCGCCACCGGAGAGGTCGGCCACCGCTCTGGCCTTTACCCGCCACCGGAGAGGTCGGCCGCAGCTCTGGCCTTTACCCGCCACCGGAGAGGTCGGCCGCAGCTCTGGCCTTTACACGCCACCGGAGAGGTCGGCCGCCGTTCTGGCCTTTACCCGCCACCGGAGAGGTCGGCCGCAGCTCTGGCCTTTACCCGCCACCGGAGAGGTCGGTCCCGGTCAGCGCCATTAGCCGGACATGCAGCAGCAGTGTGGCACTGCCACGGCAGAACAAACACCCAGAACTTCCGCACTCAGCTGCTGTCGCTGAGCTGGGATTTGGCGGTGGGTAGCCCTTCAGGGTGTACGTGACAAGCTCTGTCCGACACCGGGACCGTCTGCGAAGCCGTTCGGCAAACAGGCGGACGGCGCGTGGCAAAAGTCAAACGAACGCCAGACTATCCGCTCATCTAACTGGCGGCGGCTCACACGAGGCGGCCAATTACGCTTCACGCAATGGCAGACGTGACACTCGGGGCGGTGAACCCGGGGTCAGAATGGCGTCGCAGCCGGGTGCCAATCCTGCGAGACTTGTACACTAGGGCGTACCGTCAATCATAGTATGCTCAGGATAGATTAACACGCGCCCTGGAGGGGGGGGGGGGCGAAATCCGCCCACCCCTCCGGTTTTTCGTAGATAACTCCAGATTTTACCGGTTGATATACGCCATTATTTGTGTACCTAGCAATAAATGCCCGGTGCGTTGTTTGAAGTAAGAAAAATTAAAATCGACCAAACAAATTTCGAGTTAAGGGTCGCTAAAGTCAAACAAATTCCCAGCGCCAGATCACAAATATCGTCGCTGATGCGCTTCCGGTATACTAGCAGAAAGGAAGTGTTCTTGGCAAAACTAGCGACTTGTTTGATGTACATTGTCATGCTACATTGTTCCAGAGTCATGTCAAGTCACCGAGGTCAAGTCAGGTCAAGTTCATAACAGGTTAACACACGCTCTAGAGAGGGTATGGCGAAATCTGCCAATCCTTCCGATTTTTCGTACATAACTCCATATGGTACCGGCCGATATACGCCAAATTTATCGCGTACCAGCTTAGAAATGACTGGCGTATTGTTTAAAGCAAGAAAAGTGGAAATCGGCCGAGAAGGTTTCAAGTTAGAGGCCGTTAAAGTAAAAACAATTCACAGCGCCAGACCACAAAAATCAGCGCTGATGCGCTTCCCGTATATTGGCAATAGGGAAGTGTTCTTGACAACACTAGCGATTTGTTTGATGCATATTGTTATGCTATATAATTTAAAAGTCATGTTAGGTCGCTGAGGTCAAGTCAGGTCAAGTTCATGACAGGCTAATGGAGGCAAACTTGGTCAACTGGAATGTGTCATAAATGCAAATGACTGTCATGCGATTGATGTCACTTTACATGTTACTCCCTACACATCCCGAAATCTACTGTTTGTCATTGTGTGCCTAAGCATTTCCATCCTTTATTCATGTATTTCACTCCTTTATTTGCGAATCCGATTGTGCCGAGCCGCCCAACGGAGCAGTCGGGATGGGAGCCCGGTTCCGGTAACTGGAGCAGGTAATGACCTAATAAAGTGCTCCTAGATAGGTGCCCTCAGGTCAAATGGCGGATCTGACATCTGTATTGCATCATTAGTAATGTCCAAAACAGCATTAATGCCAATTTTAGAGCATTTAAACACAATCACAGTGATCCATAACAATGACAAGCCAAGCCACGCAAAACCAGAAGATTTTGCTATTTTGACCTCATTTGACCTTGAAGATATTGACCTAAGGTCATGCACTTTACACACAATAGAGTTCACTATCGTGCCCATCCACCCTGTAAATTTCGTTGTTCTAGCCTTCATAGGAGCTGAGATCTTAGGGGGGCGGAATCCGCCCCCCCCCCCTCTCCAGGGCGCGTTATTTTCAGAGGCCCTCCAGGGCGCGTGTTAAATTATAGCGGATATGCTCGAAACCCCCGAAAAACACCCATCAAACGCGAATTAACTCACGACTACTTGATGCCCCGGGCCCATGTATAGGTCCGGGGTCGGTGCCTGTGCCGTCCATTGGAACATGTCAAACGTCTTGACTGAATCGAAAACTATGGGTTGTAACCGCACATCACGTGTGTTTGTTTTAATCATCAAAACAATCTGCGTTTATTGGTGCTGTTTTGAGTCAAATAGGATAGATAGTTTAACGTTTATTCCCGACAATAACAGATTGCCTGGTACCTGCTGTGTATTAACATCATGCACGTGTTATGTTACCAGCTACCATGCTGGTGGATAGCCGATCATGAAGACATTGTTTACAATCATATCAGGAAAATAAAGCCAAACAAGGCAGCAGGACCTGATGATATTGATGCTATGGTGTTGCGGGAAACTGAGAAGGAACTGGCATTTCCACTTGGTATAATATTTTGTCGATAAGTTTCACAAAATGAAATTCCAACCTATTGGAAAAGGGCAAATGTAGTTCCTATTTTCAAGAAAGGAGAAAGAGGGAAAGTTGAAAACTATAGGCCAGGAAGTTTCACATCCCTTGTCTGCAAGGTACTCGAATCAATTATCAAGGATAGAATAGTTAGTTATCTGGAAGGTAGCAGATTGATTCAAGATACTCAACATGGGTTTAGAAAAACCATGTTGCCGCCCCGGTAGGTCAATTGGTTAGAGCACTGGCCTGCACTGGTCTCCCCTGTGCTGGCAACACAGGGTTCGAGTCGCTTCGCGCGCTCGCATTTAGCCCCCGGCCGGGAGTGTCAGTTGGCAGCTGGCCCGATAAGGCTAGGGACGAGCTACCGGGCGGCCGTGTCGGTGCATTGGCGGCACGTTAAACTTTCGGTCTAAATTCTGCCGTTGAACTGGAGTTGATGGATCGGGTGTTGGGGCCAGGGTTCACGCAACAAGCACTGCTTAGCAATATAACCCTGGTTCCTCAAGCCACCCCAGCAACAATTCGGATTTTTTTTTAAAGGACGATTGTGTCTCATAAACCTCTTGGACTTTTTTAACTTCGCCACAGAACAATTTGATCACGGAAATCAGGTTGATGTAGCATATCTTGACTTTAGTAAGGCCTTTGACAAGGTATCCCATAAACGGTTAATGATACAGCTTCAGTCCCATGGTATTGCAGGTAGCATCTTAAAATGGATAGAGTTGTGGCTTTCTGATAGACAGCAAAGAGTGATGCTAAATGGTACAAAGTCATCATGGCAAAATGTTCTTAGTGGAGTCCCCCAGGGGTCAGTACTGGGGCCACTACTGTTCATTATATTTCTAAATAACATTGAAAGTGGCCTAAGCAGTAAAGTTTTGAACTTTGCGGACGATTTGAAGGTCTTTAGGGCAATAACAGGACAATATGAGCATATCTCGCTGCAAAAAGACTTAGACGAACTTGTGAAGTGGTCCGAAGAATGGCAAATGAAATTTAATTTTCATAAGTGCAAAATCATGCATGTATGTAAGCAGCATATGAAGGCTCCATGCTTGAGGAGTGGTCAAGTGCTATCAGTGACTCAACAGGAGAAGGATTTAGGTGTTATTCTAAACACAAAACGGGTGGCATCAGAATAGACCAAGGAAGCCAGGAAGAAGGCACTGAGAATGCTCGGGGCAATAAATAGGAATGTATCATACGGAAGTGAGGGTGATCAGGAAGCTTTACTGTGCATACGTCCGGCCACATTTGGAATACTGCATCCAAGCTTGGTCTCCTAGCTATGAAAAAGATTGTTGGCTTTTAGAGAGAGTACAAAAGAGGGCTACAAAAATGGTTAATGGCATAAGCAACCTGGCATATGAGGAAAGATTGAAGAAATTGAATATGTTTTCACTTAGATATAGAAGGCTGAGAGGAGATCTCATAGAGGTCTTTAAATTTGTCCATGGTCTGGAGAGGGGATACCTTGGGGAAATGTTTGAATTGAACAGAAATGATGCAATTAGAGGTCATACATTCAAAATTAGAGTTTACCACAGCAGAACAAGGTTAAGGTTCTTTTATGTCTTTATTCCAGGACTCGCTACGCGCCAAGCGCGGACATTTGATAATCAGTGACACTAGCGCCACATATTGGACGAAGAGTAAACTATAGTGCTAACCTGCACGAATTTAGAACAAAAGCAACTGTGCTTTCGATTGTTAAAGTAGCATGTAAGAGAACAATAGTCCCTACCACTATATTTTATTTCAGGTATATTTCACCCTCATTGACCCGAATTCTGGACGGTTATCTTACTGCTGAAGGTAGTAAAATATAAAAAAGGTAGAGGGTGTCTTGCTCATTAAAACGCACATTGAATGTGCTCTTTCAAGGCATACTTTTCGTAATAGGCAATATTTGCCATGTCCTGCCAATAGATGGCAGCACTCCCGCACCCAATCTATAAATGGGCCCGGGCATGAGAAGTTATGTGCTAATTCGCGATTGATGGATGTTTTCCATGGTTTTCGAGAAGGCTCCGAACGTCGTTAACTCCGTTACAATTTAACCCATTCTTTATCAGTGAAAAAAAAACACATTGAGGAAAACTGCAGCTCTGAGGATCAGCCGCCGTAGCTCTGAGGCCCGGCCCCCGTAGCTCTGAGGCTCAACCGCCGTAGCTCTGAGGCTCAGCCCCGCCGTAACTCAGCCACGGGCTCCGTGACTGAGAGCGGAGAAGTCCATGGTATGACTGTGATGATGTCGAGCAGCGACATCGAAGACCGGATAAACTTGGCTGAATAATCACCGCCGATGAGTGACCGCAAGAGAGGACCCTTGACCAGCCGAGGACACTTCTGGCCTCTTGAGTGGCATGACAAGCAGCCATTGAGTGAGCTGGGCACCGGATGATGTCGTGACGGCGCCGTATGGGATGACCGGTGCGTGGCGGTCAGCGCCCGACTCCGTCTCGTTTGTCGTATCCATGCTGCCACTGGCGGGAATAAACTCCGGGGAGGCGCAGCTCATCTCCGACTACCTGCAGAAGTCCGGCAGGGCTTCGGGCGCTGCCAGCACGGGTCGATCCGCGCGCCACATCTCGGTATCGTGATAAGATCCCCAACACTGTGGTCATCAGATCGGCGGCTGCCATTGCACCCGACGATCGTTACTGGTGCAGCTCACCTGTGCAGGAGCCCCGCTGACTCTCCCTCTGTGGTGAGGGTCTGTTCACCTCGCGGTGGTCTCAGAGTTGCAGCGACCACCATCCCGTCACGTCACCACCACCATCCCGTCACGTCACCACCACCATCCCGTCACGTCACCACCATCATCCCGTCACGTCACCACCACCATCCTTCTCGCTACCACCACCATCCTTCTCGCTACCACCACCATCTTTCTCGCTGCCACCACCATCCTTCTCGCAACCACCACCATGCTTCTCGCTACCACCACCATCTTTCTCGCTGCCACCACCATCCTTCTCGCTACCACCACCATGCTTCTCGTTACCACCACCATGCTTCTCACTGCCACCACCATTCTTCTCGCCACCACCACCATGCTTCTCGCTACCACCACCATGCTTCTCGCTACCACCACCATCCTCTCCACCATTGTCCTCAATACCACTAACCTTCACCTCATCGCTACCCTTCTCATCACCACCACCCTTCTTGCTACTATCACCCTTCTCCTCACCACCATCTTTTCTCTCCACCACGATCCCTTCTCTCCACCACCATCACTTCTCCCCACGACGAACACCAGCACCACCCTTCTCCCCACCACCAGCCCTTCTCGCCACCCCCAGCTCGTCCCGCTGACATAACGTTTCTCGCCCCGACCACAAGCAACCGTGCTCTCCACTAACGGCTTTCTCTACCACCACAAGCAACCGTGCTCTCCACTAACGGCTTTCTCTACCACCACAAGCAACCGTTCCCTCTACTAACGACTGTCTCTACTACCACAAGCAACCGTTATCGCCATTAACGACCTTTCCTGCCACCACAAGCAATCGCGCTCTCCACTAACGATCTTCCCTACCACCAGCCTTTCCCTACTTTTCCGCCGTCCGACTCGTCTGCCTGTGCCACGTCTGCCCTGTCCCAGACTGTGCCGCGTATGCCCTGTCCCAAACTGTGCGGCATCTGCCCTGTCCCAGACTGTGCTGCGTCTGCCCTGTCCCAGACTGTGCCTCGTCTGCCCTGTCCCAAACTGTGCCGCGTCTGCCCTGTCCCAGACTGTGCCTCGTCTGCCCTGTCTGTGCCAAGTCTACCCTGTCCAGACTGCGCCGCGTCTGCCCTGTCCCAGACTGTGCCTCGTCTGCCTTGTCCCAGACTGTGCCTCGTCTGTCCTGTCCTAGACTGTGCCGCGTCTACCCTGTCCAGACTGTGCCTCGTCTGTCCTGTCCTAGACTGTGCCGCGTCTGCCCTGTCCCAGACTGTGCCGCGTCTGCCCTGTCCCAGACTGTGCTGCGTCTACCCTGTCCCAGACTGTGCCGCGTCTACCCTGTCCCAGACTGTGCCGCGTCTACCCTGTCCCAGACTGTGCCTCGTCTGTCCTGTCCCAGACTGCGCCACGTCTGCCCTGTCCCAGGCTGCCCCGCATGACTGCGACAGTGTCGGCTGAGCAGCTGTTTGTCGCGCCGGAGCCACATCCGGCAGGCAGGTCCCGCCGTCCGGCCGGCCGCCATGATATCGATCGGTGCGGCGGGCCGCTGATGGCGCCCCAGACGGCCAGGCAGGAGGAGCGGGCAGCGGCTGCCCGGCACGGCCTGCCCGCCACCGCCGCACGCCATCGATCGCCGCCGGCCACTCGGTCGGCAACATGGCGCGCCGGCGGGCGCGCGCCGCTCGATGGCCGCGCCGCGAGTGTCGCGCGCGCCAGTTATGGGTCACGGCGGGCGGCGGCCCAGCGTGCCGCCGGCGAGACCATGTCCAGATGGGTAGCTGCGGGTCACGGGGCAGGAGGGATGACACTGTTCGGACAGGCAGCTGCTTGTCACGTGGGAGGACACTGTCCGGATGGCTGGCTGCTTGTTGCGTGGGAGGACATTGTCCGGATGGCTGGCTGTGGGTGGGGGAAGGGGGGGAGGCTGTTCGGTCGCTGGCTGCTTGGAGGAGACAGTCGGACGGCGCCATGGTTATGTGACCACCCGGATATTTGTCGGCGATATTTGTGAGTAGTACTTGGCCCTGAGCGTACATCAGACCTACACGAGAACAAGTGCCACCTCTGGTGTGCCTGTTGGCCTGGTCGGCCACTAACATGAAGGAAGAAGGTAGTGAGCAGCGCGCATCGCCAAGCATGACGTCGCATTGCCAGCACCCATCCATCAACCCCCATTCATCAGGTATGCTGGTGCGACTCGGTACTTATTTCCCTCATGCATATCTACGTGCAGCATGGCATTAAGCATTTTCATAGTAAGTAGTAGTACAGCCCTTAAGCCGGTGCTGAAGGCACAGCTACTGTTCTAAAGGTGGGGGTTTGCAACCGACACCGGACAAATATGACAACGGTATAACGGAACAGACACCGGAAATGAAACAGCTTTATTGTCTGGTGTACAAGTAGATGTTTCACGAGAGCTTCCGGAATATATCAGTGTTTTTGACGATTGCATTCATTATCATGACATACTTATCATCGTTAAATAGAAGCCCAGGTTAATTTAATTAATGCCGCATGAATCCGAGTTGTCTGATGAAAGTGTAGTCCAATGACAAATCGACAGAGTATAACCGTACCTGCCCGATGGCGATCGGGGGGCAGATCCAGTGGTGGTGGTGGGGCTAAGTCCCCATGACCGATTTTGTTAATATAATGGGCTATTCCTCGATTTCCTTCAGATCTGGACCCCATGTATTTGCGCAATACTGACGTCATCCTCCCCTCATCAAGTCACAAATCCAAAATCCACAGAGTGTATCGCAATCGGGTGCAATCCTTGTTTCGATCTTGCACTTGCATATTGCACTTCGTCGGTCCCGCAGACGGTTGGCCTCCCCCTCCCCCCGTGATGCTGGACGAGGCCCTCCTCTGCGGCCGCGACACGTGTGAGCAACTCTGAATCTCCATCGTGCCCACCTAGCGTCGGCGGTTCGTAATCCCTGAGCTCGGCGCCCGTATGTGACAGCTGCGGTGAAACAGATTGCAGCCAGCTGATTGCAGTCCAGATAATTGGATTTTATCTCGTGTGGGCGGCAATGCTGAGCCGAATGATCCGCGGTCCAGCTTTGATTGCAGCCGGTGTCTGAGGTTTGCTGCGGCGCCGGTCTCTCCTCACCCTCGGGTGACTGCCTGCCGGGGAGTTTGAGAGTCACTGGCGCCCGGCAACCATATGAGGGAAGATGTATGCCAATGTGTACGGGAACATTGGTATATATATATATGTGTGTGTGTGTCCCAGTATCCCACTAGAGTGTCTCAGTGTTGGAGTGTTGGAGTGATCACCGAAGGTCCCTTTTCACACCTTTCCATTTTGTTCTGCATAGTTTTTGGAGCAAAACAAAATAGCTAGCCAATCACGGTTCAAGCAGGATGTCAATCTCAACCAAGCGTGCCGACGATGACAAAATGCTGCTGACATCGATAGCCTACTTGACTCTTCTTAACAAAAACGAAGAAGCAACGTTCCAGAATATGATGTCACTTCTGGTACGAACAGTATGTCGTTGTAGTATTACTTGAATATGCCAGCAATGAATGGTGTGCTCAAACTGCTGTGCAGTTAACAGTACTACGAATCCCCTCCCCAGGCAATGCGTGATTGATCCTGTACATAAGCTCGAATTATGGATTCCCTCTCCCGTCAATATGCGATGGTCCCAGTGCGTTGGTCGAAGCACCCTGAAGCCCAAACTAACTAACTAACTAACTAACTAACTAACTAACTAACTAACTAACTAACTAACTAACTAACTAACTAACTAACTAACCCAGATTCATAATGTCGAATTACGGATCCTCCCAAGACAATATGCGATGGACCCAGTGCGCATGGTAGAATTATGAATCCCTGCCCAGACAATATGCGATGGACACAATGCGTAAGGTTGAATTATCGATCCCTCCCAAGATAATATCCGACGGACAAAGCGCGTAAAGTCGAATTAGACCCGGGAACGCAAAGTCCGGCTGGCGAAAAGCGTCTGTGGACTTCGGAACTCGGGTCAATCATTGGACTCGTCTGTAGCCCACAGAGGAGAAGGGTAGGAGTGGTTTTCTGTCGCTCCTGCTGAATCGAGCTGTGGTGGTCGACAAGTCTCACTTCGCCATAACAGGGCTGTGGCAGAGGAGGGGAGGAGAGAGCTATTAAATCTAGGATATTGGAAAACTATAGGCGCCACAGTAACTGCAAACTATAAAATAACTACATACACACACAAACACACACACACATGTATATATGTGCATACATGCATATATACATATATACACATATATATGTATTTACATACACACATACATACATACATATATACACGTATATCTACATGTATATATGTATATATATGTATTCATACATACATATATACATGCATATATTCATTTATATATATATACATATATATATATATATATATATATATATATATATATATATATATATATATATATATATATATATATATATATTCTCAAGTCCTTTGGCCCACAGCCGAGTCCACTTCGGCCTGTGATGAGTATTGCGAGAATGCCAACTTTTAGCTACCTAATGCTGGTATGTACCTGTACCGACTGTCTCCGCCAGTAATTGCTGTGAAGCGGCACAGTCTACGTTCCCAGTGACCACCCACAGCCAAGGTATACCGGAGCATAGTTCGGAAGCCGACTGTACCTAATGGATATAAGCCTTGCAGTGTCATGGATATAAGCCAGCACATCCCCTCGCTAAGCCCCTGTAACGACTCCCTGCGACCTGACGAACCCCTGTAGTCAGGTGTATGATATCGTGCGTGCTCACATTCTCCACAGCTCACACTATCGTCCGTCCGCATAGCGCTGGCTTTTTCCGGCGACGTACACGTAAACGAAGTACGTACACGTACTTGTACATCGTACGCACACGTACGCACACGTGCGTATGTATGTCGTACGTACTCGTACAACGTGCACGACGTACTGCCGGCGACGTAGCAAACATGCCGAATCCTGACGACTTAGTGCTTGTCAGAACTGACCATCAGTTAAGCTCTGACTACTTAATCCTTCTCAGAACTGTCCATTAGCTAAATCCTGACTACCTGATGTTTCTAAGCTAAATCCTGCTCGATCCATCCATCAGCTAAATGGTGACTAACTAATGCTTCTCCGAACTGTCCACCATGCGCATTGGTCCTAAGCCTTCCCATACAACCTGCCCGTTCTCCTGATCACGTATCTAACTCGCGGTGAGCGCCCTTTATTCAGAGCACCCTTTACCCCACAGCCCATCTGCTAGCTCCCCTTTGGGAATTACTCTGTCCAGGTCGGCGTTGGCAGTACGTCGCCCTAATTTTAGGTCCGGGTCGGCACTTTCCTGGTCGGCGTTCGTCGTAGTTCCATCTTGTTCTTCTCCAGACCTGTCCCTGGTCTGACTCTGTGTTCGTCCACCCCATAGCCCATTATCGCATGAGCAGATTGGTTGCTTCCCCTGGCCATTTCCGTCCGGTCCGTGCGACCCGAGACTAGCGCCCAAATTAGCGGCCGAATTGGCGCCAGAATTAGCGCCCTAGCCATCCTATTGTCCTCTGTAAACAACAGGAGGCAGCCGGATCTTGTGCATCTTGTGCATGCACAGGATAGTGTGCATGTCTTGCATCCACCCCTGCAACATCACCCCAGCCGCTCCCGAACAGATCCCCGGTATATCCGTCCCTTGAGTGCTGTGGGGGTCTGTGGTTCTTCGGACCGTAGCACCTCTCCACATCTCTCGGGCTGACATCGCTAACACGCGATCGAGGTGGAGAGTCTGTCTCTCTTGACCATGTGGAAGCGCCGCCTGCCCCGTAAAGTTCCCCGGTTCCGGGAATGCTTGGTTCGCGTGACAGCTGGCGCGACAGCTGGCGCGACAGCTGGTGCGGCAGCTGATGTGATAGTCGTTGCGACGCATGTGGTGACCCGGACCACTTCAGCACCTCCTGCGCAGCTTCAGACGGGATGATCGACGAGTAGCGGTTGTTGAGCCGTGCATTTTCTTACTTTTACATTCACTGTTTCAAGATCTCAGTCATCTTGTAGCCCTTGTCAGCTTATTCACCTGATTATTTGGTAACCTTATTATATAGCCAGATTATAGGCCTAATCTATTAGCAATCCTTGTCAGGTTATGGTCCTGATCATATGGTAACCATTGTCAGATTATTGGTCTGGATACTTGGAAACCAATGTCAGATTGTAGGTCTGATCATTTGATAACCTTTGCAAGATTATATAACTGATCATTTGGCAACCCTTGTCAGATTATATGCCTGGTCATTTGGCAATTTATTTGCCAGATTATAGATCTGATCAGTTGGCAACCTTTGCCAGATTATAGGTCTGATCAGTTGACAACAATCGTTGCCAGATTATAGCCCCGACTGACGGCGAGGCGGCGCCCGGGAGCGGGGTTTCCGACAACACCAGTCTCGTCCTCGCCGAAAGAATAATCGGATCGGCGCTACCAGAATAAATGGAGTACAGCGGTGCACGTGTGGTAAATGTGGACAGGTTTGGTGAAAGGAGATATCTCACAGTTGGGAGTGAAAGGTGTTTTGAAGTCTCGTTCTTCCACATGGCTAGGCACATTATCCCTTGTCCGCGCAGGGAACTAATTCTTTTCCGATTAAGCTTTCTTTCGAGACCACGAGAAAGCGGCGTTCTCCAGCTCTCTTCCGCTTGACATAGCTATTGGCGCATCCTTTGTGATTTGGCAATTTAAAGATGTCATTTCTGGTCACATACTTGTGATGTTACAAGAAGGGCATGCATTGGGGCATGCATTTGGCGGGTCCACCGACACTGCTAATTCGGAGTAGGAATTGTCGGGCTCTTTGGGTCCGAGACGGGGGTGGCTGAGTCATCTGGATCCGAGGTAGTGATGGCTGGTCCTCTGGATCCAGGATGGGGATGACCGAGTCCTCTACCTGAGTCGACCTGAGTCGTCTGAGCCAGGTTTGGAGGGCGTGGTTTTCTTGGCTCCGATCAAGGATGGCTTGGTTTTCTTGGTCTGGGGAAGGGATAGTGGGTCCGGGTATGTGTAGCTGATTTGTCCGGATGCAGGGTGGAGGTGGCTGAATCATGTGTTCTCGGCATCCGAGGTAGGGATGGCTAGGTTCTCTGGGTCGTCCGGGCTCTGGGTGGGTTAGTTGGGTCCTCTGGGCCCAGGGAAGGAAACCTTGGCTCAGTTAGCCTCAAATATAGCTGACGGAGTTAGCACCGCCTTTTGGCTGGCTGGTAATTTCGCTCTGGCGTGCTGGCGGTGCTTACTGCATCGACCACTCCCCACCCCCCACCCTTCCGTCCCCACTCCTCCCGTCCGCACCCCTTCCGTCCTCATCCCTTCCGTCCTCATCCCTTCCGTCCTCATTACGAAGGCCCGACACGAGGCGACAGTGAGCCAATGGCCGCACCACTGCCGGGACAGACTGTACCGACACGAGGCGACAGTGAGCCAATGGCCGCACCACTGCCGGGACAGACTGTACCGACACGAGGCGACAGTGAGCCAATGGCCGCACCACTGCCGGGACAGACTGTACCGACACGAGGCGACAGTGAGCCAATGGCCGCACCACTGCCGGGCCAGACTGTACCGACACGAGGCGACAGTGAGCCAATGGCCGCACCACTGCCGGGACAGACTGTACCGACACGAGGCGACAGTGAGCCAATGGCCGCACCACTGCCGGGCCAGACTGTACCGACACGAGGCGACAGTGAGCCAATGGCCGCACCACTGCCGGGACAGACTGTACCGACACGAGGCGACAGTGAGCCAATGGCCGCACCACTGCCGGGACAGACTGTACCGACACGAGGCGACAGTGAGCCAATGGCCGCACCACTGCCGGGACAGACTGTACCGACACGAGGCGACAGTGAGCCAATGGCCGCACCACTGCCGGGACAGACTGTACCGCCCCTCATATCCAGGCGTCATCACTTCCTCATCGTCCAGAGAGCTTCACACACTGTCCAGAGAGCGTACTCCCGGTCCAGACAGCGTACTCCCGGTCCAGACAGCGTACTCCCGGTCCAGACAGCGTACTCCCGATCCAGACAGCGTACTCCCGGCCCAGACAGCGTACTCCCGGTCCAGACAGCGTACTCCCGGTCCAGACAGCGTACTCCCGGTCCAGACAGCGTACTCTCGGTCCAGACAGCGTACTCCCGGTCCAGACAGCGTACTCCCGGTCCAGACAGCGTACTCTCGGTCCAGACAGCGTACTCCCGGTCCAGACAGCGTACTCCCGGTCCAGACAGCGTACTCCCGGTCCAGACAGGGTACTCCCGGCCCAGACAGCGTACTCCCGGTCCAGACAGCGTACTCCCGGTCCAGACAGCGTGCTCCCGGTCCAGACAGCGTACTCCCGGTCCAGACAGCGTGTTCCCGGTCCAGACAGCGTACTCCCGGCCCAGACAGCGTACTCCCGGTCCAGACAGCGTACTCCCGGTCCAGACAGCGTGCTCCCGGTCCAGACAGCGTACTCCCGATCCAGACAGCGTACTCCCGGTCCAGACAGCGTGCTCCCGGTCCAGACAGCGTACTCCCGATCCAGACAGGGTACGCTGACGCTGATCGGGACAGAGGATGCTCTGTCCCGACAGCGTCACTTGCGATCCGGACAGCATCAACCCGGGTCCAGTCGTCAGCCCTGGTCCAGGGAGCGCCGTCTTTATTCCAGACAGCGTCACATTTTGTCCAGACACGTCACCTCTGGTACAGACAGCACATCACACTGATCAAGACAGTGTCAACCCCCACCACCAACCCTGACAGCCTTGACGCGCCATTTGTGGTCGTGCAATTACTCTGGCAACAGGAGCGGCTTCTGTGTCCAACATAAGAGGCAGTCAGAGGCTCAAAACAGACTGATGGTATAGCCGGCCAACTTAGCTTTTGTGTGGCGCGCCTTTGTTACTCAATATTGAGCAAGCCAAGCTGCAGAATCCAGTATTATGTATGGATTTTCAGTTAACTTTGCACCAGTCGTCATTGGAGACTCCGAATCAGTAGAGTAAGTGCTGGAAGTTGCACTGCAGTCGAATGTGGTCTTTTGCATGTCGAATGCCTATCGTGTTCCATACCATACGTTCTCAAACATGTATGGAGAGCATAGGTAACCTCGGATGTGACACAAGCACAAAATTACGTCACTCAAGCATTGATAAAGAACGTCGACACTCCTTTTTCCTGGAAAGCCCCTCCAGATTACAGTATCGACTGCCTACCCTCCCGTTGAGTGGGCCGATCAGGGACCGGCTGTGACGAGAAGCGCAGAACAACCGATAGAGGCAGGATGTGCCCACCACAAAATTGTCTTGATGTGTACAAATCGGATATCAATGGCGAAGTGTCTGGACTTGCAACAGACTATTGTTCTGCGGACCGTTGCACCCAGTCTGTAAATGGTGTGAGGGTCGCATCAGCTCGTCTGCCCTGGGTGATGGCAGCAATGTGTACACAGACAAGGGTAGTGCGCTCATCCGCTGCCGCGCTCTGAACAGCACGCCTGCAGTGATAACGCTTGTAGTGTTAGACTATGTAGTCCTCCCTCACTTTGTGTGATCCTTCTGATGACGCTGACCACGCTGCTGACTCCAAGCGCTGGATATCACGCCCCTGGTATTGGCTTCTGAAGACCCCCCGCCCCTGGTATCGACCTCTGCAGACCCAGGCCCTAGTATCAGCTTCTCGAGATCCACCCCTGGTATCGACCTTTGCAGGCCACGCCTCTGCACCACGCCAAGACTGTCCATAATAGCCACTGCACGTGGAGGTCATGTGTGGTGAAATAAATAAATATATAAATAAATATATATCGGCTTCTCGAGATCCACCCCTGGTACCGACCTCTGTAGACCCAGCCTCTGGTATCGGCTACTCGAGACCGCACCCCTGGTATCGACCTCTGTAGACCCAGCCTCTGGTATCGGCTACTCGAGACCGCACCCCTGGTATCGACCTCTGTAGACCCAGCCTCTGGTATCGGCTACTCGAGACCGCACCCCTGGTATCGACCTCTGCAGACCCAGCCCCTGGTATCGGCTTCTCGAGACCCACCCCTGGTATCGACCTCTGCAGACCCAACCCCTGGTATCGGCTTCTCGGGAGCCACCCCTGGTATCGACCACTCCTCCGACGGCAGCTATGTCAGTCGGTTGGTTCTGGTTCAGTTCGCAGAAGGTCCACTCCTGGAAGATAATAACGGCATCGTTGCTAACGATCGGCGGCCGGTAGCAAAAGTTGCCGCCCGGACCGTGGCAATGTGGCTAATGTACGATACTCTGGTGCCATACACACGTTCCGCCATGTCTATCGACGGGCTACAGGGTGCAGGTAGCGGCACCCCTCAGACAGGCTACAGGGTGCAGGTAACGGCACCTCTCAGACAGGCTACAGGGTGCAGGTAGCGACACCTCTCAGACAGGCTACAGGGTGCAGGTAGCGGCACATCCCAGACAGGCTACAGGGTGCAGGCAGTGGCACCCCTCAGACAGGCTACAGGGTGCAGGTAGCGGCATCCCTCAGACAGGCTACAGGGTGCAGGTAACGGCGCCCCTCAGACAGGCTACAGGGTGCAGGTAGCGGCACGTCTCAGACAGGCTACAGGGTGCAGGTAGCGGCACCCCTCAGACAGGCTACAGGATTCAGGTAGCGGTACATCTCAGACAGGCTACAGGGTGCAGGTAGCGGTACATCTCAGACAGGCTACAGGGTGCAGGTAGCGGCACCCCTCAGACAGGCTGCAGGGTGCAGGTAGCGGTACATCTCAGACAGGCTACAGGGTGCAGGTAGCGGCACCCCTCAGACAGGCTACAGGATGCAGGTAGCGGTACATCTCAGACAGGCTACAGGGTGCAGGTAGCGGCACATCTCAGACAGGCTACAGGGTGCAGGTAGCGGCACCCCTCAGACAGGCTACAGGGTGCAGGTAGCGGCACGCCTCAGACAGGCTACAGGGTGCAGGTAGCGGCATGTCTCAGACAGGCTACAGGGTGTAGGTAGCGGCACCCTTCAGACAGGCTACATGGTGTAGGTAGCGGCACCCCTCAGACAGGCTACAGAGTGCAGGTAGCGGCACATCTCAGACAGGCTACAGGGTGTAGGTAGCGGCACCCCTCAGACAGGCTACAGGGTACAGATAGCGGCACCCCTCAGACAGGCTACAGGGTGCAGGTAGCGGTACATCTCAGACAGGCTACAGGGTGCAGGTAGCGGCACGTCTCAGACAGGCTACAGGGTGCAGGTAGCGGCACCCCTCAGACAGGCTACAGGGTGCAGGTAGCGGTACATCTCAGACAGGCTACAGGGTGCAGGTAGCGGCACATCTCAGACAGGCTACAGGGTGCAGGTAGCGGCATGTCTCAGACAGGCTACAGGATGTAGGTAGCGGCACGCCTCAGACAGGCTACAGGGTGCAGGTAGCGGCACCCCTCAGACAGGCTACAGGATGCAGGCAGCGGCATCCCTCAGACAGGCTACAGGGTGTAGGTAGCGGCACCCCTCAGACAGGCTACAGAGTGCAGGTAGCGGCACCCCTCAGACAGGCTACAGGATGCAGGTAGCGGCACCCCTCAGACAGGCTACAGGGTGCAGGTAGCGGCACGCCTCAGACAGGCTACAGGGTGCAGGTAGCGGCACCCCTCAGACAGGCTACAGGGTGCAGGTAGCGGCACCCCTCAGACAGGCTACAGGGTGCAGGTAACGGCACCCCTCAGACAGGCTACAGGGTGCAGGCAGCGGCACCCCTCAGACAGGCTACAGGGTGCAGGTAGCGGCATGTCTCAGACAGGCTACAGGGTGTAGGTAGCGGCACCCTTCAGACAGGCTACATGGTGTAGGTAGCGGCACCCCTCAGACAGGCTACAGAGTGCAGGTAGCGGCACCCCTCAGACAGGCTACAGGGTGCAGGTAGCGGCACCCCTCAGACAGGCTACAGGGTACAGATAGCGACCTTCTGCTCAAGCTCATGGCATTGTGTTCGAGCGAAGATAATCATGATGTACAGGTGACTGTTATACAGGTCACCGTGATACAGGTGTGGCATTCTCAAAACTAGGCTGATATCCCCAATGCAAGACATGAGCCATTGTCATTAAGTATGACAGCAAGGGCGACATTTGTAGAAGTGGTTTTGAAGCCGATAAATTGGTGCCAATGTTTCAGTATTCTAGAATGCGCAACTTCTGCACATTTATCTGATGTCATGCACTGATAAAATTACATCATACGAAAGGACAAAGAATGATGCTGAAAGCTTGTGATAGCTCTTGCATAGCAATGAAGCTGCATTTCCCCTATGCCTAACCGGGAACCACATGAAGAAAGTTATGAATACTGAATGCACTAACGCTTTCACGTTGTGTTCTCTTAGATCACCATGGTCGCGCTGTTATTGGCGGTGGCATTACGTTGCCCTCGTGACACCTACGCTCACGTACGCATGATGGCGTAAGAACGTTAATAAGATTGCGTAATATCGTTGAAACAGTAATAGCTTTATGTTTGTGTTTTGCGTTCTAATTTCTTCATTTGAAGTCAGAATCTCCCACTCTCGCGTTCGCTCTCGCTCTCTCACTCCTTTATCTCTCTCTCCACGTTGATTTTGCCCATTTTTCGGTATTCTTCTTATGCTCTGAGTGTTCGTTCACAGTAGACGTTCGCTAATGACATTTCCTTTCGCGGGAGTCTTTCGATAGCGATTCATCATACGATATATACAATTATATACTAATATATGCCACCATATTCATCATGCAATGCAGCATTTCAAGCTATAATTTTCTCACCCTGAGCCGGATCCCATCTTTCATGTCGACAGCTCTAAGCTTTAATCACAATGTTTCTCCCGAAATAATTTCCTGAAATCTTCGTTCAAAGAGCCGGATTTGCGGCGCCTTGCCGCTTGCGGGCAGCTAACCATGGGTCCCGTACCGACGTCAGCACTGGACGTCCGTCCCGGGCGGCTAACCATGGGTCTGGTACCGACGTCAGCACTGGCCGTCCGTCCCGGGCAGGTGACCATGGGTCCGGTACCGACGTCAGCACTGGACGTCCGTCCCGGGCAGGTGACCATGGGTCCGGTACCGACGTCAGCACTGGCCGTCCGTCCCGGGCGGCTAACCATGGGTCCGGTACCGACGTCAGCACTGGCCGTCCGTCCCGGGCAGCTAACCATGGGTCTGGTACCGACGTCAGCACTGGCCGTCCGTCCCGGGCAGCTAACCATGGGTCCGGTGCCGACGTCAGCACTGGCCGTCCGTCCCGGGCAGCTAACCATGGGTCCGATACCGACGTCAGCACTGGCCGTCCGTCCCGGGCAGCTAACCATGGGTCCGGTACCGACGTCAGCACTGGCCGTCCGTCCCGGGCGGCTAACCATGGGTCTGGTACCGACGTCAGCACTGGCCGTCCGTCCCGGGCGGCTAACCATGGGTCTGGTACCGACGTCAGCACTGGCCGTCCGTCCCGGGCAGCTAACCATGGGTCCGATACCGACGTCAGCACTGGCCGTCCGTCCCGGGCAGCTAACCATGGGTCCGGTACCGACGTCAGCACTGGCCGTCCGTCCCGGGCAGCTAACCATGGGTCTGGTACCGACGTCAGCACTGGCCGTCCGTCCCGGGCGGCTAACCATGGGTCCGATACCGACGTCAGCACTGGCCGTCCGTCCCGGGCAGCAGGCCCGCGGGCAGCTAACCATGGGTCCGGTACCGACGTCAGCACTGGCCGTCCGTCCCGGGCTGCTAACCATGGGTCCGGTACCGACGTCAGCACTGGATGTCCATCCCGGGCAGGTGGCCATGGGTCCGGTACCGACGTCAGCACTGGCCGTCCGTCCCGGGCTGCTAACCATGGGTCCGGTACCGACGTCAGCACTGGATGTCCGTCCCGGGCAGGTGGCCATGGGTCCGGTACCGACGTCAGCACTGGCCGTCCGTCCCGGGCGGCTAACCATAGGTCCGGTACCGACGTCAGCACTGGACGTCCGTCCCGGGCAGGTAACCATGGGTCTGGTACCGACGTCAGCACTGGCCGTCCGTCCGTCCCGGGCAGCTAACCATGGGTCTGGTACCGACGTCAGCACTGGACGTCCGTCCCGGGCGGCTAACCATGGGTCCGGTACCGACGTCAGCACTGGACGTCCGTCCCGGGCAGGTGACCATGGGTCCGGTACCGACGTCAGCACTGGACGTCCGTCCCGGGCGGCTAACCATGGGTCTGGTACCGACGTCAGCACTGGACGTCCGTCCCGGGCAGGTGACCATGGGTCCGGTACCGACGTCAGCACTGGCCGTCCGTCCCGGGCGGCTAACCATGGGTCCGATACCGACGTCAGCACTGGACGTCCGCCCCGGGCAGCTAACCATGGGTCTGGTACCGACGTCAGCACTGGCCGTCCGTCCCGGGCACCTAACCATGGGTCCGGTATCGACGTCAGCACTGACCGTCCGTCCCGGGCAGCTAACCATGGGTCTGGTACCGACGTCAGCACTGGATGTCCGTCCCGGGCGGCTAACCATGGGTCCGGTACCGACGTCAGCACTGGCCGTCCGTCCCTGGCGGCTAACATGGGTCCGGTACCGACGTCAGCACTGGACGTCCGTCCCGGGCGGCAGGCGGCCCCGGTCCAGCTGGGATCTCGGGGTCTCGAGTTGCAGCTCGGGCGTGATGACGGTCTGTACTTCGGCTTCTGGTGATGCGATTTGGTGAATGTATCGCATTCGAAATAATTTTAGCTGTGCATGTATACTCGAGGACGTGAGGCTGCATAAACAATCGATGCAGCTCGTTTATATTTTGATTAATATCAACATAGATTCGACTTGGCCGACGCCTTTGACGCTGGCCCTTGTCCGTCCAGCGACCCTATATGCGCCTTATGCTGGTATAGCGTGTGCTACAGTACTGGTATCGGGTAGCCCATCATGAACTAAGGCCGGTGTGCTTAAAACACGAAAGAAAAATCCATATCCGACAGTGTCAATTTGTTCCTTTTTCCTATATCTGCCGACTGAACGTACTGGGCTAACATTGGCTGTTGGCTAGTGTTATTGGTTCGAGTCGAATCGCGATGTTGACAGGCGAACTGGTCCCTGGTAACACCCGCACAGGTTCCTGATGATGGCCACACAGGCTTCATAGTGGCTGGACCATTCGGCCGTTTTCCGTGAACAATTATCGTTGTGATAGAATCAAAATGCAATAACCATTTGAAATATAAATGACAAGCTATGCAGCTGTAGATATTCATGCTTTAATGCATCAGGTTTTTTGGTGTTTTCCTTGTCACACCATAATTTTTCTGGTTTCCCCACCGTTGCTTGAGAGCCGAGTTTTAACATGCTATTATTACATTAACACGACCGCCCGGGATATATATATATATATATATATATATATATATATATATATATATATATATATATATATATATGTATATACTAAGAAACTTGCATCATATTGTTTACCCTCGAGAAGCATAATAATTTGCTCCATCTAATTCCGCTCCTCTCCATTTATAAAGCGGCAGATGCCGCCACTGCTCCAATGGAGCAGGAGCGGCATCTGCTACTACATGACGAGACATCGTCCATCCCAGTTTATTTACGAAGTTTCGACACTTGTTTTTATATAAGTTTAGTCCGAATTCATGCCGGGTGGTTTCATGAACCAGTGTCGTATTGCTAAGCAAAGCCTGTTGCGTGAACTCTGGCCCCACCAGCAGATACATAATTTCCAGTAGTGTATCGGCATAATTTTGGCAGGGAGTTTAACGTGCTAGCATTGCACTAACACGACCGCCCCGGTAGCTCGTCCCCGGCCTTACCGGGCTAGGAGCCAACTGAGCCTCCCAGCCCGGGGGTTAAATGCGAGCGCGCGAAGCGACTCGAACCTGTCTTGCCAGGACAGGGGAGACCAATGTAGTCCTGCGCACTAACCAACTGAGCTACCAAGGCGGCAGCGCGAGAGCTCCTTTAGAAAAAGAGTGTAATGAATGCAACATTGCTCTCAATTTCGCAGACCTATATCTGCAATTCAGGCCAGTTCTGCATATACGATACGGTAAGGATAATAAGCGAACTAAAAGCACACGTTGTTCCGGGACATTATTTTTCGAGCCTCTAATTGTTTGTTTTTGCAATGCGTGTAGCTGAACAGGCTACGTAACATCGCCAGCAATCTTCGAGACGAGTGCCACCGGACAAGAAAATGTCGGCCGGAGACACCGGAGACCGGAGACCGGAGGCAGGAGACAGGAGATGGGGACAGGAGCCCTTATGGCTGCCAGGCTAAACGCTTCCCGGTACGCTTTCTGCTCGCCGTTTTTCGGAGCTTCCGCGTCTTGTCCCTGTGTGACAGGAAATGTGTTTTTTTTGCCCTGGCGCATAACATAGGCGCGCTACCAAGGGCTGATGACCAACAGCTGTGTATTTGTAGGGCCCGGTAGGCGCTGTACTGTAGACAGGTACGTCGGGGCCAACACCTGTTTTCTGTAGGCCCCGGTAGGCGCTGTGCTGTAGACAGGTACGTCGGGGCCAACACCTGTTGTCTGTAGGCCCCGGTAGGCGCTGTACTGTAGACAGGTACGTCGGGGGTCAACACCTGTGTGTCTGTGGGCACCCACCAGAGAAGGCGCCGTACCGCAGGCAGGTAAGTTCACGCTCAACAGCCTGCAATGGTTGAAGCAGTCACATCGTTAGATCGAGTGTGGTGACAGGCACGTCGGTTATCACGTGCGTCGGTGAACGACCGCATCGTTAGCGACTCCCCCTAGTGTCAGTGATACCCGGCGCCGTCTGCGCTAAGATTAATTGCAGAAGATGATGTGTGAAATGATAACGAACCAGGGCTTCATTGCTATTCCTGAGTGGCTATTCTTGACCGAATTGTTGTGCTGCAGTGGATTCCGCCAGAACTGAAATCTTCAGATTCTCCAGTCAGATATCCTAGGAAGGAAGTGTAGAGAATTGGTGTGATGAATATATCCATATATCTCTTCAATGTGCAACAGAAGACGAAAAAGCACCAACAATAGGGGCAAAATCAGGAACAACTTAATGCCGTTGCTTCTCGTCTTGACAATATTACTGTGTTCTTCCCGGACTTCATACCCCAATGCTTAGTTTTCTGGCCGGGTTCATTTCTGCTGCCTACAGGTCCATGCGAAATGTATCTGTTGGTGCGTAAGTGTAGTTTGGGGACAAACTAGGGCTTCTAAAAGGAGAGATGGCTTTAGAAACCAGAATGTGAAACTTCAGTATCATCCTAATGTTCAGTGAGAACCACGCATTTTGTATTTGTGTTTTACCCCTCGCAAATGAGAAAAGCGGGCAGTGACGGAGATGTTGGTGAATAATGCAGGTCATATGTGGTGCATTTTGTTTCCCGCTGGAATGTCAAGGACCCATGACTGGAGTGCCTGCTCCTCATATCGATGTTACAAACATCAATAGCTTTTAATAGCGTTGTCAGGCACGACGTGGTGGATAGTTCTGCTCTGTAAATATGTCGAAGTAATTTTAAGTTCGCGGCAATTGCATACACTGCATTAAATGCGAGCGGTCAGGAACTCAGCTTTTCCTCCCAGACACGGCCACAATTGCCACAACAGTCCACTCCTACACACAGCCGCAGTTCTACAACAGTCCACTCCTAGATACGACCACAGTTGCCACAACAATCCACTCCTAGACACGGCCACAGTTGCCACAACAGTCAACTCCTAAACACTGGCACAGTTGCCACAACAGTCCACTCCTAGACACGGTGCACATGGTACTCAGCTTCATCAGAGTTACCGGGCCTGACTGTATATGGTGCTCAGCTTCATCGGAGTTACCGGGCTCGGATGAAGTTGAGCACCATATATAGTGCTCAACTTCATCCGAGTTACCGGGCCTGACTGTCACGCTTCTGAAGCTTTAATAACGTTCTAAGTACAGCGTTTCAAGTCGTAATTCCGAACTTAAGCAATGCCGGCCCAGCCAGTGCCGAGTGGGGTCAGCCAACCGAGCGTCAGTCACGTGGTTATGTCGTCATGCCGCGAGCTCTGAGTGCCCCGATATTTAGTAAATGTGCGGATGTCATCACTCCAAAGGACGGAGAGTACCGCTCGTACGCTGAGCGGCTGTGTCTGACGTACACTGAGTGGCTGTGTGTGACGTACACTGAGCGGCTGTGTGTGACGTACACTGAGCGGCTGTGTGTGACGTACACTGAGCGGCTGTGTGTGACGTACACTGAGCGGCTGTGTGTGACGTACACTGAGCGGCTGTGTGTGACGTACACTGAGCGGCTGTGTGTGACGTACACTGAGCGGCTGTGTGTGACGTACACTGAGCGGCTGTGGGTGACGTACACTGAGCGGCTGTGTGTGACGTACACTGAGCGGCTGTGTGTGACGTACACTGAGCGGCTGTGTGTGACGTACACTGAGCGGCTGTGTGTGACGTACACTGAGTGGCTGTGTCTGACGTACACTGAGCGGCTGTGTGTGACGTACACTGAGCGGCTGTGTGTGACGTACACTGAGCGGTTGTGTGTGACGTACACTGAGCGGGTGTGTGTGACGTACACTGAGCGGCTGTGTGTGACGTACACTGAGCGGCTGTGTGTGACGTACACTGAGTGGCTGTGTGTGACGTACACTGAGCGGCTGTGTGAGACGTACACTGAGCGGCTGTGTGTGACGTACACTGAGCGGCTGTGTGTGACGTACACTGAGCGGCTGTGTGTGACGTACACTGAGCGGCTGTGTGTGACGTACACTGAGCGGCTGTGGGTGACGTACACTGAGCGGCTGTGTGTGACGTACACTGAGCGGCTGTGTGTGACGTACACTGAGCGGCTGTGTGTGACGTACACTGAGCGGCTGTGTGTGACGTACACTGAGTGGCTGTGTCTGACGTACACTGAGCGGCTGTGTGTGACGTACACTGAGCGGGAAGGCCGTGATACAAGGATGACTGTGATACAGCCTGTGATAAAAACTGGCGCGTATTCAGTTTGTGATACATCAATTATAATTGGTGGACGAACCCCATTTGGGCGATATAACAGTACATTTTTCTGAAACGAATTGTTTTTCACCGCACATATGTCGACATCGAAGGCGCTACGGATACACATATGCCGACGCCGGAGGCGCTATGACGCAATCAGGATTCCCTGCCGGATATCGGGCACGCATCCTAAACTTGAGTGCATTATGCCAAGTCGTCGAAATTGGTTTTACTTGTTTCTAGAATGACTGCACTTACCGCCAAAGTTGGACGCAGTTACTTGCACGTCTTCTCCGAATGCCAGCAGAGTCGAGTTACAATCTGTCTCGGCCCTCACAGGCGGAAGTTCTGGGGTCATGTTCATCACGAGGCGGCGTGCAGGAACAAACTGACTCCCTCCCCATGCATCTTTGCAACCAAGCGTCGTAAAGGAAACATTCAAGTCAGGTCATTTATTAGGCACTGCCACATGGTGGAACTCGCCAAATACCTAGTCAATGGATCACATTCCTGCCATCACGTTAGATACAATTGTAAAGCACCTAGCTACCTAGTTGATGCTGATAACACGCACGAAGGTTGCACGGCTAGTTGCGTCGCGTGCTTCAGCGGGAAGCGCATTCCACTGGGGAGTGGAGCGGTAGGAGAAGCCCCGCTGGGTAGCTGCTAACCTACACCGTTCCAGGTGAAGTGCCTCAGCATCGGTAGCACGAGTGTTTCTCTCAGACACAGCCGAGCGTTCAACAGCAAACAGCATTACACAGCCCGCTCAATATACGGCTAGCAAAAGCTTTACGGACTCCTGCGGACCGTGACCTAATTGCCCGCCGGGCCACATGGACCATAATACCAAGCAAGTTCAGTTTACGGCTGGAAGTTTTGCGGCAGCGGTATAGGTGACCCGCGATGTCAGGTCACATTAACCGTTTTTGGAAATATATTTTCAATATCAATTGCGACGCCGTTAACTCGGGAAGTATGACAAATCAAGACGAAATGAAAACCTTCGAAAAGGTGTCAAGATACCAAATGATTTCTATGCGATAGGATGCAACAAACACCGCGACCATAGAAATCCAACACACATATTGCCACAATTTGCATGTTTTGCGCCTCTTTTTGTGACATTGAGAATCAAAATAATGTCCATGAAAAATAATCTTAAAATAAGTAGGAAATGCGCTGCTTACCGAGCTACCCCTTCAAAAGTTCAGAATGCAAGCTTTCCAGAAGGACATTTTTTTTCACAAAGTAGCAGTAAACAGCTAAGAGTGTTTCTGGTAGTCTATTTGAAGATTACACAATTCGTGGTTGCATGGGCGACTGGCATTTTCAAGGTTATCGGTGGTCAATGGCATACCATGAACTTCAATGACCTCTTGATGACTCGGGATTACTCCAGAGAAATTATCAGTGCTGAATGATAATTCGGCGCCCATTGTAAATCAAAAGAAGAAAAATGGAAGACTTGATTTGAATAAAAAATTGCACTGCGCTATAGTAATCGGGGTGGCGGACGGATGCGTTATGTCGTTGAGAGACACGGCATCAATGACGATGAACGTCACTGAGAGTCACGGTGCCAATGACGATGTACGTCACTGAGAGTCACGGTGCCAATGACGATGTACGTCACTGAGAGTCACGGTGTCAATGACAATGCACGTCACTGAGAGTCACGGTGCCAATGACGATGTACGTCACTGAGAGTCACGGTGTCAATGACGATGCACGTCACTGAGAGACACGGTATCAGTGGCGATGCACGTCACTGAGAGACACGGTATCAATGGCGATTTAAGTCAGTGAGAGACACGGTATCAATGGCGATACACGTGACTGGGAGATATAGTATCAGTGACGATGCATGTATCCCTAATCATGCATCCCCGGGGCCACCACATGTGAGGCTAGGACTTACTGCTTTTTATGCATTGCATCAAATTGAGTCAGGAAACGTCATCACGTTTTCGAGCTCTGACTCAAACAGTGCGGAAATTGGGCCCGAAGCACATCAGGGGGAGAAATCTCCCTCATACTAAGCTAAAGCAGCATCGTTATAGTGGTATATCACTATGCCGGCGAGCCAGCTGTCCTTTTAACCCTCGCCCGTATGGGGGGATGCAACCCCCCTAAGGTTTTTTTGTGTATTCCTTCCAAACCGATAAACGGATCACTCTGAGATGTTCAGTACCCTTTGGGGTAACCTTTTGACGACTCTTGGTGACATTTTTTGGGAGGTCATGTCAGGTCGCGGAGTTATGAGATCATAAAGGGGAGGACCTCCGACCAGTTTTCAACAGATACGTGATTATCGCTCGTATTTTTTTACGTACTTAGCGTAATTATCGGCATATAATAAAAATACAGATGCCAGATGGGTTCCCATTAAAAAATAATGTTCCAAAAATCGTTGGCCTCGGTTGACCTCGGAAGACCTCGTTTGACCTTTCAACATTTTTTTTAGCTGACCTACGGTAATTTTTCGTACTGGTGCATGATATATTAGTCCGATCACATCGTGTCGCATGTCGCGATGTTCGCATGGTCCAAACTAACATATTTCTGCCACTTCGTGCATATTTAAACAGTAGTGTCGATATAACGGACGATTTCCTTAGGAAAATAAAAAAAATTATCAATTTTAGACATTTGACCTGACCTGGAAGGTCAACCATTGACTTAGAAGGTCATACTGAATTCTACTCACGAGATCTCGGCCAGATCTATAACTTTGGTCTTTGGTTCGTTTTCGTAACATGCACTGTTTCGAATCGCTAGGGGGTCGTACTGCCCCCCCCCCCCTCTATACGACCGAAGGTGGTAAAATGCCGCATACTGGCAAAAGTTAAGTTTGCGAGCACACCATCAACTTTGAGACAGCTTAGCGATATATTCCATTTATAATTGCATGTAGCTGGTATTACTGGAATTGTTACGAGATGTCGCTTCTCTTGCAAATATCGAATATGTATGTCCTAAGTCTATGCTTAGAACTGCAATTTTTCGCAACCAAATCGGCTGTGGGCCCACTCCACAAATTTTCAGGACATTCATATGTTGCGGGTAAGGACGACGTGGAAAAATGAAACGCCTTGCATTCTACAGGAAAGTTTGCACCCATAGAGGGCTGTCGGGGACCTAAGAGCAGACGATCCAGCTCCTGCGTCGTTTTTCCAGGGTCGACTACTCCGCGGCCCCTGCTGCCGCATCACTTTCGTGTCATTCCCTCAATGTCCTCCAAGTAGTCGTCGGACTCGGCCTTTTCTCAACCGTTCCACCTTCTGTAGACACGCCTATCCACTCCAGCGACAGCCTACTCTGGAGGCGCTGTCCGTGGGGTGACGTCCCACCGGCCGGGGGGGCTACCGGCCCCGCCCCTCTGGGTGGTCACCGCCAGCTGCTGACCAGCTCGTGACGTAGGTGCCCGCGGGCGGCCCGACACCGGCCGGGCCGGCTACCGGCCCCGCCCCTCTGGGTGGTCACCGCCAGCTGCTGACCAGCTCGTGACGTAGGTGCTCGCGGGCGGCCCGACACCGGCCGGGCCGGCTACCGGCCCCGCCCCTCTGGGTGGTCACCGCCAGCTGCTGACCAGCTCGTGACGTACGTGCTCGCGGGCGGCCCGACACCGGCCGGGCCGGCTACCGGCCCCGCCCCTCTGGGTGGTCACCGCCAGCTGCTGACCAGCTCGTGACGTAGGTGCTCGCGGGCGGCCCGACACCGGCCGGGCCGGCTACCGGCCCCGCCCCTCTGGGTGGTCACCGCCAGCTGCTGACCAGCTCGTGACGTAGGTGCTCGCCGGTGGCCCGATACCGGCCGGGGGGGGGCTACCGGCCCCGCCCCTCTGGGTGGTCACCGCCAGCTGCTGACCAGCTCGTGACGTAGGTGCTCGCGGGCGGCCCGACGCCGGCCGGGCCGGCTACCGGCCCCGCCCCTCTGGGTGGCCACCGCCAGCTGCTGACCAGCTCGTGACGTAGGTGCTCGCGGGTGGCCCGACACCGGCCGGCGACAGCTGGCCTCTTGTCAACACAGAAAGGAGGCCACGGGAGCGGCGTGGGACCATTGGAAACTGAAGCCACAATTTAAGGGGAAAAGCTCGAAAGCTGTTTAAAGTTAGCACGAAAAGTAAGAGAAGTTGTCTTGAGGTCTGGCAAGTCGAGGGAGCCCGCGCTGGGCGAACGCTCACCCAGCTGTCTTCAGAATCGCGTTACAGAATCTGCCGGCGAAATGTATCGACTGGATGTCTCCATTCACCCATCGATACCTCCATCGCGTCAAGTATTTTTCCGGTCATAACTTTCACGGAGCTCTAAAATATAGCACAGCCAAAATTTGGCAGTACTCTATGTCAAGTGGTAGTGTACAGTTATCTACCGTGGTAGTGTACAGTTATCTACCGTGGATATGTTCACCGCGGATATTTCTGCAATGTTTACTTCCATTGCTGGAGCTATTTCAAGCCGATTCTTCCCTAATGCTTAACTCTCGTAGGGTCTAATGCTGACACATATGCCCATTAGACCCCCAGGGTCTGATATACTGCATACATTAAAATTTGATTCATTGAAAATGGATCTCTTGTTAAACCCTATGGCTAATTTAGCACTACATGAAAAACCAGTCAAGAATATCTGTTAATTCGAAAATATATCTCACAGGGAAATGAAGAGCAAGAATCGCGATGCTAAATGTTATGAACACTTCTAAGGTAAAAAGAAAATGTCGCAGGAACATGAAGGTCTCACGGTCGACATGTGAAAGCCAGGTATCCGACGTGCAACGTGGCTTGCATGCAAGCATCTCAACCTCTGCTCTTTTCTCAAAACCATGTTGCCTAACCAGGAGCTCGGGCGAAGTTCCAGCAAGTCTGCTCCATGCGTATGGTGCAGGAGATGAAATTTCGAGAGAGTCTGCCCCCTGAATATAGCACAGGAGGTCGCAGGTCGAAAGAGTCTGCTACCTCTCGTTTTCTCTACCCAGAGCTGGTTTTCATGTTTAGAAATTATGACCACAATTTTTTTAAGTGCTCGCATTTTTATCAGAGAAAAGGTGTTGTTTCAAGGACAAGAAATGATGTACGCCCCGTAGTCGAGCAGTGTCACTTATCGGTCCCCGGTCTCGCTGAAAGACTGCATGCGGCATATATTAAGCGGGATCGCTGAGAGACGCACAGCCCGTGACACAGTGTGGCACCTATGTCAGTCCGACAAGGCCCGTGACACAGTGTGACACCTATGCCAGTCCGACAAGGCCCGTGACACAGTGTGGCACCTATGTCAGTCCGACAAGGCCCGTGACACAGTGTGACACCTATGCCAGTCCGACAAGGCCCGTGGCACAGTGTGACATCTATGCCAATCCGACAAGGCCCGTGGCACAGTGTGACACCTATGCCAGTCCGACAAGGCCCGTGGCACAGTGTGACATCTATGCCAGTCCGACAAGGCCCGTGGCACAGTGTGACACCTCTGCCAGTCCGACAAGACCTCTGGCACAGTGTGACATCTATGCCAGTCCGACAAGGCCCGTGGCACAGTGTGACATCTATGCCAGTCCGACAAGGCCCGTGGCACAGTGTGACACCTCTGCCAGTGCGACAAGACCTGTGGCACAGTGTGACATCTATGCCAGTCCGACAAGGCCCGTGGCACAGTGTGACACCTATGTCAGTCCGACAAGGCCCGTGGCACAGTGTGACACCTATGTCAGACAAGTTGTCGGTGCTCATTGCGCTTGAGGTGCGTGAGCGATCGATACTCGACAGATGGGCTCAACGTCGGCGAAATTGAGCAGCCTCCTCCAACTCAATCAGTGACCTTCAGCGCATGGACGTCGGAATTTGATATACCATGTGCACAGTTGAACTGCTCCTCCTCATACAGCGAGTGTCCCAAGCTTGAATACACTGTACCGGATTCTTCAAGTAGGTTTCACCTACTTTTGAAAGTCCACACTTCTGTGATAGCTCTACGCCCTAGAGTGCGTGTCTTTCTGGCTGCCCAGAGAGCACAGTTACAGACGGTCCAGAGGTCCATTTTCGCTGTGTGGTATCCTATTACGCTGTGTGGTATCCTATTTCGCTGTGTGGTGTCATATTTCGTTATGTGGTGCCCTATTTCGTTGTGTGGTGTCCTATTACGTTGTGTGGTATCCTATTATTTGTCATCAGAATGTCATCCTAATATCACATGTAATGCACAATTCAACTTGGCCTTTATCTGTATTTTGACCCTCATAGGCGTACACATTTGGTACACGATACAGTAGCGAGAAAATTGCAGGACACAAGTTGTGCATTTCGTTCGGCTCTAGTATATCGAAGAGCCGTGGCACGAGTACCTACTACTGATGCGGTCATGTCATCTCAGGACATGACATCGCCAGTGAACTGCCCTCCTTCCTCCTGACCCACCCAATTTCGCTTCAGCCGGACGCCAAGATGGTGATGGACGTCATCTCCCGGATGGAGGACACCGAGCCGTTCAGCGACGAGCTACTCCACTCTATGCGACGTCTATGGATGGACTCGGGGGTGCAGGAGTGTTTCGGCCGCTCCAACGAATACCAGCTCAACGACTCCGCTAAGTAGTAAGTCAGCAACGGACCGTCCACGAGACCGGACGAGACCGTCATCCCGTCCCTGCCGGCTGATATCTGAGGCGTTCTGCGGCCACCAGCCTCGCGTGTATCCGGGTATCCGGGTTGTGCAGGTTAATTTGTCGCAGAGGAGCACACTGGTGAGGGTGGCTGGAGCCAGGTCAGAACTGCACTCGTGCCTCTCGACAGGCGTCTACTCTTTCATCATCGAACGGCACGTGCGGTATATCGACGCGACGTTATATTTTCTTGTCACGTATCACGAGCTTCCACACCCCTCCACGGCGGTACAGACGACCCTACTCCCACGAGCTGGCACCCCCCGCGGCGGTACAGATGTCAATACACTCACATTGAGCTGTCATACCCATCACCTGCGGTACAGGCGACCCTACTCTCACGAGCTGGCACCCCCCGCGGCGGTACAGATGTCAATATGTATTGACATTCTAATGTTAGAATGTGAGTGTACACTCACATTGAGCTGTCATACCCATCACCTGCGGTACAGACGACCCTATATGTATTGACAATACACTCACATTGAGCTGTCATACCCATCACCTGCGGTACAGGCGACCCTACTCTCACGAGCTGGCACCCCCCGCGGCGGTACAGATGTCAATACACTCACATTGAGCTGTCATACCCATCACCTGCGGTACAGGCGACCCTACTCTCACGAGCTGGCACCCCCCGCGGCGGTACAGATGTCAATATACTCACCTTGAGCTGTCATACCCATCACCTGCGGTACAGGCGACCCTACTCTCACGAGCTGGCACCCCCCGCGGCGGTACAGATGTCAATACACTCACATTGAGCTGTCATACCCATCACCTGCGGTACAGGCGACCCTACTCTCACGAGCTGGCACCCCCCGCGGCGGTACAGATGTCAATACACTCACATTGAGCTGTCATACCCATCACCTGCGGTACAGGCGACCCTACTCTCACGAGCTGGCACCCCCCGCGGCGGTACAGATGTCAATACACTCACATTGAGCTGTCATACCCATCACCTGCGGTACAGGCGACCCTACTCTCACGAGCTGGCACCCCCCGCGGCGGTACAGATGTCAATACACTCACATTGAGCTGTCATACCCATCACCTGCGGTACAGGCGACCCTACTCTCACGAGCTGGCACCCCCCGCGGCGGTACAGATGTCAATACACTCACATTGAGCTGTCATACCCATCACCTGCGGTACAGGCGACCCTACTCTCACGAGCCGTCACAGTCCTCCGCGGTGGTACAGGCGACCCTACTCTCACGAGCCGTCACAGTCCTCCGCGGTGGTACAGACGACCCTACTCTCACGAGCCGTCACAGTCCTCCGCGGTGGTACAGACGACCCTACTCTCACGAGCCGTCACAGTCCTCCGCGGTGGTACAGGCGACCCTACTCTCACGAGCCGTCATAGTCCTCCGCGGTGGTACAGGCGACCCTACTCTCACGAGCCGTCACAGTCCTCCGCGGTGGTACAGACGACCCTACTCTCACGAGCCGTCAGTCCTCCGCGGTGGTACAGACGACCCTACTCTCACGAGCCGGCACAGTCCTCTGCGATGGTACAGACGACCCTACTCTCACGAGCCGTCACAGTCCTCCGCGGTGGTACAGGCGGCCCTACTCTCACGAGCTGTCATACCCCTCCACGGCGGTGCAGACAACCCTAGCCTCACGATCTATCTCCTACCACGACACCGGCTATCCCCCTCCACTGCAGTACAGATGACCCTGCCCTCACAGTCTGTCTCCTAGGGTAGGGTCGTCTGTACACAGCGGTACAGATGACCCTACCCTCACGATCTGTCCCCTACCACGACACCGGCCACACCCATACATGGCGGTGCAGGCGACCCTGCCCTCACGAGCTGCCACACCACACCACGGCAGTACAGACGACCCTACCCTCACGATATACCTCCCACCACGACACCGGCCGGAGCCACCTGGTCGGTGGTCACGTGTCCCTGCCGACGACCGACCCGCACGCCACCGGGTCATTAATTGGCCGACGGTGTCACGCGGCTTCCTCTGTCCTGCAGTGGCGCTGGGTGGCCAGAGCTCCCGACGGGCCCCTCACTCGATGACCGATTGTCAGTGCCCGAGGCGGTGTGCAGTCGCTGCCTGAAGCCGCCTCAGCCGTACCTCGGCCGGATATGCATAGCTCACACTGCACGTGTTCAGGCTGCATCCTCGGTCTGGATGCGTTTGACTAAGTCTCCAATGAGCCACTATGCTGGATCTAATACCCCGGTTGGGGCTGGAATGTTAGTGGCGGTTCTGCGACACGGCCACTGAAGAGGAGGCCTGTTATCGGCAGCGCCGATACCGTATTACTTCTGCCATAAATACGGCGTGACTTCTAACAGGAAAATCCGATTCTAACAAATTTCGCTTTTGCGCGGTACACCTTGTACCGCAAAATATCACCTCTACGCGGAATTTATTCGATCTCAAAGTTTTCCACAGCTAATAGTTGTACGAGACACAACATTATTACGAAGTGCGCTAGGTTCCATCCACAATACAACTCTAAATATGTATCTGCTGCAAAATCGTGCATCCCGTACGGCCGCTGCTGCAAAATTCTCCCCCTGGTATTTCGTTCCCTGCGTCAATATGGACTCAACGTCAGTGCTACTTAACATTGGCACAAGAGTGTCCATATCAGGGGCAGAGCCTCCACCAACTTATTGGGAGGGTCCACCACGGTGACACCCGACGAATGTAAGGCCCACAACGGCGACAGCTGACGAATGTAAAGCTCACCACCGCGACAGCTGACGAATGTAGAGCCCACAGTAGGGACAGCTGAAGATTTTGTGAAGCCCTGAACTATATTAAAGCCCAGTGTGATTTGAGTGGCTCGGCCGTGCATTAGAGAGGGTCGAATCGAAACACTCGAAGGAGACGGGAAGCCCCACCTCTGGACATGCTTCCTAGACTTGTAGGATTGAAGCTCATCGGGTATGAGATTTGGCGTGCATAGTAAAGCAATTAAATAACTTAAATTTAAGTAATGCAAGTCAATTAAAATATTACCTTACATTATATCAGAATATTAAAATACATCATTAAATTAACCCACAGGGATTATATGGGATTACACATGGGAATATCACCACTTAAGCATCATGTAAATCATGTAACACAATTGAAGAACCTCTTGAAGGTAATGTTCAACCCAAAAAAAGCCTAGTCTATCTAGAACCGATACTCCAAGCGAGGAAAAAAAACAAAATAAGAACGCTTTGGTTGAAAACCGGATAAAGCTGATAACACAAAATCATTCGAAGTTAGTCTTGTTGCCAATCTGATATAATACTATAATAGTGGTGGACATGGAAGTACTTTTTTATTGAAACCAATCTGACGCGCTCGTTCCAGGCTTCCAAGTGCACAAACTCCAATACGAAATTACACTGCGGTTCCTGGTGACTATTCAAATTCATATCAGGTTCCAAATAAAACTGAAGTTTCACCTTCGGACGAATACCTACCAGCCGTCACTGCATCGACCCCGCGAGTGTGAAGTATGAACACTTTCGACGTTAAAACGGTGCCGGCTCTATTTATGCGTGACATGAGCTACAGATGTACCTCCGTTTTCACCTCCTTTGCTATACGGCACAGAAGACGGCCCTGGAGACGGCTGTGGGTGCTGGCGCTGTCTGCAGCTCATCAGCAGATTAATGAGCTTTCTGTTTTCCAGCGGTTTCTAATTTCTCCTCCATCGCAAAATTACAGGTGACAAAACAACTACGCCGACAGTAAGGTCAGTCACCTTGGGTTGCCATGGCAACACTTCTCGGGTGTTGAGCAAGATACACACAGACGCGAACTTCTTGAGCTTCCGATATTGAAGCTTCCAAGCGTTGAAGGTCTGGACGCAAATAGCAACCAAAGTAATCACAAGAGTGACTAAAAAAAGCACACCATCACGTCGGCAGCCTGATTATGCTCAAGTACTAATTGTCCTGATTGTGTTCTGGAATGATGCGTGTCAAGGCAGTCTCCAGTCTATTCTGTGCGTTCCGTCGCAGTTGATTGGATAGACGGACCCCTGAATTCCCACCCAGAACGTGAGCGCCAGACTGGTGCTGCAGGACGCAGTTTTCAGGCGTCAGGGGGCGTGAGCGGTGCTGATGTGAATGCCACCTTTGCCAAAGACGCGGCGGCGGCGGTGCGCTCCGGTCGGCTGCTTACATTCAACCGTCAGCACAGACACAGAGCTGGCATTGTGTGCCGGCCCCATCCGCTGCGACACACACACACGTCGTGACGTCATTGTCCACATCGTGACGTCAGCAGTAGACAGGCCTCCTCGACGGGCCTCTTCACAGCGTCATAGTCACTGAGTGTTCAGACTTAATACGGGCGACAGGGGCTCATCCCGGTTAAGCCTGAACAAAGAGATGCTCCCAACTCCATCTGATGCCACATCGTACATTATGTAGACACTATCAGACCTATCTAGCCTATTCACCCGATGCCGAGTAACGTACGCGTAGCTCGAGTATCCCATCAATGTTTCCTCTCCATCCTCGATTGGTGAAAGGGGCCTGTACCGTGTACATATACTGGCATAAATGTCATCCCATCCACCACTAATTAAAACTTACAATCAAGATTCTTCAACCAAAAAAAATGTGTCCACTCTTTTAAAATCGTTCCATGAGCGACATCACACATCAGCAGGGAGCATATTCCATTGATCAAACACCCTTTGACTGAAAACCTGTCCTCGTTTAACTGTTTTAAACCCTGACTTGTTTAACCTGAATCTATGGCCCCTAGGTAACACACCAAATAGAAAAGCATCATTCAGATTGTATTGCACCATAATATCATATATACTTCGTTGAGTACATATATAATGTTGTAAGCCGGTCTCATGCTGTAAGTTGCAAAGTCCACTGATGATGTCTAGTGACTGTGCGCTACACTCTATAGCATATCTATACCTTTTGCTATGCAATGGCTCTACATCTGTGCAGAATATTGCAAGTGGGGTCGCACGTGGGCTAGGTACAGGTTTTCCTTTTCCGTACTATTATGAATCACACTCATGTTAACACGCGCCCTGGAGGGCCTCTGAAAATAACGCGCCCTGGAGAGGGGGGCGGATTCCGCCCCCCTAAGATCTCAGCTCCTATTAAGGCTAGAGCAACGAAATTCACAGGGTGGATGGGCACGACAGTGAACTCTATTGTCTGCAAAGTGCATGACCTTGGGTCAATATCTTCAAGGTCAAATGAGGTCAAAATAACAAAATTTTCTGGTTTTGCGTGGCTTGGCTTGTCATTGTTATGGATCACTGTGGTTGTGTTTAAATGCTCCAAAATTGGCATTAATGATGTTTTGGACATTACTAATGATGCAATACAGTTGTCAGATCCGCCATTTGACCTCAGGTCACCTATATAGGAACACTTTATTAGGTCATTACCTGCTCCAGTTACCGGAACTGGGCTCCCATCCCGACTGCTCCGTTGGGCGGCTTAGCACAATCGGCTTCGCAAATAAAGGAGTGAAATACATGAATAAAGGATGGAAATGCCTAGGCACACAATGACAAACAGTAGATTTCGGGATGTATAGGGAGTAACATGTAAAGTGACATCAATCGCATGACAGTCATTTGCATTTATGACACATTCCAGTTGACCAAGTTTGCCTCCATTAGCCTGTCATGAACTTGACCTGACTTGACCTCGGCGACCTAGCATGACTTTTAAATTATATAGCATAACAATATGCATCAAACAAGTCGCTAGTGTTGTCAAGAACACTTCCCTATTGCCAATATACGGGAAGCGCATCAGCGCCGATTTTTGTGGTCTGGCGCTGTGAATTGTTTTTAATTTAACGGCCCCTAACTTGAAAACTTCTCGGCCGATTTCCACTTTTCTTGCTTTACAAAATGCGCCGGTCATTTCTAAGCTGGTACGCGATAAATTTGTCGTATATCGGCCGGTACAATATGAAGTTATGTACGAAAAATCGGAAGGATTGGCGGATTTCGCCATACCCCCTCTAGAGCGTGTGTTAACCTGTTGCGAACTTGACCTGACTTGACCTCGGTGACTTGACATGACTCTGGAACAATGTAGCATGACAATGTACATCAAACAAGTCGCTAGTTTTGCCAAGAACACTTCCTTTTTGCTAGTATACCGGAAGCGCATCAGCGACGATATTTGTGATCTGGCGCTGGGAATTTTTGTTTACTTTGGCATCCCTTAACTCGAAACATTTTCAGTCGATTTTAATTTTTCTTACTTCAAACAACGCGTCGGTCATTTATTGGCAGGTACACAAACAATGGCGTATATCGGCGGGTAAAATCTGGAGTTATCTATGAAAAACCGGAGGGGTGGGCGGATTTCGCGCCCCCCCCCCCCCTCCAGGGCGCGTGTTAATGTTTCTAGCTGAGGTACATTGCTATTTTGCTCTAAAGCCATTTTAAACTAACGCACCTCAGTCTCTTCCTCTTCAGTCGCCCACCTCCCATTGTATATCAGAATGTCTCGCCTCCAGATCCCAGGTGTGTCCCAACTTTTTCACGTAAGCAATCACTGGATGTATGGCGCCGGTGTGAAGCGCACTCCTGAAGATAGTGATGTAGTAACATTCACCCATAGTGATGCTCAGAAAAGACAACAAATTAACACATTTTATCTTGCTGTACTTTGTGCTCATATTGGCCTATGCAAGAGTCACCACACACACTGGTCGCCATCAATTCTTCGCATGTTTTTTTTCTTCCAGTTTCCTCGACGACCTGGTGCGACTCGGGGCCAAAGATTACCAGCCTACAGAGCAGGATATCCTGCGTACCCGTGTCAAAACCACCGGCATCGTAGAGGTTCACTTCTCCTTCAAAAATCTCAATTTTAAGTGAGTATTCAGCTGGCTGGTTGGTGTAGTCTCTTGTTAGTTGGTACAGTTTGTTGTTAGTTGGTAGGGTTTGCTGGTGGTTGGTGCCGTCTGTTGGTTGTTGGTGCTGTCTGTTGGAAGTTAGTACAGTCTGTTGGTGGCTGGTGCAGTCTGTTAGTGGTCAGTACAGTTTGTTGATGGTTAGTGCTGTCCATTGGTGGTTGGTGCTGTCTATTGATGGTTGGTCGTTTGTGTTCTTACATTCGTATCTGGATGATTAGCGTCGTGACTGTCATGTGCTTGCTGCTTAGTTGCGCCGCCCTATGGTGCTCCCTGCCACTTCCGGTCTCCGTGCGGCGGTCCGACGGACGGGAGCACGGTCCGCGGGTGGGTGTGACCGAGAGCACCACACACCGGCACCTGTCCCGACGGACGGGAGCGCGGTCCGCGGGTGGGTGTGACCGAGAGCACCACACACCGGCACCTGTCCCGACGGACGGGAGCGCGGTCCGCGGGCGGGTGTGACAGAGCACCACACACCGGCACCTGTCCCGACGGACGGGAGCACGGTCCGCGGGTGGGTGTGACAGAGCACCACACACCGGCACCTGTCCCGACGGACGGGAGCACGGTCCGCGGGTGGGTGTGACAGAACACCACACACCGGCACCCGTCCCGACGGACGGGAGCGCGGTCCGCGGGTGGGTGTGACCGAGAGCACCACACACCGGCACCTGTCCCGACGGACGGGAGCACGGTCCGCGGGTGGGTGTGACAGAACACCACACACCGGCACCTGTCCCGACGGACGGGAGCGCGGTCCGCGGGTGGGTGTGACAGAGCACCACACACCGGCACCTGTCCCGACGGACGGGAGCACGGTCCGCGGGTGGGTGTGACCGAGAGCACCACACACCGGCACCTGTCCCGACGGACGGGAGCGCGGTCCGCGGGTGGGTGTGACAGAACACCACACACCGGCACCTGTCCCGACGGACGGGAGCGCGGTCCGCGGGTGGGTGTGACAGAGCACCACACACCGGCACCTGTCCCGACGGACGGGAGCGCGGTCCGCGGGTGGGTGTGACAGAGCACCACACACCGGCACCTGTCCCGACGGACGGGAGCACGGTCCGCGGGTGGGTGTGACCGAGAGCACCACACACCGGCACCTGTCCCGACGGACGGGAGCACGGTCCGCGGGTGGGTGTGACAGAGCACCACACACCGGCACCTGTCCCGACGGACGGGAGCACGGTCCGCGGGTGGGTGTGACCGAGAGCACCACACACCGGCACCTGTCCCGACGGACGGGAGCGCGGTCCGCGGGTGGGTGTGACAGAGCACCACACACCGGCACCTGTCTCGACGGACGGGAGCGCGGTCCGCGGGTGGGTGTGACAGAGCACCACACACCGGCACCTGTCTCGACGGACGGGAGCGCGGTCCGCGGGTGGGTGTGACCGAGAGCACCACACACCGGCACCTGTCCCGACGGACGGGAGCACGGTCCGCGGGTGGGTGTGACAGAGCACCACACACCGGCACCTGTCTCGACGGACGGGAGCGCGGTCCGCGGGTGGGTGTGACAGAGCACCACACACCGGCACCTGTCTCGACGGACGGGAGCGCGGTCCGCGGGTGGGTGTGACAGAGCACCACACACCGGCACCTGTCTCGACGGACGGGAGCACGGTCCGCGGGTGGGTGTGACCGAGAGCACCACACACCGGCACCTGTCTCGACGGACGGGAGCACGGTCCGCGGGTGGGTGTGACAGAGCACCACACACCGGCACCTGTCCCGACGGACGGGAGCACGGTCCGTGGGTTGGTGTGACAGAGCACCACACACCGGCACCTGTCTCGACGGACGGGAGCACGGTCCGTGGGTGGGTGTGACAGAGCACCACACACCGGCACCTGTCCCGACGGACGGGAGCACGGTCCGCGGGCGGGTGTGACAGAGCACCACACACCGGCACCTGTCCCGACGGACGGGAGCACGCTGTCGCGGGCGGGTGTGACAGAGCACCACACACCGGCACCTGTCCCGACGGACGGGAGCACGGTCCGTGGGTGGGTGTGACAGAGCACCACACACCGGCACCTGTCCCGACGGACGGGAGCACGGTCCGCGGGCGGGTGTGACAGAGCACCACACACCGGCACCTGTCCCGACGGACGGGAGCACGGTCCGTGGGTGGGTGTGACAGAGCACCACACACCGGCACCTGTCCCGACGGACGGGAGCACGGTCCGCGGGTGGGTGTGACAGAGCACCACACACCGGCACCTGTCCCGACGGACGGGAGCACGGTCCGTGGGTGGGTGTGACAGAGCACCACACACCGGCACCTGTCCCGACGGACGGGAGCACGGTCCGCGGGTGGGTGTGACAGAGCACCACACACCGGCACCTGTCCCGACGGACGGGAGCACGGTCCGTGGGTGGGTGTGACAGAGCACCACACACCGGCACCTGTCCCGACGGACGGGAGCACGGTCCGCGGGTGGGTGTGACCGAGAGCACCACACACCGACACCTGTCTCGACGGACGGGAGCACGGTCCGTGGGTGGGTGTGACAGAGCACCACACACCGGCACCTGTCCCGACGGACGGGAGCGCGGTCCGCGGGTGGGTGTGACAGAACACCACACACCGGCACCTGTCTCGACGGACGTGAGCGCGGTCCATGGGTGGGTGTGACAGAGCACCACACACCGGCACCCGTCCCGTCTAAGAACAAGGTGACGGCACAACATGGCGCGGCAGGCATTTTGTCAGAAACCTGCTGTTTGAAGTTGTTAGGTGTTTGGGATGAAATGCCTGAGTGATGACCCAGCCGGTACGGGACACATGACACCAGTGGCGTAGCACATAGCACCAGTGATGTAACATATAGCACCAGTGACGTAACACATAGCACCAGTGATGTAACACATAGCACCAGTGACGTAACACATAGCACCAGTGATGTAACACATAGCACCAGTGACGTCACACACAGCCGGCACTCTACGCTCTGCACCAGTGCGAGGAGTCAGATCTGTGGCGCAGTGGCTAGCATCTCAGCTTTGATATCTGAGCTCTCTCTGTTGCTTGGTCCGGGTTCGAATACTGCGGTTGCCCGTGGTTTGTTTCACGTTCCCGCAATTCCCTATTTTCACTGCATCACCGGTGGGGTTGCGCGTAGACCCCGAGAAGAACGCGAAGCTGGACTCGCCTGAACGTGCTGGACAGCATGAAGTTGTTGCAGCTGTTGACCAGTCAGCCTGGTGCAAGCTCAGAGCGCCGAGCGGGCGCTCTATCTTACATCCAGCAATGCATCTTCATGCAGGCTCTTCAGGGCCAGACGACCAACGCCCAACAACAAGCGTCGTCAGCAAGCGTCGTCTACCCCGGTCGTCCAGAGCAGCGCCGGCCAGCCGTGCGGTACCGGCTACGTCCCGTCCCACACGCGCCCGGCCGCCGGAGAAGCTCAGCCTCTCTGGGGGAGTTCAGACGATGACGAGAGCAGCGGGAAAACTACACTCAGCTGTCGTTACCCGACCAGCAGGCGATCGTCGATCTGCTGGCGCTGCCTCCCGCACATTGCCACACAACCATGTGCTATCTCCCCTACAGCACACCACTGGAGTAGGTGAAGAAGATGACGTCCCGGTTGTTCTGGCCACCCTGGAGTCATGCCTACCGCAACAGCGTAGTGTGACCTTGGACTCGTTTTTGATGAACGACGTCTACAAGAGGGAGAGTGCCATTGAACTCAGTCCTGGTGGCTGGAGCCTCCTGCCGGTGCTGATCTGTGCCGCCGGCGCAGCGACCTGAGGACCACCACTCGCACCACGTCTGGTGCCCGCAACAGCGGCACAAGCAAAAGAGAGCCGCTCACCATCAGTTCGTGCCCCACACTTGTGCAAGCCACCGATCTCTCGCTCAGACGAATCCCGCAGCTACAACGAAGATGCGCTCGTTGTGTTTGCGTCCGTGTCTGTGTCTGTGACCGTGTCTGTGTCTATGTCTGTGTCCGTGTCCGTGTCCGTGTCTGTGTCTGTGTCTGTGTCCGAGACTGTGTCCGTGCCCGTGCCCGTGTCCGTATCCGTGTCCGTGTCCGTGTCCGTGTCCGTGTCCGTGTCTGTGTCAGTGTGTGTCTGTGTCCGTGTCTGTGTCTGTGTCTGTGTCCGAGACTGTGTCCGTGTCTGTGTCGTGTCTGTGTCAGTGTCAGTGTCAGTGTCAGTGTCTGTGTCTATATCTGTGTCTGTATCTGTCTCTGTGTCTGTGTCTGTGCCTGTGTCTGTGTCTGTGTCTGTGTCTGTGTCTGTGTCTGTGTCTGTGTCTGTGTCTGTGTGGTGCCACAGATCGGTGGGCATGTGATCGTAGCCGGGCACCGTGGCGGCTCACCGGCCGCTCCCGATATAGACCGTTTATCCGAAGCTGCAAATGCACCCCGGGTGGCCGACGCCCTGGCCCGGCCACGGTCATCGCCAGACGCCCCCCACCCCACCCCGACCGCCCGGGTGGCTGACGCCCTAGCCCGGCCACGGTCATCGCCAGACGCCCCCACCCCACCCCGACCGCCCGGGTGGCTGACGCCCTAGCCCGGCCACGGTCATCGCCAGACGCCTCCCACCCCACCCCGACCGCCCGGGTGGCCGACGCCCTAGCCCGGCCACGGTCATCGCCAGACGCCTCCCACCCCACCCCGACCGCCCGGGTGGCTGACGCCCTAGCCCGGCCACGGTCATCGCCAGACGCCTCCCACCCCACCCCGACCGCCCGGGTGGCCGACGCCCTAGCCCGGCCACGGTCATCGCCAGACGCCTGCCACCCCACCCCGACCGCCCGGGTGGCCGACGCCCTGGCCCGGCCACGGTCATCGCCAGACGCCCCCCACCCCACCCCGACCGCCCGGGTGGCTGACGCCCCTAGCCCGGCCACGGTCATCGCCAGACGCCCCCACCCCACCCCGACCGCCCGGGTGGCTGACGCCCTAGCCCGGCCACGGTCATCGCCAGACGCCTGCCACCCCACCCCGACCGCCCGGGTGGCTGACGCCCTAGCCCGGCCACGGTCATCGCCAGACGCCCCCCACCCCACCCCGACCGCCCGGGTGGCTGACGCCCTAGCCCGGCCACGGTCATCGCCAGACGCCCCCCACCCCACCCCGACCGCCCGGGTGGCTGACGCCCTAGCCCGGCCACGGTCATCGCCAGACGCCCGCCCACCCCACCCCGACCGCCCGGGTGGCTGACGCCCTAGCCCGGCCACGGTCATCGCCAGACGCCCGCCACCCCACCCCGACCGCCCGGGTGGCTGACGCCCTAGCCCGGCCACGGTCATCGCCAGACGCCCGCCACCCCACCCCCCGCACTTCGCCACCCGCCCGGGTGGCTGACGCCCTAGCCCGGCCACGGTCATCGCCAGACGCCCCCCACCCCACCCCGACCGCCCGGGTGGCCGACGCCCTAGCCCGGCCACGGTCATCGCCAGACGCCCCCCACCCCACCCCGACCGCCCGGGTGGCCGACGCCCTAGCCCGGCCACGGTCATCGCCAGACGCCTGCCACCCCACCCCGCCTCCGACCGCCCGGGTGGCCGACGCCCTGGCCCGGCCACGGTCATCGCCAGACGCCTGCCCCACCCCACCCCGACCGCCCGGGTGGCCGACGCCCTAGCCCGGCCACGGTCATCGCCAGACGCCTGCCACCCCACCCCGACCGCCCGGGTCTCCCCGGTCATCGCCAGACGCCCCCACCCCACCCCGACCGCCCGGGTGGCTGACGCCCTAGCCCGGCCACGGTCATCGCCAGACGCCCCCCACCCCACCCCGACCGCCCGGGTGGCTGACGCCCTAGCCCGGCCACGGTCATCGCCAGACGCCTGCCACCCCACCCCGACCGCCCGGGTGGCTGACGCCCTAGCCCGGCCACGGTCATCGCCAGACGCCTGCCACCCCACCCCGACCGCCCGGGTGGCTGACGCCCTAGCCCGGCCACGGTCATCGCCAGACGCCTCCCCCCCCCCCCCCCCCACCCCACCCCGACCGCCCGGGTGGCTGACGCCCTAGCCCGGCCACGGTCATCGCCAGACGCCCCCACCCCACCCCGACCGCCCGGGTGGCCGACGCCCTAGCCCGGCCACGGTCATCGCCAGACGCCCCCCACCCCACCCCGACCGCCCGGGTGGCTGACGCCCTAGCCCGGCCACGGTCATCGCCAGACGCCCCCCCACCCCACCCCGACCGCCCGGGTGGCTGACGCCCCTAGCCCGGCCACGGTCATCGCCAGACGCCTCCCACCCCACCCCGACCGCCCGGGTGGCTGACGCCCCTAGCCCGGCCACGGTCATCGCCAGACGCCTGCCACCCCACCCCGACCGCCCGGGTGGCTGACGCCCTAGCCCGGCCACGGTCATCGCCAGACGCCCCCCACCCCACCCCGACCGCCCGGGTGGCTGACGCCCTAGCCCGGCCACGGTCATCGCCAGACGCCCCCACCCCACCCCGACCGCCCGGGTGGCTGACGCCCTAGCCCGGCCACGGTCATCGCCAGACGCCTCCCCACCCCACCCCGACCGCCCGGGTGGCTGACGCCCTAGCCCGGCCACGGTCATCGCCAGACGCCCCCCACCCCACCCCGACCGCCCGGGTGGCCGACGCCCTAGCCCGGCCACGGTCATCGCCAGACGCCCCCACCCCACCCCGACCGCCCGGGTGGCTGACGCCCTAGCCCGGCCACGGTCATCGCCAGACGCCCCCCACCCCACCCCGACCGCCCGGGTGGCTGACGCCCTAGCCCGGCCACGGTCATCGCCAGACGCCCCCACCCCACCCCGACCGCCCGGGTGGCCGACGCCCTAGCCCGGCCACGGTCATCGCCAGACGCCCCCCACCCCACCCCGACCGCCCGGGTGGCCGGCCACACGGGCGGGCAGAAACAGACGATCTGTGGCATCACACAGGCACAGACAATATATGCGGCAGGCCGCCTGTCACGTCCGCGCATATTTTTTTACCTGCAGAATTTTGTGAATAAGGAAGATTCTGTTCGCGGGCTCGTGACGTGTCAGCAGATGCCAGATTGTATGTCGATACTTCTTAAGCTACGGTTTGTCACAACTGTACTAGCAGATTACGGTGTGATGTTTTGGTTCCCTTTTGTTTAACACCCCAGTGCGATTTTCGAGGCGTCGGCTCAGGCGCGATATTTTGGGTTCTAATGCGAATTGTCGCAAGGGGCCAGGATGCGAGTTTTCTGGTCCCGACTGGTTTTCTTGAACTCTTTCGTTTTTTTTCGGAGACTAGGTCGCTTTTCTGGATCCGAGCGTGATTTTTGGAGCTTCGTGTCAAATTTGTGACCCGTTTGCGGCATTTTTGGACGCTGTCCGATATTCTTAGTACCGTACGATTTTTGCGGGCACCTTCCAACTTTTAGGGTCCCCGTGCACTTTTCAAGCGTTTTGCTGGGTCCGGATCGATCCTTTCGGGTCCCTGCTTACTTTTTTCCGAGCTCCAGCTTCGTTTTCCTTGGGTCCCGGTAGGATGTTGGGGGCACCGGTGCTAATTTAGGCCACAGTTTTATTTTTGTGGCTCCAGTTCATTTTCCCGATTTTTTTCCACAATCTCTAATGGGGTTGAAGGAGGAGGGGAAGGAATTGTCACCTTTGCTGTCCTTCGATGAGCCATCAGGACAACGTTCCAACGCTTTTTGCGGGCCTCGGTCGATTTTGGGGCCCTCATGACGCCTTTATGTCCCCGTTGTGCAACCAGTACCAGGTGCGTCTTGTGGGCCTCCGATGTATTGTGTGGGTTTCTAGCGTGTTCATTTAGGAGCACGGCGCATATTTGAAGGCGCCTTCGCCTTACTGAAATGACTGGGATCCCAGCATGATAGCTGGGGATCCAGCATTATTTTCTTCCAGACCCTGCACAATTCCTCCGAGCCCCATACAATTCTTAGCGGCCCAACATCTCTCTAGATGGGTGGGGGTGTTGTCCCTTTCCCCTCCCCTCCTGGGTTCTCCACAGGCCACGACTGTCTCGTCATGACCCTGGCACTCGGTTGTGTTTTTGTACGGGTGTTTTGTTTGTTGACGTCACCTGGTTGGCGCCGGTCTCGAAACTGCCAGTGCTCAGGTGACAAACTATGCAGTTAAACACAGTCGCGAGGGTTTCTCGGTTCTCGAGAGTTTTTCGAGAGATTCGAGCAGTTTGTCTAATATGGTAGCAGAGCCTCCCTCGTGTACAAAATACGGAGTGTCCACCTGTCACCTGCCACACAGACAGATGACAACTTAAACCAGTCAGGCCTCGAAACCAACATTGTGTTCAAATCTCCATCGACGTTCCCGTCATGACGTCACCGTGATGTCATCGTGACGTCAGGACGTCGCAAATTGGAGTTATACGTGGCATTTGATGACATGTTTTTCCATCGTCTACGTTGTGCTGTTTTATGCCTTACTTGTCACTGACGTCACCTTTGGCTCCCGGTCTACTTGACATGGGGGGATATCGATGACGTCACGTTTGGCCCTCAGACTGTTCGACGTGGGTGGGCAGCGCTCGGAGCGTAAGAAGTGGATCCACTGCTTCGAGGACGTCACTGCCATCATCTTCTGCGTGGCCATGTCTGAATACGACCAAGTCCTGCACGAGGACGAAACTACGGTCAGTCCTGTGATTCCCTCTTACTGATACCTTCTTCCCTCTACCTCATCGCTCCCTCTTCCCTCCTTCGTCGTAGCAAATAAAGGGCTACTGGGAGTTTGGCCACATGAAAATGACTACGGGGCAAAGATTGATGATTATTTTCTTTTTGAAGCAAAGAGGTGTGCGAGTGTAAAAGCTTGGGTCGTGTGGGGCTTATGTAACCCCAAATTTTCCCGGATAATGAACGCTTCTTGCTATTTATGCATAGAAATGACGTCCGAAATGTTTTTTTTTTCTCCCCAATGTCAAAGGCGGTGTGATTCTGTGAGGTATGTATCTGTTGTCCCAAATTCTTCGGATGTGAGGGAGACGACACCTAGGATAGAGTCATCTTCCTCTAGTGAAATTCAGAAGTGTGGGCTCTGAACAAATGTCCCACCCATGCAGCTTTTGACGCTCAGCCCATCTTCTCTGAAGACGTGTTTGTCTACTCTGCACCCTGGTGCCAAGCTAAAGTTGGGATGTTACTCGAGGGAGAGCGTATTGTGTGCTGCTTGGAAGCTGACCCGGTGTATTTGTGTTCCCCCTGGAGACCACATCCTCTTTAACATTGCTCAGTATTCCGCTAATTTTGAGAACATCCACTTTCGACGACTAAGAGAGAGTTTTTGATGATGTTTGGTCAAGAACCGGATGGAACAATTGAGCACAAAACGGATGATAGGAACTAACACTTCTCTTCGAGTAGAAAGTAGGATATCCCGGGCTGTTTGTTCGTCAACATCTATAGCTAGCGTGGCCACAGGGCAGTGGAGAGGAAGAGCGGCTGGTCTGTAATTGTGGGACGTTTTCTGCTGCTGTCCCAGGTCGTTGACCTTTGTCTCAACAGATTAATTTGCAGGATCTTTTTTTTATTTCGTTGTGCGAAAAGTCATCTTTCTGGCGTATTTTTGTGCTGTATTTTTACAAGGGATGTTTTTTCGTGGTGCTCATATTATCGTGATCTCGAGAAAGAGCAGACAAGTTTTAATGTTTCTGGCAGGAAGCAGACTGTCGCGGGGATATTATCTGGTAAATGTATGGCTGAGATAGGCGGAGAAGATTATTCAGGAAATATCCTCATACATAGACATGACCAATGTCTTTTCTTGTTGTTGAATGTTCCGACGTTCATTCTTGATGTTTGTCCTGGCGAGGTATTCATGATCGCTAACTACCATCTGTCTGTACTGTTGAGTACGGCTCTCGTATGTTTCCTTAGTCCCGGGGCTTGTTTATTTAACACTGCGATTTGTTGCTTGACGTGGCGATGTGTTATTTAACGCGGCGGCGATGATATCCTGGTGATAAGGCTCTTATGTGTTATTTAACGCGGCGGCGATGATATCCCGGTGATAAGGCTCTTATGTGTTATTTAACGCGGCGGCGATGATATCCCGGTGATAAGGCTCTTATGTGTTATTTAACGCGGCGGCGATGATATCCCGGTGATAAGGCTCTTATGTGTTATTTAACGCGGCGGCGATGATATCCCGGTGATAAGGCTCTTATGTGTTATTTAACGCGGCGGCGATGATATCCCGGTGATAAGGCTCTTATGTGTTATTTAACGCGGCGGCGATGATATCCCGGTGATAAGGCTCTTATGTGTTATTTAACGCGGCGGCGATGATATCCTGGTGATAAGGCTCTTATGTGTTATTTAACGCGGCGGCGATGATATCCCGGTGATAAGGCTCTTATGTGTTTTCTTAGTCCCAGAGCCTTCTTATTTAACATAGCAATTTGTTATTTGATCTGGCGATGTATTATTTCACACAACGATAACACTGCAATAACAATGTGATTTTTTCCGGCAGAATCGGATGCAGGAGAGTCTGAAGCTGTTCGACTCCATCTGCAACAACAAGTGGTTCACAGACACCTCCATCATCCTGTTTCTCAACAAAAAGGATCTGTTTGAGGAGAAGATAAAAAAGTCTCCGCTAACAATCTGCTTTCCCGAGTATCCGGGTACGTGTGGGCTGGTCGCGTGGTCCTTCGACACCGCACCACGTGACCACTGGTCAGGTGGCTACAGGTGGTGCAAGTGGTCAGGTGGCTACAGGTGGTGCCAGTGGTCAGGTGGCTACAGTTGGTGCCAGTGGTCAGGTGGCTACAGGTGGTGCCAGTGGTCAGGTGGCTACAGGTGGCTACAGGTGGTGCCCGGACGGACCGACCGTCACTGGCAAAGACACTACCACGTGACGACTCTACTGGGGCATCTGGTATACTGTCGACATCTGACAACAACCATGCTGCTCGTTTGACAAGGAAAAGAGCTTCCGTGGCTTTTTAAAGAAAATAGTGGGGTACTGACTGGATGAATTTATCTTTATTATCGTAGCATTCTAACGTTATTCGATACCGTAAAATAATTTGCGGAGCAAGTTTGATCAATGAGGCAAGGTATGGGGACGAACCCAGAAAACTGTTGAAATTACGTGACATGAAATTTAACATTTTTAAAAGATTCATCACTTTGTGCAATCTGGCACTCGTTTGCTAACTGGATTCTGCGCGTGTATCGTGAGAGAAAGGGAGCAAGACACTCCTCGCGCCGTCACGCCTCATGCCGTCACGCCTCACGTTGTCACGCCTCATGCTGTCCGAGTGAGGAAAGGGTCATGGAATAAAGAGGATTACAAAACACAAGCATCTATTTCAAATGCATTAATCTTAGAGAAATCGGCTCCATATGATTTTCTTCACGTGCAAAAATCGCCTTCATTAGGACGTTCTTTAATTAAACATTTATAGTGCAAAACACATTGGAAGCACCTCACGATTGATAAGTAGACTCATTGTCCGGATGCGACCTTGTCTCCGTGGGGGTTACCACCGCGGCGGACTGTGCACGCGTCCCAACAAGCTTCGTGAGATTTGGCATTGCACCGATGGGTTTGTATGAAAACAAATCGACCTAAAAATAGCTTCGTCCTCCTGCCTAAGATCTGTGACCACGCCCATGCTCGAATAGATAAGTAGGTCAGGTCGAAACAGGTGCGCATACTTGACCAGCATACTGGTACGTGCCTAGTACAAAAGCGCGTCTATACCTTGTTGGAAACTCCATCCGCCTTCTATTGACCCGACCCCGACCGAGACGGGACTTGACCTGGCTTGACTCAGACCACCACCACCTGACACCGATGCGGACTGACCGCTGCCGACATGCCCGCAGGCGCCCAGGAGTACGGCGAGGCGGCCGCCTACATACAGGCACAGTTCGAGGCCAAGAACAAGTCGACCAGCAAGGAGATCTACTGCCATATGACGTGCGCCACCGACACCACCAACATCCAGTTCGTGTTCGACGCCGTCACGGACGTCATCATCGCCCACAACCTGCGAGGCTGTGGCCTCTACTAGAGCCGGGCTCGTCTATAGCCCACAACCTGCCGGCCTGTGGCCTCTACCAGAGCCGGGCTCAGCGTAGCTCACAGTCCGTGGGCCTGTAGCCTCTACCAGAGCCGGGCTCATCGTAGTACACGGCCTGCGGGCCCGTGGCATCTACCATGGCCGGGCTCATCATAGCCCACAACCCACGGGCCCGTGGCCTTTGCCAGAACCGGGCTCATAGCCCACAGCCCACAGGCCTGTGGCCTCTACCAGAGCCGGGCTCATCATAGCTCACAGCCCGTGGGCCTGCGGCCTCTACCGGAGCCGGGCTCATCATAGCCTCAACCCGCGGGCCCGTGGCATCTACCATGGCCGGGCTCATCATAGCCCACAGCCGCGGGCCTGTGGCCTCTACCAGAGCCGGGCCGACGGCTGGCCGTGCTACGGGCGTGCTCCGCTAGAGGTGCCGGTGCGTCGTGCGGGTAAAGCGTCCTGACCTCAGGACTTCGACTGCGGAGAAGCCCGCCGAGGACGATGCTAGTCATTATGACTCGTGCTGAGATGTGTATCTATTTATTTCCTCGTGAGTGGGCACGATTGTTGGCTGGCCGGCTCAATTGCGGGACTTGACAAGTAATGTGGTACGCTTTGTCCATGCGATGTTGTGCGATGTGCGCCTGGTGGACATCGTTGGAACTTTTATCTTACCTGCTTAACGATAGGTGGCATCAAATTAGCGACCAGGTGGGCGCCGTCGCGCGGTCGGTTGTCTACGATCTCCTGAGCCAGGCCAGGTGTCGGTGTGCTTGTGGGTCGTTGTCACAGGCCGTTTTGTAAGATAGCTCGCGACCGCGTGCTCCTGAGCTGGCGAGTTTGCGCGGCACGGCTGTCGGTCGCCACTTGATGAGCAGCGCCCCTGGCGGCGGCAGAGTGCGACAGACATGCGCGCGCCGTACGGTGGCCGCGGGCCGGCTGGCTGGGAGCGTGTGTCAGCACGCGTGTCCGTCTGGCCACCACACGGCCGGGACCACACTGGTGGCCGGCCGGCCGGCTATCCCGCGCTATCTTCTCACTTCGACACTTCTCACCTGTCTTCAAGCACTGCAGTCATGTCGGACCCCGGCCATCTGACGCTGCTGTCGGGACCAGCGCCGCCGTGACGACCAGCGCCGCCGTGACGACCAGCGCCGCCGTGACGACCAGCACTGCCGTGACGACCAGCGCCGCCGTGACGACCAGCGCCGCCGTGACGACCAGCGCCGCCGTGACGACCAGCGCCGCCGTGACGACCAGCGCCGCCGTGGCGACCAGCGCCGCCGTGACGACCAGCGCCGCCGTGACGACCAGCGCTGCCGTGACGACCAGCGCCGCCGTGACGACCAGCGCTGCCGTGGCGACCAGCGCCGCCGTGACGACCAGCACCGCCGTGGCGACCAGCGCAGCCGTCGGCAGAGCTCGTGTGACCAGCGCCAGCCAGCCGGTGCGCTACTGCCGACACACGGAGCTGTCGTGGTCGGACCGTGAAACGTCCGAGTTAGACGGCCACCCGCCGCCGGTGGCACGGGGTTGTGCACGTGGTGGTGGGACCGGTTGGTGAGCCTAGGTCGGCGCACCCGTGAGCAGGAGATGCTGTCGTCCTTGTGTCGGGGACGCCTGGGTGTTCGCTATCCCGTGTCGTCACCAATTCCGCGGCCGCGTTTGAAGCTGTATAGTGACGTCACCAGCCGTTCAGTGGAGTGGCCGCGGCACTGAGCTCACGGAGTATCCCCTCAGTTTGGTGCGGCTGTTTACACTGCCGAACGGCTGGTGATGTCACCGTCGTGGGTCACCAACAGCGTCGTGGGTGACGTCACCGCGCCAGCGTCGTGGGTCTCCAGTCGGTGTCCGGTCGACTTGTTCTCATTTGCGCTGCCTGCGGGCGCGCGTCAGGGACCGGTGGCCGGTGGCCGGTGGCCGGTGGCCGGTGGCCGGTGGCCGGTGGCCGGTGGCCGGTGGCCGGTGGCCGGTGGCCGGTGGCCGGTGGCCGGTGGCCGGTGGCCGGTGGCCGGTGGCCGGTGGCCGGTGGCCGGTGGCCGGTGGCCGGTGGCCGGTGGCCGGTGGCCGGTGGCCGGTGGCCGGTGGCCGGTGGCCGGTGGCCGGTGGCCGGTGGCCGGTGGCCGGTGGCCGGTGGCCGGTGGCCGGTGGCCGGTGGCCGGTGGCCGGTGGCCGGTGGCCGGTGGCCGGTGGCCGGTGGCCGGTGGCCGGTGGCCGGTGGCCGGTGGCCGGTGGCCGGTGGCCGGTGGCCGGTGGCCGGTGGCCGGTGGCCGGTGGCCGGTGGCCGGTGGCCGGTGGCCGGTGGCCGGTGGCCGGTGGCCGGTGGCCGGTGGCCGGTGGCCGGTGGCCGGTGGCCGGTGGCCGGTGGCCGGTGGCCGGTGGCCGGTGGCCGGTGGCCGGTGGCCGGTGGCCGGTGGCCGGTGGCCGGTGGCCGGTGGCCGGTGGCCGGTGGCCGGTGGCCGGTGGCCGGGGACCGGTGACCGGTGACCGGTGACCGGTGACCGGTGACCGGTGGCCGGTGGCCGGTGACCTGGGACCGGTGACCGGTGCGTCGGCTGCTGTGCAGGTCGGCTACGGCCGCAGCACGGCGCCAGTGTCGGCCAGCCGGGCCGACCTGCGTGTAGCGTGCGACCAAGTAGTTTGTCACACGGCGAGGTGGTGGTCACTGCTCACTCTCGCGCTTGTGAGCCATCGTAATGGCCAGCTGTGGCTGATCGGCCGGCTGCGTTGTCCGGCGGGTTACGTTGTCTGGTGGGCTGCGTTGTCCGGAGGGCTACCTTGTCGAGCCGGCCACGTTGTCCGCGCGTGTCGCACCCGACTGTAGTGGTCACTTACTTCCGACGCCGACCTGACGTCACACGGGCTGCGGCCCGCACCTGGACATAGGGCCGCCGACAGTGACGTCACACGGGCTGCTGCCCGCACCTGGACACGGGGCAGCCGGCAGTGACGTCACCTGTACACGGGGCTGCAGGCGGTGACGTCACCTGGACACGGGGCCGCCGGCAGTGACATCACCTGGACACTGGGCCGCCAGCAGTGACGTCACCTGGTGACGTCACCTGGACACGGGGCCGCCGGCAGTGACATCACCTGGACACGGGGCCGCCAGCAGTGACGTCATCTGGACACGGGACCGCCGGCAGTGACATCACCTGGACACGGGGCCGCCGGCAGTGACGTCACCTGGACACGGGACCGCCGGCAGTGACGTCACCTGGACACGGGGCCGCCGGCAGTGACATCACCTGGACACGGGGCCGCCGGCAGTGACGTCACAGTGCCCGTTGCGGCCAGCACCGCACAATAGCACGCGTCGCACCGCTGACGGGCCGACACTCGACTGTGAAAGGCGCTTTGTGTTGGGGACGGTCCGACGCCGTCCCCAGTGTCTCCCAGTTTCGTTTTCGTATTTTTGCGTATGAGTTATTAATAAACGCCGTTTGATTGTAAGAGAGTTGAGGTGCAAATTGGTTTGCGACGGTGTCTAGTACTAGTATCACACCTGCCCACCAGCCAGTACCGGCTGATGCTGTCCGTCCATTTCCTCCAACTTCGAATAATGCCATCGGAAATGTTATGAAGCACCGCGGGAATATTTCTACAATTTTCACAAAATGTACATCTCGAAACAACGTCAGACATATTCATGGACGCAGGGTTCTTAAAATTATTAGGAAGGCACATTACATGGACGCAGTGGGCGGACCCAAATGCAAATGGATGGAGGGCACACCACATGGAGTCACATGTTACAAGTTGAGGACAAATCCAACATTGGGGGCGGGGGACACGTGAGCTAAAGAAAAATATACAAAGCCCTGAGTACATTGCTCCTGCTCCTTGATTTCACTCACAATAAAAATAAAACTAGCATGCGGGGAAAGGGGTCGCTGTTTGCTCAGTGCATCCTCGCTACGAGCAGCATGTCAGCACTGCGGCCAAAATGGTCCTCTGTCAGGAGGAAGGAATAAATAACAATGGTGTAAATGCCTCATGCGGTCTGATAGGCCAGGTGTGCCTTGAGGACATCCGTTGTGTTTTCAGAGTTCCCGGCTTGTTTATTTAGAGCTGCAACGGTTAAGGCCTTGCCGCTTTTTACGAGACTCGGTACGCTTTAGATGGTCCCGTGCATTTTCGGCCTTGCGTTGTGCTCTTACCGTCCGCTGTTTGTTTCGGGCACCTGATCGCACATTTGTGGAACCCAACACTATGATGGGGGTCTCCCGTATAATTTATCGCGGTCCCGGTGACGAAATTTTTCTGGCCCAGGCTAGTGGTTCGCGGGGACCCGACGCCAGTTTTCTGGATCAGCGCATTTTTGGTGACCCTTTGAATTCAGTAAAGTGCGAGTCCTGGCATCATTTGTTCGGGCACCTGGTGCCATTCTTTTTGTGTCTCGTCGCGTTTTGTGTCGTCCAGTTCCTGTACGTTTCCCGGGTTGTACACGATTTTTGAAGGCATCTGGTGATATTCTTGAGGCTCCGGGACGATTTTCTTGTCTTAGAGGTTTATTTTTCGGAATCGCATTATTTTGGAGGGCTTCTACTTGATGTTTGTTTCATCCCGATGCGTTTTTCGTGGCTACTCTGTACTTGCAGAGGGGACGTTTTGTGCCAGACATGAATTTTGGAGACTACTGACGATACTGCTTGGTTCCGAGCGCGATATTAGGTGGATCGGCGCGATTTTGCGGGGCGCGTTGTACTTAGCTGTGCTCCAGCAAGATTTTGGCGGCCCCGGATGCAAGTTTTCAAGGGCGCGGTGAGAGTTTTTGATGGCCGCTGAATTCATTTAACCGGTTCCGTCTCGGGGGGGGGGGGGTTCTTCAACCGTCCCCCCCCCACTCAGGTTTTTCGCGGATAGCGGACGAACGGCGCGTGGTAGTGCGCTCAAATTTGGCATGCATTTTCCACATCAATTTGACATGCTGATTAATTTTTTTTTAGGTCAGGTCATCTAGGGTCAACGAAATAGTCAAGGTCAAGTGAGGTCACCTCCAAAAAAGTCCAACCAGTCGTCACGCTTTAACGGATACAGATATTTTAATGACACTCAGCGTTTGCTTATCTTTACGGATACAATAAGACGTACGAGTGGAATTTTATCTCTTTTTTTTCGTTTTTGACTACATGTAAATTTTGTGTGTTTGCCAAATTGTAGTTCAAATACAGGATTCTGGCTAAAGTAAGCATTTTTTCAGGGCAAGTTGACTTCCAACAACGTTTCACGTTTTGCTCTACCCATTGGAAAAGGAAAATTTAAGAAAACTTGAAAACACAAAATTTTGGACTTTCAAAAAAAATTGTGGGGGCCCAGAAAAATTATAACCCTAGTCGACTTCGCTGTCCATTTCTCATTCCAAATATTTTTCGTATACCCCAAAATGGACTCCCCAGAGTCAAAAACATAATGTAAGTCGTGAAGTCGTGAAAATCTAGCCCCCCTGGTGACGACACTTTTGGGAGATATTGTTTTGGAGGGTGGACCCGGACTTTACTCGTCGAGCGCTTTCCGATGTAACCGCTTTCGTTTTTGTGCGACGCTTAGTTTGGGATTTTAGAGGGGGTCTTCAACCGTCCCCCCCCCCCCCTGAGACGGGGTGGGAGGATTTGACCGGAAAGACGGCGCGGGTTAAAGCCCCATACGCGAATTCTGGGAAACCCCGACGCGAATTTATGGACCGCAAGGTGATTTTTGTGGATTTCTGCGCGTTTCTTGGAAGTCCACCCCTTCAGGAGGAGGTAAATTCGTCTTTGGTACGCCAATGCTGTTGCTCAACGAGTTTTGTTTCTGACAGTGGCACCCTTCAGGGTAGAAAGGCCCTTCAGATAATTTGATTTCGGGTCTGTTTGAATTGTCCAGTGCTCCAGTCGATTTGGTAGAGCCCTTGTTAGAAGAAGAATTCGACTCATTTTTTGTGGGTTGGAGTCCTATACGTTACAAGCCCCCTGCGCGATGTTTTTGAGGTATGATTCATCGGGCTGGCGGTTGCAGTTTTTTTTCGGTGCCCCAACACGCTTCTTTTCTGGAGCCTAGAACATTTTTGTAGTCTTTGACCCAAGTTTTGCGGCCGCAGAGTGACGTTCCAAGAATAAATAATTTTGTGGGAATCAGCTGAGACTTGTGGGACTCTGGCGCAACCTTTTGGTTCCCAATGAAATTTGAAGGTGGCGGCGTGAGATATTTGGGTCTAAGTGCACGTTTTGGGGTTCATTCGTCATTTGCTGAGATCCCTAGCGTGATATTTGGTGGTTTCGACACGTTTTTGGGAGCGAAAATGTTTTGGATGCGCCATGGAGTGATTGTTCCCAGAGTGATGTTCCATGTCCGAACTGTGTTTTTGTTGACCCGGCTTAACATATTTTAATTTTTTGGTGGCCACGATGGACTGTTAGGGTGCCGGTGTAACTTGCTGGGACCCTAGCGTGAATTTCGAGGGACCGAGGGTGACTTTTTGGTGCGCCCAGGCTGAGCGTGATTTTAACTTGCCCTCCCCAATCTGTTGGGACTCACGTTGTGATTTTCATCAACCCGGCACGACCATTTAAGTCCCCAGCGTGATTTTCGAAGGCCCTGGTCAGGTATTTTGGGAGCCCCAGTGCGATTTCAACGCAACGGCCAGACCTTTTGGGCCCCAGCGTTATCTTCAAGGGTCCGGACCATTGTTTTGGCCCCAGCGTGATTTCCAGTTTAGAGTCAACCTTTATAGGCCACAATATGATTGTCGGGAACCCGGCGCGACTTTTTGGAGTCCACAACGGTGTTTTCATTGGCCGATCCCACTTTTTGGAGCCCCAGCGTCATTTTAAGGCCCAGAGCGAATTGTGGGACCCTTGTGCGATTCTCTGGATTCTTGGTGCGATTCTGGATGACCACAGCGCTTTTTCAGTGGTCCTGCAATCCTTTTCGGGACTCCAATATGATTCTTATGGGCCCGGCGCGAGTTTGGTGGTTAACAGTGTCGATTTTTAGGGAGCCTGGCGCAATCTCTCCGAAGCACGGGGCGATTTTTTGGGGCTTACAACCTCTCAGTGGGGAGGGAAACTTCCCCAATGTTCCAAATGACAAGCCACTGCTGATGACAAAGGGGGTGAAAAGTCAACATTAAGGGAGCACTTGTCCCTCAAAGGCAAATTAAACAACACACTTGGTTTGGTGGCATCTTCGAGCCAGTTTGCCCATCTCATCCCCTCCCATAACGGTATGCCAGCGCGCTTTGAAGTCATGCCTATTCCCAAATGCGCTCCTACCGCTGTACTCCAGACTGGGGTCAAGTATTGCCACACCATTAACGATACGAATTTGCCGCTGTCGGGCCCACACAGGTCCGACGTCAGCTGGCCGTCTTTGATATGCTGAACTCAATCAGACACATTCCGATAATCTATATCAGTTTGCCTGTGGCGAGCCGAGATATGCCCGACGTGGCATGCCGCTCACGAGATACCGAGCTCGTCCGAACACTAGGTCGACAGCGCGCCGACATAAAGACATAAAAGATTAGTGCAACTACGAGCCACAAGGGCCCTTCTTGGTTGCACTCTGTACACTGAACCAGTTGCCCACCAAATCTGTCAATCAGCCCTCCCCGTAATACTGAAAAGCAAGCCCTCTATTCTTATAATGATTGTCTATGCTGTTTTTAAAGATGTTTAATGTGCTGCTACTGACAATGTTTTCTGGTAGCTGGTTCCAGTGTTCTACTACCCTGTTGGTGAAGAAAGTCTCCCTTAACCTTGTTCTGCTGTGGTTAGCTTTAATTTTTAATTTACGACCTCTAATTGCATAATTTCTGTTCAGTTCAAACATTTCCCCAAGACATCCCCTCTCCAGACAATGGACAAATTTAAAGACCTCGATGAGATCTCCTCTCAGCCTTCTATATCTAAATGAAAACATTCAATTTATTCAATTTTTCCTCATAGGCCAGGTTGCTTATACCATTAACCAATTTTGTAGCCCTCTTTTGTACTCTCTCTAAAATCCAACAATCTTTTTCATAGCTAGATCAACCTTGGATGCAGTATTCCAAATGTGGCCTGACATATGCACAGTAAAGCTTCCTGATGACTTCATCACCTCTGTATGATACATTCGTATTTATTTCCCCGAGCATTCTCAGTGCCTTCTTCCTGGCTTCCTTGGTCTGTTCTGATGCCCCCAATTTTGTGTTTAGGATAACACCTTAATCCTTCTCCTGTTCAGTCACTGATAGCACTTCGACACCCATCAAGTATGGAGCCTTCATATGCTTCTTATTAACATGCATGATTTTGCACTTATCAAAATTAAATTTCATTTGCCATTCTTTGGACCACTTCACAAGTTCGTCTAAGTCTTCTTGCAGAGAGATGTGCTCATCTTGACCTGTTATTGCCCTAATGACTTTCAAATCATCTGCAAATTTCGAAACCTTACTGCTTAGGCCACTTTCAATGTCATTTACAAATATAATAATTGCCTTGGCTGTGGCTGACATGTATTGCCTTGGCTGACCCTATTGGAATATTCCTGGGCAAGCTGGACATGGGCAAGGTTACATAAGCATGTTTACCGAAGGGTACGTAGGGTGATAATACAATAGGGAAAATATAATACACGAATTAAACAACACGAAAAACAACACAATGCACAACTAATATGAACAGCTGTATCAATGCAGACATTGCATGGTACATGAATCAAGCAAACGATGAATATGCATGTGGTACATTTCGCAGTGTAACCTAAACATGGCAGTTGGTTGGTAGGTATAGTGGCAATGCGACAGTTGTCTCAGTTGTTATGTGTTAAGTACTGGAATAAAATATGCGAATATATACATGCTCATCCCTGGGCAAACCTTGGCATCACGTGACCGACTTTGTAGTGCTATGCCTACTCGTTGGATCCGGGGCCCAATCTTTGCTGGTCGGGCCTACGCCGTCAGCTCTGGTCGGGGGCCCTTCAAACGAACTGCCGCACCCTGCGCCCTCACAGTCGCCATAGAGACTTCATTTGGCCCGGACCAGGGCCATCAGCGTCTCCCCGTTCCCACGGGCAGACGCCGTCCCCCGGGGCGGCCACCCGAGCCCCCAGGAGGCCTGGGCATAGCTATTCGTCGACCCAAGGGCCTTCTTCATCGGCCCAGTAGCAAACTCCATCAGCCCGTGGCCCCCTTCGTGGGCCCAGGGCCCTTCACGACAGCCCAAGGTGAACTCATGTCGGCTCAGGGGCTCTTCAATTGTCGGCACTGGCCGGCCGCTCTCTGGTCGGCTCAATGCCCATTAGAACCATACCTGTATTCTAAGCACAAGAACGGACCCTTTGGAGCCCGAAGGCGGTGGTGTCATTTGTATTGCATGCAAAGGAGAGCCACTGGCCTCTGAATCATTGACTTGGTACCAAATCAGCTGGGTGAAGCTTAACCATTGGACATAAGATACAATTGCTTGGTGGGGCAGTCCAGCCGTAAAACAAGTCATTTGACCACCTTTCCGACCACCAACGAACTTCATAAAGTACACCCCTGTCTGAAGGGGTCAGGGGGCATTACCCCATGTCCTCAGTTGAATCCGCCACTGTCTGGCCGTAGATCCTCTGAACATAGGTATTTGGTGACACCTGAAAAAGAGCATAGAGATGAACAATGCTCTTTTTCAAGATATATGATATTCATGTTTTAACTTGTGTGGTAAATTAAATCATGTGGCAAAATGTAATATTTCAACCATTTATATTTTTCACACTTGTTTTAAAATAAATTACAAAACCAATAAATAGGGAACATTCTATCATCAATAATTTTGAACGTTTTTCCAAGCTAAGATATGGGAAGATAATATACATATTTTTATATTATGGTTACATATGCAAATTAAATGGTTTTCATAACATTTGGACCACATTTCATCTGCATCCCCTTCTGATACACGAACATAATATATCAGCACTATTCGTGGCGTCACGGCGCCAGGCATTTAAATTTAAAAAGTAACGAACCGAGGGCGATTCCGAGGTGTTGGTAGATGTCTCGCCGAGAGTTCTGCGCGGTGTTGGTTCTGTGAATTTATTTTGAAGGCTTAGGTGTGAGAAAACTGCGGTGGTATAAAATATGGATCCGTTTACAGCAGTGAGTTTTGTTCTAGCTTGTGATTGTGATCATGTTTTTCCGTGGTGTAATTCCTACGGACTGACACGATGTACCCGCAGGGGAAGAGGGGGTTTCCGAACACTTCAGACAGTATGCAACAAATAGTTTTAATGCTGCTTCCTTATGGCTGAACCAGTAATTGTACTGTTTACTGAGCACGAAAATGAACAAGCTATCCATATTCGAACAGTTCCTTTCAATGAAAATTTGGCCATTTGCAAGGAGCAACTTAAAACGTAATTATTTTTTAGTGTGCCATATTCTGAACACAAAATGTTGTGCAGGATTGCCTCACTGTAGCTGTTGTAGTACAAGCTATGAGTAGCCAGGAAAAAGACTGGTGTAATTGCACAACTATTGAAAGTTATTTCCCTATGGTTTGCTTAAGTGAGCTGATGTTGGAAGCCTAAAAATGGTGCCTGTGAACTTTGGGTAAATACTGCTATGAAGGTAAATGCTGATTTTCATGTATTTTGGGAATACTATGATTTTTGAAGTGAGCAAGATGATGCGACCATTTGTTTTCTCTGCAAACAATTACTTTTCAGTCAACAGCAGTCAATACAATTGATGACATCAAAGACACATGCCTTAATGGGATGGTCCTGGCAGTGGCTTGTTTGTTTCTTAATCTGACCTAATGTAACCTAATCTAACCTAGGTGGTTAGGTTAAGTTAGGTTTGGTTGGGTGGCAAATATTGCAACCAAATATCTCCAAATATGTAAATATCTTCAACATCATAAACATAATAGCAAGATTATGAACATCTTCACAGATATATTGATTGTCAAACAGTGCTATTCAGGATGGAATTAAGGCACTTATAAAGATATTTCACCTCTTAGAACATTTTTGCACTCCAGATTAATACTAGATAGAATGAGCTTCACATGTGCTCTGACACAAACATGCAGAAGGAACAAAAATACTACTAAAAACTAATATAAGATTGAATAAAACATCCACCAAAGATATTCTACTTACCATTACCAAATAAACTAGCCACATTTTGTACCACCAAGCACACAGACAACACGAGAACACACACCACAACCAGCAGAAATGCTGACTATGTGACAAACATCGCACCTGCATACTGAACAGTGGCCTCTGGTCACAATGAATTTGGCTGATGTGTCTCCAGAAACTGGAGGCAGCCAATCAAAATTTGCTTTGTTAGCATGTTCTGTTCTGAAAACTGTCAAGCAATCAATGCAAGGTATTTTTTAAATGATGTCATAGCCATTAACAACTTTGAACACATGTTTAACAGTGCCATACTGCAAACACAAGGCCTTGACTGACCATTTTTTTAGCGTGGCCATCACCTCCGACTGTTGCATGTGAGGTAGTGGTATCCAGTTCGTATCATGCAGGGAATTGGCTATGTATGTAAGTAGGTATGTATTCTGAGCTGAGGGAGAAGCTTGAAATATTTGTGTTTGTTTTTCATTTGGCTAGCCTTGTACTGTGACCAACAGTGAAAGAAAAGCAGTGTTCTTGATAACAAGTATGTTTTTAAATCTTGCTAGCGAGACTAGGTTGCTTCATTAAAATTTGGTATGCTTGCTTGCTTGCTTTGGTCAAGCATCTATAGTTTGGTTAAATAGCATGGTGCTTTAGTGTATGGAAGATTTTTTTACTGAAACATGTTCTGCATCCAATGTAAGGGTGTTTCGTGCCTTGGGCATGCCAACTGCCAGGTCATTTTGTACCTGCTACACAGTGTAAATGACTTGAACCTTTTGTCAGGTTCTCCCACCTATGTTTTCAGCCAGTCAGTTTTAGCTGGTTCAAACTGGTGACAAGGATTGATTTCTGCCAATTGCTGTCAACCCATATGATTTAATAATATACATTTCTGAACATTAGTTTATTGGTCATTCTGATCAGTGTAGTTATTCATATAAGTGTATATATATACATATAAATGTGTGTATGTATATGTGTATATATAATATATGTATATACATATAACTGTGTGTATATATATTAAGGTGACACTTATTTTTCTACTTTCAAAAAATGAAGAAGGCAGTTGATTTTCTGGTTTGTATTATCCTAAAAACACCACATGAAAAGTTTCATCCCGATCCAATAATGCTTAGCTGTGCCTCATCGCACTTGAATGTATACACTATTAGGCCGGTCTTGTGGGTCTTCCTGGAGCCAACCTTGCGATGAGTTTCCAAGCTAATCCTGGCCTGGTCCTGGTCTTGGTCCTGGTCACCTGGCCTCAGTCAGGCCGGGTGACGGTGCTCTTGTTGGCGTCGGGGAATCTTCCCCGGTGCCCCTCCACCACCTGCAGGATGTACTGCGTCTGGTCCTCGTCCTTGGTGAGGGTCAAATTGTAGTCTTCCATTAGGGCGACGCCACGCTCGGCGAAGTCGTTCAGTACCCGGATGCCCTTGACCTTGCGGGCTGCGGCGACGTAGCGAGGGTCGTCGTGCCACTCCGCCGGGTCGGTCTCCAGGAAGCCGTCGTCGATCCCCAGGGTGACGAAGAACATTCGCGACGACCTGGTCACGAAGTCCGCGAGGGACTTCTGCGACAAGTCGGCCTTGAGATCAACGACGGCCCGCTTGGTGAGGTCCTCCGAGCCCTCCTTGGAGCTGAGAGCCTCGGTCATGGCCCACTTTCTTCCCAGCAGTAAGTTCTGGTCGAAGAACGCCAGCGGGACGAGGCTCTCACTCAAATACCACAAGTGGCGTCGCACGAAGCCGTCGGTGAGCGCCTTGGTGAGGGACTTGTCCTCGTACCCGACCAAATACTTCAAGAGGGCGAGGTCGTTCGCAGGGGCCGATGTGGGGCTCGGCGCGTCGTACCACGCAGGTACGTATACCGAGACGGTGAACTTGACGTACAGAAGGATGCCGGCGCTCCCCCGGGCAGTCAGGTTTGCCTGTCCTCGGAAGAGGTAGATCTTCACAGCGTAGATCAGCTTGGCCATCCAACGCGCGTGGTGGTGAGCCCCATGCCGCCGGAACCGAATGCCTCGGGCCGGCCTCCCGCAGAGCACGATCACGGAGAGCTCCAGGAGCTCGCGGTAGTCATCCCGTGGCTGGAACTGCGACAGATGGAGCTTGAAACCCGCGGTGAGGTTGTCCCGGGAATCCTGGATGGCCTCCGTGAGGTGGTCATCGGGCATGGTCTCATACTGGTCCTGATCGATGAAATCCCATTTGTCCTGGAAGCGTTTGAAGAGCGAGTTTTCAGGCCCGGACGATGGGGTGTTGAGACAAAACCCGTAGGCCTTCGCGGCGATGAGCTCGGGCATGTGGTGCCTGCAGGCGACATTGTGCAGGTCACGACCGAGCTGCTGCTCAATGTGCCCCTGACTGCGGGCCTGTGTTCGAGGCCGTAGTGTCGAAACACATACCCACGATCTGGTCTGCAACGCCCCAATCGTGCAGGGCCTCCACGACAGCGTTTGCCATCGCCAGTCCACTGCCGATCTCGAGCTTGGGCACGGAGAGCAGCTTGGTGACGCTGGTCCCAGAGACCAAAATCGGAAGACGGTCGACTTTGCCTCTGCTGCCGGTCGTGGAGTTGGGAACCAGTTTCCGTCCCAGTGAACAACCAGGGGTACGTCCGGCGCAAACGACGCCTTGATGTCCAGCACGGCCTGCTTCTGGTGGTTTCCCCGGGATTGGCGGATGGACTCCCGATTCATGGTGAGCTCGGAGACGTCGTGCCCGAGGGTGTCGGCCACCGCCGACAAGACGTACACTGCCTGACGGTCCGTCACGCGAGTGCGGTCGAGGGCAGCGGCGACAGTCGGCGAGATTAAAGTATCCCTGCCGCGGCGGCGCTTCGGCGGCGGTGGAAGTCGATGGTTGAGGCTCGTCCTCAGCGCTGGACGTCGTCGAGTTGCGACAGGGGCTCGAGGAACTGGAGCTAGACTCGAGCTCAACAGTGTCGATCTCGGCCATGCGCTGCGCTTCCCGAGTCCTGCGATCGCTGGCCGGAATGATGACCGCTGGATCGGCGCCCATCATTTTTCCTCGGCGGCCTTCCTCGCGTTGCGCAATGAGGAACACTTTGTCTTCATCGATCTGGTTGAGCTCGAGGGCCTTTTGGTGCGCAATATCGAAAATATTGTCTAGGCTCTTCTTCTAGGTCTCGCGTTGGGCCGGCCGTCATCCTCTTCTCGTTGCGCATGAGTTTGCGCCAACCGTCATGAGGGGAAATCAGCTTACTCACACAGACCTTCCTTTCGTGAGTAGGGATGTGGGCGATCTTCCAGACCTCCAGGATCTCGCCGACGGTGTCGTCAGCCGCGGTCTTCACCGACGTCTGGTTGCCATTCCGGACCACACGGAAGAGATGAGGGAGGGCCGCACCGCGGGATGGCAGTTCACCTCCATTCGTCAATCTCTCGTCGGCGAGGCCGATCAGCGGTACATACGTTTTCCTCCGCGTTGCCGGAGCGGCCATATCTGCGAAAGGACCAAAAAGGGCATTAATATTGTGATTGGAACAAACTATAATTATAGTTAAATATTAAACTATAATTATAATTAATAAGGTTGCAATACGATTATTAAGAGCACACCCGACCAGCACGAACATGTTCTGACTCTATTTTAGCCAACACATACCCGGAGTAATAGGGATGGGCGGTCCCCAAAAAATGTATGGGTTGTCTGACATTCAAGTGTGATGAGGCATGCCTTATGTGGTGATTTTAGGCTAATACGAACCAGAAAATGAACTGCCTTTTTCATTTTTCGAGAATAAAAAAAAATTGGGTCCAAATAGCTGTCACCCTAATGTATATGTGTATATATAATATATGTAATATATATTTGTTTTTTTTTTGCATGCTTGGACTATTGACACAAATACAAATGCAAGTAATTGTTGGCAGCTTTTCCTTCATGGTTGCATCCAATATTCATAGTCTACAGAAAAGCAATATGATCAGCATCATAATGAGATCATTATGCACTCAATACACACTGGTTTTCATGCCACTTTGTGAGCCACATCAACAATGCTGATGTCAGCTGTCCATTCCTTCTGTCCAAGGTGGTGGTATATCAGTTCACCTCACCAGAGTAGTAATATGGTGGTGTCATCAGTAGCGCAGGCAGAGGTGTTGTCAGTGGTAATCCAGTGGTGTCATTAGTACAGTGTGACATTTTTGAAGAAAATGGGTGGAAAATACCACCTAATGAAAGTTAAATCGACCTCCCTGTCTATGGCTTTTGTGGCATCCTTGCTTGCTAGCTGCTCATTGTGAAACCAACATGAACTCAACTGAAGACATCCTGATGCCCTTCAACAATTGAAATATGCCAGTTGGGGTGCACCAATGACCTCTGATCAGGAAATTTCCTAAAACCGTATCACAGAGCCTCTTCTGATTCAGATAGTCTACCCAGTATCCTGAAACCCGGTATCATCCAGCACTCCTTAAGTCCTTATTCAGCAAGCGATGAAGCCCTGCATTGAATACAATATGTAGGCTTATCAAAGTTGCTCAGTGATAAATTATTCCACTTTCTGAACACTCAATCGACATCCTTCTTCAAGAAGTATCAGCATCCTGCTCATTGATGTGAAGTATTTATGTCTCCTTTGTAACAGTATCCTGTTTATAAATAGCATGTGCATGCCCTCAATATGGAATGGTGTTACCCAAACATTTTGCAATGCAATTCGGGTAAAGGGATGACCTATGTGAGATGGGATACAATACCAGTTCATCATAGTTATTATTCTCCTTATCCCGAATACATCTTTTCTTAAATTATAGATCTTAAAACAAATGATAAAGGTCCAGTCATAATCACCTACACCATCAACTGAAATTTTAGTCTGAAAGGCATCATAAAATTTTTAATTACACTAATTGCATGTCAAATTTCGACATCCTGCTATGCTGATTTCGACATCTCACACCTAATGAAAAACCAATATTTTAACCCTGCATTAGTAGCACAGGTTGAGGTGTTAGTGGTAATACTGTGGTGCCATCAGTGATAATGCAGTGGTGTCATCAGTGGTAATATAGTGGTGTCATCAGTGGTAATACAGTGGTGTCATTCATGGTAATACAATGGTGTCATCGTCGTAATATAGTGGTGTCACCAGTGGTAATCCAATGGTGTCATCAGTGGTAATCCAGTGGTGTCATCAGTGGTAATCCAGTGGGGTCGTCAGTGGTAATCCAATGATGTTGTCAGTGGTAACGCAGTGGTGTTGTCAGTGGTAATACAGTTGTGTTGTCAGTGGTGTCGTAAGTGGTAATACAGTGGTGTCGTCAGTGGTAATCCAGTGGTGTCATCGGTAGTGCAAGCTGTGGTGTCGTCAGTGGTAATACAGTGTTGTCGTTAGTGGTAATACAGTGGTGTCGTCAGTGGTAATACAGTGGTGTCAGTAGCTCAGGCCGGGGGGCCGCGGCGGCGGTGACGTGGACCCGGTGACTGATGGTGCTGACGCGTCCACAGAGGATGCTGGAGCGGGCCCGCAGCCGGCAAAGACGGGTCGACCAGAGGACCGGCGAGTCGGCGGCGGCGGTGTCGCGCAGCCCGCTGCGGACGGACAACTCCGACGGACCGCTCGCGGGTGAGGAGCCGGCGAGAACAGAAACATTGGTCCAATTTGCGATGCGTATGGTGTGCACACCATGAGAGGCGACACACGAATACACATTGATGCTACAGTTGAACTAGAAGGCCATCATGAACTCTGGCTGTAGCCAGTGTTGAATTTGTGCTTTGTTATGCTGGACTTGGGGAGGAAAGTTGTCGGGTAATAAAATATGGCGATGGTGTTTTTATTCACACCTATGTCATCAGAATGTACAATTTCCATAAATCGTGAACACACACAGAGCAGTTCATTGTCAGATGGCACCATTCAACCTCAAAATGAGAATGAAATGATGATTTTCTGTAGAGGGAATGTTCTGAATGACAAAAAATCGATGAACCGCCTATTTTGAAGCCACGCTTCTAGCTTCAACTCCGTGCTCAGGTGCGCTTCTGTCTCTTCTCACTGCTGAGGCTGCTCGTCAACCACTGACATCTCGTCTTTCGTGGTCCGCACATATTTCCATTCTTGCCATTGAACTAGCGTGACCTGACCCGACCTGACCTGTCCGTGCAGACAAGTCCGCCAGCCCGTGCTCAGACCCGGCCAGCCCGCGAGCGATCGACCCTGGCCCGGCCAGCCCGCGCCGCGCCGGCGACGACAAGGAGAACCGGCCGCACGCTCTGCACGCTAGCACACGCAACCGCCTGAAGCAGCTGGGCTCACTGTACTCTGGTGACGGCGACACTGGTGAGACTGACAGACGGCAGGCGGCTGTGTGAAGCAGCAGGGCTCACTGTACTCTGGCTACAACGACACTGGTGAGACTGACAGACGGCAGGCTGTTGTGTGAAGCAGCTGGGCTCACTGTACTCTGGTGACGGCGACACTGGTGAGACTGACAGACGGCAGGCTGTTGTGTGAAGCAGCTGGGCTCACTGTACTCGGGTGACGGCGACACTGGTGAGACTGACAGACGGCAGGCTGTTGTGTGAAGCAGCTGGGCTCACTGTACTCGGGTGACGGCGATACTGGTGAGACTGACAGACGGCAGGCTGTTGTGTGAAGCAGCTGGGCTTAGTAACTGTTTGCAGGGCTGAACTGAGTCAGATCTGACGAGCACCTCGGTTTGTGGGTGCTGTTGCCGTTGGCGGCATGAGTTGGATAGGTGCAGTGTGTGATGAGCCGGAGCCGTGTGTCCGCTGCCAGTGGCCGTGGTGGTGGTGCGCGCTCGCTGTACAGTCGCGGGGACAGTGCGGTGTCCCAGACGTGCGGTGTGACCGGGGGTCGGCGTCGTTACAGACCCGGACGCTGACCAGACGCCGGTGACCCCGCGCCAGTCGGTGCTGGAGCCGGAGCCGGAGCCGGCGGCCGCCACCGCCAGCACCAGCACCGCCGGCCTGCGCACGCGGCTGGCCGGACTGGCCTCGCAGTACCAGCAGTTGGAGTCTGAGGTACCCGCCCGCTCGTCCCGTCCCGCCTCGCGCACTGTCGCGCCCACCCTGGCCGACCGCGACACTGCCCGCTCCCGCTCCCACTCCCCGACCAAGCTGCCGACGTCGCCCACTCGCCGCTGGGAGGTGAGGTCGCCGTCGCCGCTGCGGCGGCAGATTTGCGCCGGCGAGCGTCCGACCGTGGCCGCCGGCGGCGCCGCGTCGGTGCCGGTGCGCGCGCCGTCTGCCGCTCACGTGACGGCCGACCGTCCGGCCAGCGTCAGCCGGTACCGGACGACCGGCCCCAGCCACACCACGGTCACCACCGAGCTGAAGGTCAGCCTGGCCGGCCAGGCCGACAGTCGCCGCGCCAGCGTGCACATCGCGCCCGGCACGTCGACGCTGCACGCCGTGGCCGAACCGGCCGAGGCGGACGACCCGGCGAGCCACGTGAGCAGCGCCCGGTACCGGCCGCGCGGCCAGCTGATGCAGCACCCTGACCCGCCGGCCACTGACCAGCGTGTGCCGCTCGACGACGAGACGGTGCGGTCTCTGGTGAGTACGGCCCGCCGCCGTGTGGTGCCGCTGCTGCCTGGATCATCGTCCTCTGTCGGCTGCACACACCCGTCGTCCTCTGTCGGCTGCACACACCCGTCGTCCTCTGTCGGCTGCACACATCCGTCGTCCTCTGTCGGCTGCACACACCCGTCGTCCTCTGTCGGCTGCACACACCCGTCTTCCTCTGTCGGCTGCACACACCCGTCGTCCTCTGTCGGCTGCACACATCCGTCGTCCTCTGTCGGCTGCACACACCCGTCGTCCTCTGTCGGCTGCACACACCCGTCGTCCTCTGTCGGCTGCACACACCCGTCGTCCTCTGTCGGCTGCACACACCCGTCGTCCTCTGTCGGCTGCACACACCCGTCGTCCTCTGTCGGCTGCACACATCCATCGTCCTCTGTCGGCTGCACACTCCCGTCGTCCTCTGTCGGCTGCACACACCCGTCGTCCTCTGTCGGCTGCACACACCCGTCGTCCTCTGTCGGCTGCACACACCCGTCGTCCTCTGTCGGCTGCACACACCCGTCGTCCTCTGTCGGCTGCACACACCCGTCGTCCTCTGTCGGCTGCACCGGAGTTCCGGCTCCCGACGCGGCGGCCCGGCTGCGGCCTGGTGGTCCCACGTCCCCACTGGAGTGCTGCGCGGCCGGGTTGGACTGCTCCGGTGTAGCCGGCCCCGTCCGGAAACACTGGTGATGCGTCCTCGTGCTCCAGCGATCCGAAGGAAGCCTAGGGATCCAACGATCCTACTGAAGTTCTGCGAAGCCCGCTGGTCTTACTGAAGTTTACGGTGTAGTTTGATCTTCGTGAAGCATTCCATGACCTTATGGCCCCACCATAGCATCCTTTTGGCCTCTTGGCACTACTAAGGCTACTCCGTAGTTTTGTGGTCGTATTGTAGTTCTTCCATGTTCTATTGGTTATACTGGAACTTCTTCTGCTCGTCCGAATATAAGGAATGCATGGTCTTTTGGCACTACTGAAGTGGACCCGTGGCCGTTTGGTCCTACAGAAGCCGACCCCGGGTAGTAGGTACTCTGCTCACATGTTATCGAACAGCTTCAGTTCGAACCGAGTCTTTCTCCTTGTCCTGCTGAAACAGTGTGTTTTTCTCATTCGGTTGATGGTATGTGGGACGCCAAAACCCGCGCCTGGTGCTGTGCTGTCTGGACATCTGGACAACCAAGCAGATATATTGTAGGGAATATGTGGACCAAATGAACAAGCACACCAAAACTTTGCGGTCTCGCGTTAAGTGAATTGTAGGCCAACATCCGTCCTCTTCCCCACACATGCTGGGGATGCCCAACTGGGATGTCACGAACGCCACCGGTGTTGCCAACATAATTTTTGCACTTGTGGAAATAAAACTGAGGTAGACACCGGGAGCCTTAATTGCCTTTTCGTCGCCGCTGCGAAGTGTGCCAAGTTGTCTTCACAACGGCAGACTAGGTTTGTTTTAATCAGGCATCCACAATGGCAGTTCGTGATTCGCCTTCGCCTGTCTTCAAGTATGTCTTATACTTCATACAACGTAAGAAACAATTACGCAAATCCTTTCTTCGCGTTAGTAATGTGGGGCTGAGGCTGAAAATCTTGTCGCGGGATTTTGTTTGCAAAGTGTGTTGTCTTGTTTGTGCTGTTGTGACCCTGTTGGTGAGTCGTCTCTCATCTTACCACCGGCCGGTGGTCGCAGGAGGCGCAGGGCTTCACGCCGTCTGGCTCGCGCACGAGACTCGTGTACGACTTCGGCGACACGTCGGTCTCGCCGCCACGGGTCGTCTCCGCCGTACCCAAGCCGTCGCCCGAGCGGGACGCGGCGCCCTACCGCTCCCCGAGTCCGGTCCGCTACGCCTCCCGCCAGCAGGTGAGACTCCCCTGGCCCCCCAACACCTGTCAGGAGGTAATACTCCCCTGGTCCGTTACACCCTCCGCCAGCAGGTGAGACTCCCCTGGTCCCCTCCACCTGTCAGGAGGTAATACTCCCCTGGTCCGTTACATTTCCCGCCAGCAGGTGAGACTCCCATGATCCGCTACACCTCCCGCCAGCAGATGAGACTCGGTTCGCTTCACCTACCTTAATTGGGTTAGTCACAAGAATACTTGTGGAATTCGAACGCTTGGGACCCACATAGCCAGTCGCAGTTGATGCGCGCTTAAGCGGTAATCGAACAATTTTCTGAAGATCTGGCTAAAGATATAAAATTCAAATTTATTCTTGAAGGAACTCTGGAGAAAACAGTTGTTTCTGCATACAATACTGTGGAAAAAGTATGTCCGTATGTGCACCTGTAACATTTTTTTGTGTATGTTTCCTGTGTATGTTTTTTTTTTCTGTATATCGATGCACGTGCTACATTGCTCCACTGTATCCTCCAGCCGTCCCCGGTGCGTCAGCCGTCTCCAGTGCGCCAGTCATCTTCGGTGCGCCAGCCGTCTCCAGTGCGCCAGCCGTCTCCAGTGCGCCAGCCGTCTCCAGTGCGCCAGCCGTCTCCGGTGCGCCAGCCGTCTCCGGTGCGCCAGCCGTCTCCAGTGCGCCAGCCGTCTCCGGTGCGCGGTCGGTTTGTCCAGGAGCGTGCCGCCGTTTTCGATCGTCCAGCATCTCCTCCGCCGCCCACCGTCGACCCGACCGAGATGACTCTCTCCGATCGGAGGAAGCTCTTCGAGAACGGTCAGCCTCCCAAGGTCGGTCGCAAGCAGTATTTTTGTCTGCAGCCTTTATTTGTATGCTTGGCTACATACTTCGCCTGGAATTAAAGGACGGCCTTTTAAATCGTTTGTCGCGACTTTCATGTATTATTTGTTTTTCTCAAGTGTGGGCATTTTTCAAAGAAAAACGTTTGGGATGGTAGCCAACCGATGCTGGACCAGCCGAGAGTGTTGCGTGTTGCGTAGGCTCAGTAGAACAGCCGGGAGGCAAAAGGACCGCGATCCTATGTGGTACTTATGCTAATCCGAGAGTTTGGCTTGGCGAATATGGATTTGAGTTTATACGCCGTGTTCGGTCGGTGGGCCCGATTTCGACAAGGCGGCAGCCAATTTGTACTGCATCGGATTTGATTTCATTGAGCATGTAATTGACATTGGTCTGTGTGGCGTCTGTAGCAGGGAAGTCCCACTTCCCGCCCTTGACTTCTCTGTTGCAGCGCCCATAATGACGACCCGCACGAGATGCCGAGTAATGATCACATTTTGTTTTCTTATGCCAGCTCCACAAGTAAAGACACATTGTCTTCAATGCGGGAAATATTCCCTGTTGGATTCCCTGCTCGGAAATCCAACAGGGAACAAACTTTTTTCTTCAATTATGGATGTCAAAGTGTAAATCCTACATGGTGTCGCAGTGTGACCAGTCTGTGGTGTGTGTACTGTCGACTGGCAAGAGCAGACGTACCAGACTGTGATCGGCTGTAGGTTAGTTATCGGGCTTCGGGGCGCATAATACTGGTCGGCTGTAGGTTAGTTATCGGGCTTCGGGGCGCATAATACTGGTCGGCTGTAGGTTAGTTATCGGGCTTCGGGGCGCATAATACTGGTCGGCTGTAGGTTAGTTATCGGGCTTCGGGGCGCATAATACTGGTCGGCTGTAGGTTAGTTATCGGGCTTCGGGGCGCATACTACTGGTCGGCTGTAGGTTAGTTATCGGGCTTCGGGGCGCATAATACTGGTCGGCTGTAGGTTAGTTATCGGGCTTCGGGGCGCATAATACTGGTCGGCTGTAGGTTAGTTATCGGGCTTCGGGGCGCATACTACTGGTCGGCTGTAGGTTAGTTATCGGGCTTCGGGGCGCATACTACTGGTCGGCTGTAGCCACGCGGATCGTGTCCGTGCTGTCACCCGGGAGTGACGCCTCATCTGACGTGGCTGTCGACCGCCCCGGAGTGTAGGGAAACATCAGCTCTGCTGCACGTGCAGCGTGGCCGTGCAGACTGGGGAGGTGTTTGTCTCGGTGGTGATTCAATATCAGCGCAGTGTGGTGGTCGGTGTTGGCCCACACTGTTGGACAGTGTGTCCATCTGCATTCATTCACAACGTGACTCAATGTTGCATTGCTGTGTCGTAGCGAAAGCTAGATTTGTAGATTAGCTATCTGAACTAAAGGAGCATGATTTTTAGACCCATCATGTTTAGAGGTCACTATTTCATTTTCTTTCCGATATTTATTAGGGTTTTAGGGCGCAAAAAAATTACATTCGTTTTCTTTCTGACACTGCACACTTAGGGTGCAATGTCACGGTGCAACGTCGATATCCTTTTGGTGCAATGTCAATCTGGACTTCTGGGCTGGTGCTTAGTTTTGATTAGTGGCTGTCATAAGCTAATAAACTTGGGAATAACAAGGTCTGGAATATGAGGATCGGCCTTGGAAGCTTTTTGCACGTATGCAGTATACTGCTACTTGAATGGATTTCCGACTGCAAACCCACATGTCTGGATATTGTTGTCATAACACAAGAAGACCAACATTTCATCGTCAAACAGCAATATTGAACTACTCGGTGACAAAAGGGAGGGTTGTTTTTCAGAGATGTCTTGTATTTGGATGACTCGATTTCGGGGAAGTTTGTGTTTCCCACCATGTTGTCGACCGCAGAACCGTGTCAGTGTCAGCACTCGCCCGTTGTGACCGCGTGTGACCGCCGCTGCCCGGTTCGGCACCCGTTGTGACACGTGTGACCGCCGTTGACGAGTGGTCGCCACCCGTTGTGACCACGTGTGACCGCCGCTGACAGGTGGTCGCCCGGTTCGGCACGCCCGTCACACCGCAGATGCTCCGCAAGCAGAGTGACAACGCAGCGCCGGCGCCGCCCTCGGAGCCGACATTCAAGCGTCCTGCCCTGGAGCAGGGCCGCGTCCGGTCACCGGTCCGCCAGCCAGGTCAGTGTTCCTCCCCAGTCCACCAGCCAGGTCAGTCTCCCTCCCCAGTCCGCCAGCCAAGTCAGTCCCCCTCCCTGGTCCGCCAGCCAGGTCAGTCTCCCTCCCCAGTCCACCAGCCAGGTCAGTCTCTCTCCCCGGTCCGCCAGCCAGGTCAGTCTCCCTCCCCGGCCCGCCAGCCAGGTCAGTCCCCCTCCCTGGTCTGCCAGCCAGGTCAGTCCCCCTCCCCGGTCCGCCAGCCAGGTCAGTCTCCCTTCCTGGTCCGCCAGCCAGGTCAGTCCCCCTCCCCGGTCCGCCAGCCAGGTCAGTCTCCCTTCCTGGTCCGCCAGCCAGGTCAGTCCTCTCCGGTCCGCCAGCCAGGTCAGTCTCCCTCCCCGGTCCACCAGCCAGGTCAGTCTCCCTCTCTCGTCCACCAGCCAGGTCAGTCTCCCTCCCCGGTCCGCCAGCCAGGTCAGTCTCCCTCTCTCGTCCACCAGCCAGGTCAGTCCCCCTCCCTGGTCCGCCAGCCAGGTCAGTCTCCCGCCGCGCTGCCTCAGTGGTGGGATGTCTGGCTCTCATTACATGATTCGATGTGTCCTCAACACGTCTACCTGGGTCACATGATTAACATTTGGAGTAGTACTTTATTATGGTGCATGGGTGGTATTACTATTCTGCCCATTGTTGTGCTATTATTACTAGTATTGCTTCCATTGTTATTAACGTTTTTCTCCTTATTCTTATCTCCATTATTATTCTTGGTTTTGTTATTGCTATTAGTATTCTTCGTCTTCTTATTAGTATTGTTATGATATTGTCTCACTGCTTATTATGATGCAATCGTTGTGAGCAGTGTTCGGAAATTCGTATTTGCAAATATAATTTGGTGCCTCAGAAAACTGTTATTGAAGTAACATTTTAAGCTCCTTATCTTGGCTTGCTGAAAGGTGCCAGCATTTTAACTACAATAGCAGTCCTGATTTCCCCACGTTCCATTTTGATGTGAATGTGGAAACACCTCCACTTTACAGTGGCAGTCTCCGGTCTGTAGCACCTTCACCTTCATTTATCCATCATCCTATCCCTGTGATGAGACTCCCTGCGACGTCCCAGCTCAGTGCTAAAAATAATTATTTCTCGTTAGGTGTGAGATGTCGAAACGAGTACAACAGAATGTGGGAATTTCCGTAGAAGTAACGCCATTCAAAATCTTAAGCCCTGCAAACCCAGTTTTGAGACAATTACTTAAATATGACTGTTGCCTTTTTTCGTGTTTTGAAAGGTACCTACTTTAGTGATATGCATATCAATGATAACTATTCAAACACCTATGCTATACACTGGCATACAATATTGCACATCATAGGTAAATCAGTTCATCTGCAGTTGGCTATGGGATGTTGGTTATAACGATCCCAGATCCGTTATGGTGAGCAAAGGTATGATACTTACAGATGGGATACAATTAGAAGCGAGTCATCAGTACTTCACATATGCACGCCAATACTTCTTTTAGAAGGATGTCGATTCAGTGTTCAGTAAATGGTATATTCCACCATATTTCGCGAATAACGTATCACTGTCCCAGCTACATGTCTCCTCGGCTTCAGTGCTGTATACATTTGGTTGTTATCTGCACTCCGCTTATGTTTAGTTTCGCCGAGTTGAGGTTACCAGTATGTGATGCCAGAGCAGCAGATGACATCAAAGGTGATGAACGATATGACAGCATGAATTGATGCTGCTGTATGAAAATAGTTACGAAATTAAATATCAACAATAGCTACAGTTACTAATATGTTGTGCCATTAAAATGACGATTGAATGTGATAAACTTTCAATTAATTATTCTTGTTAGGTGACTAGACAGCTGACAAAAGCCAACTCAAGAAGTCAGCATCATGCTGCAGGACGTCGACATATTTTCATGTAAAGCTTCGGATTCCACTTTTGGAAATGCTAGGAGACTGGTTTTGTGTATTGACTTTGGTGTATGGACTTTTTGTGGTCGATGGTGGCTGAGTTGGCAGAAACATGCGGCCGTCGGCAGTAGTTGACGCTATTTCCTGTTGCTGACGGCGGCGCAGCAGCGGCGTCGGTCCAGCCGCCACCGGACGGGCCGACCTCGCCGTCCCGCGCCCTGGGCGAGTCCACCTTCAAGGCGCATCGACAGCTGTGGGAGTCGATGAACAACAACTGGCGCCAGAACGACATTGCCCAGAGCCAGCGGCAGCAGCGCGAACACGAGCTGGACTACCTCGCCAACAGGTGGCAGCACAAGCCGGCCGAGCGTGAGCGATCGGCGGAGGCGAAGGCGGTGAGTGTGTTTGCCTAGGCTTATGAGACTATCATGGGAAAAAGACAATTGCAAGATCAAGAATTTCTTGCATTGCAAGATGCAAGAAACAAATCATCAGGTAGGCAATTCACCAGACAAGATAGGCTAGCACAATGAGTAGATATACAATAGGCAAGGGAACCCATCAGCTAAAAATGGAGAGAACAAATCCAAATATAACTTAAAAGGTCATCGCGAGGTCAATTGAATGCCACGAGGTCAATTGTTGACCTCAGAAGACCATGCTTATTGTATTGTATCCGACAGATCGTCCCCTTTCAAGTCATACATGGGTTTGGAGAGCTAACTGCTACCACAGAAGAATGCATATTTTGTCTATGAACATTCTCCGTGACTAAAATTTTTTCCTAACCTGTAGCTTGTGCCCTCCTTGACATCGCAATTAAAGCATCCCAGGATCGCAATCTGGGCAGCAAATATCCAGATGTACCCATTTTGTTCAAGGTCTGAGCGGTCATAGTCACCAGTTTGGGGTCTGCCTTGGTGAGATATCCTGGAATCTCCCCAATATTAATTGCATTGCAAATATCGATTGAACATTTAGCATTCATTCCTACCAGCTTAATGCTTCCCCACCATATGCAATCCTCTTACCTAGAATTGTGTTAAGGGATGCTGGTGTGTCACAATTTGCAGTGATGAGTGTGGACTAAAAATGACCAATGCGGTCCACACTCCATGAATTACAAATCCACCACTGTTTCACCTGTGTTGTGCAGTTGTGTTCTGCCCATCCATGATATTTGTGTCGCCCATGTATCTTAATGATAGTATACTCTGTGTGCCACCTGTGTTGTGAAATTTTGCGCCGAAAACCTCCTGCCAAGCAGGCAGACTGGATCCAGTCTCCTTTCTCTCTCAAAGCATAGCATTTCATCTGTATTTGAGCCTGACATGGTGTATTCCTAATGTTAACGATATATAGGTATTGACGCCAGCGCACCGTCCCGCCAGGCGTCTCAGCCGGTGGTACCGGCCGGCCCCGTGTTCCAGGCGGGACAGGTCCCACCGCCTCCACCGCCGCCGCCACCGCCACCGCCACCGCCACCACCACCACCGCCGCCACCGCCGCCACCACCGCCACCGCCACAACACATGTCTACTCACCAGTTGCCGGTGGCCAGCGGCGGGCCGCGGCCGCCGCCACAACACACGTCCACTCACCAGTCGCCGGCGGCCAGCGGCGGGCCGCGGCCGTGTCAGCCGCCCGGTGGAGACAGGTGAGAGGCGAGGCGTCACGAGCACCCCTGACTCGGGCGAGTACTATACTCCTGCTCACGTCTGCGGGAGTATAGTGCAGAGGTTTCTGGCACGTGCGAATGTTTGCACCTCACCTTGGTTTGACGTCGCTGTTTTGGCTGCAATGCCAAGAACAAAATGGTGCGGTGGACGGCAAGGCGAGTGACTGTTTCTCATTTCCCATCAAGCCACCCTACACAATGGTGGCGGAGGTGAGTATCAGTGCTGTAGTTTGCGCTAGTTGACGTATCGGTGATGTCCAGGACGGCACCGGCATAGCCCGGATGGTGTATGCTAGTCGTGGTGGCTTTTGATTGTGTCCTGCCGACCTCCTGAAGCCATGCATTCCTTCTGCACACACCTGCTCCCTGTATCGCCCGTGCATGGTTCAGGTCGGTAGCTGGTCCTGTCATGAAGATAACAGCTGGTGGGCCGTTTGGTCTGGTTGCTCCTGATGGTTCTGGCTCTGAACTAATCCTACCATGAAGATAACAGCTGTTGACAGCTTGGTTCTTCCCTGCTCCTGATATTACATCTCGCTCTCCCTCAGGTTTTGCGCTACTGGTTTGGCTTCCTGCTTGGGTTGTCATTCCAATGAATATGCTCCATGATAACGATTTCCTTTCCTTGCACATTTTGAGCCAGTTTGATCTCTTCGTCGGGAAGGAGCTATTTTTTAAAGTCAGTCCGACTTCTTTCTCAGTCTTCAGTCAATCTTACTCGGTCCTCTTGTGCCCTGTCGCTATGTAAGATTGAAGACCACGTCGATATATCCATACAGCCATCTCCGAATCCTCGTTTGACGTTTCTCCGCCTGGACTTCCGGCCCATCGAGCCTGCTGCGGTTGTCAGCGCCTCAACGCCGCCACCACGGCGGGAGGGTTGGGCCGTAGTGGTAGCCGTGGCCTGGTGGGTGGCGGCCCATCGAGCCTGCTGCAGTCGTCAGCGCCTTGACGCCACCACCACGGTGGGAGGGGTTGGGTTGTAGTTGTAGCCGTGGCATGGTAGATGGTGGCCCATCATTCCTGGTGCAGATGTCGGCGCCACCACGGGTGGGAGGGGTTGTGGTTGTAGCCGTGGCCTGGTATATGGCGGCCAATCGAGCCTGCTACAGATGGAGCCACCACGGGTGGGGGAGGAGTTGTGGCGGTAGCCGGTGTGGTGGGTGGCTGGTCTGTGTCGAGTTTGCGCCGGCTGAGAGCGCGGCTGTCTGCAGGCGCGGCGGCCGGCCGTTCCAGGTGCACGTCAAGCCCGGCTGTCTGTACCCCAGCCTCTCCGACCTGGAGACTGCCAGCAGCTCGGCGCCAGAGTCGGACGCTGACGACGCCCACAGGTACGGCCCTGGCCTCGGCCCCGGCTCCGGCTGTGCGGCTGACGCTGTCCTGCAGAGGGGCCCGCCGGCCGCCTGCCGACACCGCATGCTGTCCGTGTCGACACCGCCTGACTCGCCGGGCAGCGCGTCCCTGGAATAAGCGGTGTCTTCTGACTCCTCACCTGCATGGTGGCATGTCCGCTGGTGGTGTCGACTCCTCACCTGCAGGGTGGCATGGCCGCTGGTGGTGTCGACTCCTCACCTGCAGGGTGGCATGTCCGCTGGTGGTGTCGACTCCTCACCTGCAGGGTGGCATGTCCGCTGGTGGTGTCGACTCCTCACCTGCATGGTGGCATGTCCGCTGGTGGTGTCGACTCCTCACCTGCAGGGTGGCATGTCCGCTGGTGGTGTCGACTCCTCACCTGCAGGGTGGCATGTCCGCTGGTGGTGTCGACTCCTCACCTGCAGGGTGGCATGTCCGCTGGTGGTGTCGACTCCTCACCTGCAGGGTGGCATGGCCGCTGGTGGTGTACGACTCCTCACCTGCAGGGTGGCATGTCCGCTGGTGGTGTCGACTCCTCACCTGCAGGGTGGCATGGCCGCTGGTGGTGTCGACTCCTCACCTGCAGGGTGGCATGTCCGCTGGTGGTGTCGACTCCTCACTTGCAGGGTGGCATGGCCGCTGGTGGTGTCGACTCCTCACCTGCAGGGTGGCATGTCCGCTGGTGGTGTCGACTCCTCACCTGCAGGGTGGCATGTCCGCTGGTGGTGTCGACTCCTCACCTGCAGGGTGGCATGTCCGCTGGTGGTGTCGACTCCTCACCTGCAGGGTGGCATGTCCGCTGGTGGTGTCGACTCCTCACCTGCAGGGTGGCATGTCCGCTGGTGGTGTCGACTCTTCACCTGCAGGGTGGCATGTCCGCTGGTGGTGTCGACTCCTTACCTGCAGGGTGGCATGTCTGCTGGTGGTGTCGATTCCTCAACTGCAGGGTGGCATGTCCGCTGGTGGTGCCGACACCGTGTGACCTGTTGGCTGTGTTCGTCTGGCCGCTCGGTCGGCTGATCTTGCTTCTGCACCTGGTCTTTGCTGTGCGCAGTGTGGTGTTCTTTTCGAGACCTCACCCAGAGCCAGTGCTGGTGCGTGAGGCTCTCGTCTTCATCACTGATCACCGGAACCAGTGATGGTGGAGCATGTGAGATGTGAGGCTCTGGTCTTCATCACTGATCACCGGAGCCAGTGATTGTGCAGCATGTGAGATGTGAGGCTATCGTCTTCATCACCGATCACCGGAGCCAGTGATTGTGCAGCATGTGGGATGTGAGGCTCTGGTCTTCATCACCGATCACCGGAACCAGTGATGGTGGAGCATGCGAGATGTGAGGTTCTCGTCTTCATCACTGATCAGACCACCTCCGGTGACCTCTCAAACGAACATGCCAACTTGTATGGACGCCGGAAGTCTTCCAGGACTGGAGTTCCCCTCTTGCTGCTCGCTCACCGCGCCTCTGTTTTTCATCTTCGCGCCTCTGCTTCTGTTGCTAAGCTTATGCTCCCCATCTGCAGCTGCTAACTGCTCACTCACCTCCGCGTACTGCTTTTGCACGCTTGCCCTATAACATCGCGCTTCGCTCTCCTAACGGCTGGCCATGTCTGTCTGTGTGCTTCTAGAAGTCATCATGCGAGTGGGTCGTCGCACGATGAGTCTGTTACCACATCGCAAGTGTGGGCGGACGCCCGAACCCAATCGCTGACGGCGTCTCGCCGTCTGGTCGAGACTGTGCACCACGCCCTGGCCACCACCCGCCAATTTGCCGACGCCCATGGACAGTCCCTGACTTGTGAAACCAGAGTCGAGACACGTGGGTGGGCTGGGCTGTGGGTGCCAAGTCGACCGTCCTCGCCGGACCCAGCGAGTAGCTCCGGCGACGAATACGGCTCCCTGTACGAGAGTTGCCAGCGCGCGCTGGACGAGCGCATGGTCCGGGGATTCCCTCCGCTCGACCTGCCCTCCCACACGCCGTCCGACAGCGAGCCGGCGGCGGCGTCCACGCGACTGGTCATACCCACACCCACACCCACCCCCCCTACACCCCCACTGACACCTACACCCACCTCGTGCCGAGCGGCTGCCGACCTGACGCCATCCGGCGACACTGCGGCGGCCGACCGGCCGTTCGGCTCACCGCGTGGGCAGGTCACCTGTCAGTCGTCCAGCAGTGCCGGCGGCGGCGGAGGCGGACGGAGCGCGTCGGACGGCCGGCGGTCGGCCAGCGCCAACTCCACCGTCTCGGCACACCATTGTCTCGGTGGCAGTGGCGGTGGCGGTGCTGATGGTGCCTCTCTGTCGTGTGTCGGTGACCCACACCGAGTCAGCCGCTGCCTGGCTCCTCACCAGCTGCCACAGCAACGGGGACGCCGTCGGTGCGTGGCTGCTCGTGGAGGATCACAGAATGTGCACCGCCGCATCGGAACTATCGAGTGCTCTCGGGTTGGTGACCGGTACCAGAGTGACTGCTGTAGTAACGCTCGTGGAAAATCACAAGATGAAGATCAAGATGAATGCTATCGCAGCGCTTTGGAGATGTCGCAGAATTGTTACCTGGATCAAAGCAGCCGCTATTTCAGTGCTCATGACTGTTCACATAATGATCAGTATGATCGAAGTGACCTCTACCTCAGTACTTACAAGGAGTTCCAGTATGGCTTGACGGGCCAAAGTAGTCGCCGAGAAAGATCACGCGATGCTGGCCGCTACTTTAGTGCCAGTGAAGTGTCTCAGAATAATGGTAGTGGCCAAAGCGACCGCTGTTTCGGCACTCCCGGCAGTAGTGAGGGAGATGGCGGTCCGCTTCACCTTCATGAAAGGTCACACGATGATGACCTTGGCCAGGAAGACCTCTCCGTCCGTGTCCGCCAGAGGTCACAGAACGATAGCCGTGATCGGTGTAACCCTCGCTTCAAAGCCCCGCAGAGGTCACGGCGTGGTGATCTCGATCAGCTTGACGGCCATCGGGGCGCCACGGAGAGGCGCCAGCGCCAGTCGGCGCCAGGTGGCGGCTGGCGCTATCTGGCCGTGCAGACGTCCAGCGACGAGGCCAGCAGTAGGGTGTTGTCCGTGCGGCACACGGCCAGCCGGCACCCGGGCGGCGTACCGTGCCGCGCCGCCCGCCGCCACACGCGGCGTACTGACCACCACACGGGCACACGATGTCCCGGCCCCTCCCCCGATCTCGACTCTGCCCCGTGTCAGCTGGGCTCCGCCCCTGACCCCGACTCTGCCCCGTGTCAGCTGGGCCCCGCCCCCGACCCCGACTCTGTCCCGTGTCGGCTGGGTCCCGCCCCCGACCCCGACTCAGACTGCAGTGACTTGGACGCTACCATGTACTCGGCTGTGGCCGGTGAGATGGCCGGCTCTGTCGGCCGCAGCCTGTCCGGCGACACGTGGACTGTCGCCGGTGCGGTTGTGGCCGCGCTGCGCCTGTACGGCCGCACGGTGGCGCGCGCGCTGCGCCGGCTCTGGCCGCCGGCTGTCGGCCGCCGCTCTGACGTCACCACGCTGAACACCTGTTGGCTGGCCGACAGCGGCGTGACGTCACCGCCCAGTCAGCCGGCCAGCGGCGCCGACGAGTCGATCGTGTCGTACATCAGCGGCCACAGCGACGCCGAGAGTCTGGGCGCCGAGATCCTGGCTATGGCCAGGGCCAACCAGCACTCCAGCCAGCCGCCGCCGCCCGCTCTGCCCACCGTCTACGAGAGTGTGAGTATAGCCAGCCGCCGCCGCCCGCTCTGCCCACCGTCTACGAGAGTGTGAGTATAGCTGAGTGGTGGGAGTGGAGTGTAGCTGAACATCCAGCCGACCCCGTGACCCCGTGTACCATCCTCAGGACTCGAGCAGTGACCCAGTGTGCCGTCCCCAGTACTCGAGCAGTGACCCCATGTACCGTCCCCAGGGCCCGAGCAGTGACCCCGTGTACCGTCCCCAGGGCCCGAGCAGTGACTCCGTGTACCGTCCACAGGACTCGAGCAGTGACTCCGTGTACCGTCCACAGGACTCGAGCAGTGACTCCGTGTACCGTCCCCAGGACTCGAGCAGTGACCTGTCTGGTATGGCCGCATGCGCCGCTATCGATGATGTGCTCGACAACATGGACGACGACGAAGATGACCCGACGCCGCCCAAACGCACTCGCACCACGGTAAAGCCTGCGGCCAACGGCACTGACCTGGACATAGATCCCCGCAGCTCGTGCCATCGTCGTCCAACCTTACAACTTCCTGTAAACTCGGCGCCTGTGAGCCGCGAAGGCTGCGTAAGGCCAATGCAGACATGCGGGCTGCTGATGCTCAGTATTGGGTAGTGTCTGCAGGTGTGTGATTGATCGGCGCCGTGGTGGTGTGTCAGTCGCCGTGTTTCGTTTGTCTGTTCCGTACTCGGCGTCGTGTTCCCTGGCGCCGTGGTGGCGCGTCAGTCGCCGTGTTCCGTTTGTCTGTTCCGTGCCCGGCGTCGTGTTCTCTGGCGCTGTGGTGGCGTGTCAGTCGCCGTGTTTCGTTTGTCTGTTCCGTGCTCGGCGTCGTGTTCCCTGGCGCCGTGACGGGGTGTCAGTCGTGTTGCGCCCGTCTGCGTTGGATTGGAGAAGTGGGCGGCGCCTGTGTTCCTGCGCGGCGACTGCGAGACGGTCGGTGATGGCCTGAGCCGATCTCCGCCGGCCCTGCCTAACCGACATGGCCGTCCAGGGTCGCCGCTTCCGTGTGAACCCCGCCTGTCCAGTGGCGGCCTGTGTTGCACTGACCTACCTAGTGCAGCCAAGTCTGACTTGTAACATTGCCTGTTGGCCGTGGCTGCTTCCCCACCTGCTCAGCTTAACTCCATCCGACACATTAACTGTCCCTTCAGGTCAGCCTCACTCATGACATGATTTGTGAATGCAAGCCCTGTCCGGCTTGGTCTTTTCCTACACATCGGCCTATTACCTACATCGTCCGTTGCGCCATCACCAGGCCCTGAACCCACTGATCTGGTCTGTCCTGCAGTGACCCAGCTGTCCTTGATCTGACCCGTCACACTCTGACCTGACCTGCCCTGCCGTGACCCGTCAGCCTATGATCTTACTCGTCACCCTCTGTTCTGACCTTCCTCGCCGCGACCCACCAGCCTGTGATCTGACCCATCACCATCTGATCTGACCTGTGCTGCAGTGACCAGTCAGCCCATGTTCTGGCTTGCCCTGCCGAGGCCTGTCACCATCTGATCTGACCTGCCATGCCGTGATCCGTCACCATCCGATCTAGCCTGCTCTGCTGTGGCCAGTCATCCCATGACCTGATCTGACGTGTTCCGTCAGCCCCTGACCTGTTCTGCCGTCGTCCGTGACCGTTTGCCTGGCCTGACCTGTCCTGACCCGTCAGCCCCGGCTGCGCCGCTGCTCCTCGCTGGTGGCCGGCTCGCCCAGTGTGGCCCAGTTGGTGCAGCGGTTCCAGCCGCGCTGTCCGCCGCGGCCGACGCCGCGCCATCACGTGTCCGCGCCGTGTCTGCCGCACGCACTGCACACCTCCACACCACGCGACACGACCCTGGCCAGCGACACGACCCTGGCGGCCGCTCCCGCCCCGCCTGACGTCTGCTGGTCTCCTCTGGAGCTGTCCTCTGCCTGCTCCTCGGGCGCACCGCCGCCACTCGCGCGCTACCTGTTCGGCGAGACGCCGTCGGCGGACGAGACGACCACGTGGGCCAGTGCCGTGACGGGCGCCGGGGAGAGCGCCGGCCATGTCGACGGAGAGGGGTGCGGAGAGAGCGTGACAGGCAGCGGTGGGTCGATATGTGACCTGGTGGCGCGAATGGAGGCCGTGGCCGTGCGGCGCGGCGGAGGCGACGCTGAGCCCGCTCCGTGTCACCGCTACCCGTCCTCGTCCTCCGAACTTCAGGTTCGTCCCCGTCCTGCACCGACCTTCAGGTTCGTCCCCGCCTCTCCCCTCCTTCCGTGTCCCAGCTCCTGCAGATCTTCCTGCCTGTCCTCTCCTCCTCACGCCGTCTGTCTGTCTGCCACTCTCAGATCTGTTCACCCATCCCCATCCATTGCTTGTACTCTGTCATGGGTCGTTACGCCCCCCATATCCCATCGCCTCCCCAGTACTTAACCCTCGCCATGCGGCAGGATATTCCATCCCTCGCAGCGCTAGATACAATTTGACACATACAATAACTTGTGGTCTGAGTTACATTGATAGAAGGTGTAAACAGCATGACATATCTCCATCATTAAACTTTCACAATTTCTTGAAACTTTTTGTCCACCTCTTTTGGTTAGCCTTCCTGATATGGTCTAACAGGTCAATGTGTGGATGCAGTCAGTAACCCAGACTTCACCTTAGTTTTGATCGATGTTGTTCCGTGGTGAAATGCGATGCTTTGCAAACTAATTACGTTCTAGCACACTGACAAGTGCAATGGTTAAGGACAACGAACAAGTAGTGGTCAAAGTGCCGGGAAATGGGTGATACATTTTGAAGCAGACGATTCTACAAAATACAAAATTTTAAAAGTCCAAGGTCTAGCAAAACTTCAGATGATGCTTATTATGCCAAAAAATCGTCATCAGCTACCTCAGACCCTACCCCCCCCCCCTCCCCCATCATCTACCTCATTCTATAAGTCCCCTTTTAACAGAATTGCTTGACTCCCCATGTTCCACAAGATTACAAAAAGCATTTCCAGCATAGGTATTCAAACACAAATTATCGTCTCTTCACCATCGAATGTTTTGGACCCAATCTTTGGAACTCCATCATAGCAAAGCATTTTCTGCGTCCAGAGATACCAAATTCTAAGACTTCTAAAAACTCACATTAAGACATACCTCTTGAGCAGATATTATAATGCTTAGCAGTTAATTGTTTCTGTGTGTATGTTTGTACAGGGATGCTGGCATGTGAGTGTATGTGTGTGTGTGTGTATGTGTGCTGGGGTGTTGTCATGTGATTATGTGTATGTATGTGCATGTGTGTGTGTTTGCACTTAATCATATACAAAGTTGAAAACACCCAACCACTGGTTCTTCCCATATTCCACCCAGCAACAAGACCATACTTAGCTGGATGGAGTTGTGGTAGGAGCCAAAGTTAACAAAAATAATTCCAAACAGGAGTGCTCACTACCATCCGGCCACAAACCAGCTGCTAACATAGTTTAGACCATAATTTCTTGTTGGGATGGATCCAGGGTCAGTCATATGCCTCCTTTCGGTATGACTACTAACAGCATTCTTTATAATTGGTTCTACTGCTCTAATACCCGATGCTTTGTATGCGTGTTTATTTGTTTTCCATCTCTTAGCTGGGAATGCCGCGACTTTACTGTTTATTTTATGGTGTTAACGTAAGGTGCTTGCAGTTGTTGGGTAAGGGGAGGGGGCGCTCCTGGTCACCTGATCCTGGGTGGCGGACATGAAAAAAAATATTGAAAAAAACAATATTTGCTTAGAAAAAGGTGCATAATGTCACCAAAGCAAAGCAAAATGCCTTTCCTTGAACAATTTGGAGAAGCTCTTTATTCAAGAGAAAAAAAAGACAAAATTTTGCTTTGTAATCAAAGGCTTTGAACTCAAGTTTGGGAATCATAACCTTGTCAGAAACGTAATCGGTGTAGCTGTGCTCTCGAATAGCTGTGTTGTGTGCACTCTTGGGATGTTTCAGATCATGTCTGTGACGACCTGATATTGGCTTCATACTTAGAACACCATTAGATAACATCATTTTCTATACAACTATTTCGGCTTGGAAAAATGTCAGTTTGTTCGGAGAAAATGACATTTCTTTCCAGCATAAGCCTCTGCTTAATCTGTTGGACTGACCTGGGTTCACTTTTTTGTTTTACATATTCCTTTCATAATTTCCAATTTCACTTTTTGCTGTGTTGTAATGTTCTTTCGTTACAAATGTTTCAGGGTGCATATCAAAATAAAATTGAGATCAGGTTGCGACCTGACTGACCTGTCCTGGCTCCAGGACTTTAGACAGAAACCCCGCTTTTGACACGGTGTACGCACGTGGGTGTATTGGATGGTATGCCGAATTTGAAGGCGATATCTTCAACGGCTTGGGAGTTTTCCCAGAAGAGAACTTGGTGGGGGATTATATAGACCGCCGTACAGCCGGCGTTAAGATGTTTCTACCTTAGTTAATTTGTTCAATGCTACCGACTCATTTTTCCGCTTTGTCTAGTTGGATTCCCTCCCATTTCCTTGCTCGCACAATGTGCTTGCTGTGGGTCCAACTGACTCCGCTGTGAGCGTGTGGCGTGTGTCAACGGCCACAATAGCAGATGGTGTCACCGTCCTGTGGGCGGACAGTGCCGTTGGCGGCCACAATAGCAGATGGTGTCACCGTCCTGTGGGCGGACAGTGCCGTTGACGGCCACAATAGCAGATGGTGTCGCCGTCCTGTGGGCGGACGGTGCCGTGGCGGCCGTACTGAGCCCGTCCTGTGGGCGGACGGTGCCGTGGCGGCCGTGCTGAGCCCGTCCTGTGGGCGGACGGTGCCGTGGCGGCCGTACTGAGCCCGTCCTGTGGGCGGACGGTGCCGTGGCGGCCGTACTGAGCCCGTCCTGTGGGCGGACGGTGCCGTGGCGGCCGTACTGAGCCCGTCCTGTGGGCGGACGGTGCCTGGTGAGCCCGTCCTGTGGGCGGACGGTGCCGTGGCGGCCGTGCTGAGCCCGTCCTGTGGGCGGACGGTGCCGTGGCGGCCGTACTGAGCCCGTCCTGTGGGCGGACGGTGCCGTGGCGGCCGTACTGAGCCCGTCCTGTGGGCGGACGGTGCCGTGGCGGCCGTACTGAGCCCGTCCTGTGGGCGGACGGTGCCGTGGCGGCCGTACTGAGCCGCGTCCTGTGGGCGGACGGTGCCGTGGCGGCCGTACTGAGCCCGTCCTGTGGGCGGACGGTGCCGTGGCGGCCGTACTGAGCCCGTCCTGTGGGCGGACGGTGCCGTGGCGGCCGTGCTGAGCCCGTCCTGTGGGCGGACGGTGCCGTGGCGGCCGTACTGAGCCCGTCCTGTGGGCGGACGGTGCCGTGGCGGCCGTACTGAGCCCGTCCTGTGGGCGGCCGTGCTGAGCCCGTCCTGTGGGCGGACGGTGCCGTGGCGGCCGTGCTGAGCCCGTCCTGTGGGCGGACGGTGCCGTGGCGGCCGTACTGAGCCCGTCCTGTGGGCGGACGGTGCCGTGGCGGCCGTGCTGAGCCCGTCCTGTGGGCGGACGGTGCCGTGGCGGCCGTACTGAGCCCGTCCTGTGGGCGGACGGTGCCGTGGCGGCCGTACTGAGCCCGTCCTGTGGGCGGACGGTGCCGTGGCGGCCGTACTGAGCCCGTCCTGTGGGCGGACGGTGCCGTGGCGGCCGTCTGTGAGCCCGTCCTGTGGGCGGCGTGCCGTGGCGGCCGTACTGAGCCCGTCCTGTGGGCGGACGGTGCCGTGGCGGCCGTGCCCGTCCTGTGGGCGGACGGTGCCGTGGCGGCCGTACTGAGCCCGTCCTGTGGGCGGACGGTGCCGTGGCGGCCGTACTGAGCCCGTCCTGTGGGCGGACGGTGCCGTGGCGGCCGTACTGAGCCCGTCCTGTGGGCGGACGGTGCCGTGGCGGCCGTACTGAGCCCGTCCTGTGGGCGGACGGTGCCGTGGCGGCCGTACTGAGCTGTGGTGGTGGCGGCCGTGGCCCGTCCTGTGGGCGGACGGTGCCGTGGCGGCCGTACTGAGCCCGTCCTGTGGGCGGACGGTGCCGTGGCGGCCGTGCCCGTCCTGTGGGCGGACGGTGCCGTGCGGCCGTGCTGAGCCCGTCCTGTGGGCGGACGGTGCCGTGGCGGCCGTACTGAGCCCGTCCTGTGGGCGGACGGTGCCGTGGCGGCCGTACTGAGCCCGTCCTGTGGGCGGACGGTGCCGTGTCGCTGGGGGCCGTGGCGGCCGTGCTGAGCCCGTCCTGTGGGCGGACGGTGCCGTGGCGGCCGTACTGAGCCCGTCCTGTGGGCGGACGGTGCCGTGGCGGCCGTACTGAGCCCGTCCTGTGGGCGGACGGTGCCGTGGCGGCCGTGCTGAGCCCGTCCTGTGGGCGGCCGTGCTGAGCCCGTCCTGTGGGCGGACGGTGCCGTGGCGGCCGTGCTGAGCCCGTCCTGTGGGCGGACGGTGCCGTGGCGGCCGTGCTGAGCCCGTCCTGTGGGCGGACCGTCCTGTGGGCGGACGGTGCCGTGGCGGCCGTACTGAGCCCGTCCTGTGGGCGGGCGGTGCCGTGGCGGCCGTACTGAGCCCGTCCTGTGGGCGGACGGTGCCGTGGCGGCCGTGCTGAGCCCGTCCTGTGGGCGGACGGTGCCGTGGCGGCCGTGCTGAGCCCGTCCTGTGGGCGGACGGTGCCGTGGCGGCCGTGCTGAGCCCGTCCTGTGGGCGGACGGTGCCGTGGCGGCCGTGCTGAGCCCGTCCTGTGGGCGGACGGTGCCGTGGCGGCCGTACTGAGCCCGTCCTGTGGGCGGACGGTGCCGTGGCGGCCGTGCTGAGCCCGTCCTGTGGGCGGACGGTGCCGTTGGCGGCCGTACTGAGCCCGTCCTGTGGGCGGACGGTGCCGTGGCGGCCGTGCTGAGCCCGTCCTGTGGGCGGACGGTGCCGTGGCGGCCGTGCTGAGCCCGTCCTGTGGGCGGACGGTGCCGTGGCGGCCGTGCTGAGCCCGTCCTGTGGGCGACGGTGCCGTGGCGGCCGTGCTGAGCCGCGTGGGCGGACGGTGCGTGGCGCCGGGGGAGTGCCTGGCGGCCGTGCTGAGCCCGTCCTGTGGGCGGACGGTGCCGTGGCGGCCGTGCTGAGCCCGTCCTGTGGGCGGACGGTGCCGTGGCGGCCGTACTGAGCCCGTCCTGTGGGCGGCCGTGGCGGCCGTGAGCCCGTCCTGTGGGGGGTCCGTCCTGTGGGCGGAGGTGCCGTGGCGGCCGTGCTGAGCCCGTCCTGTGGGCGGACGGTGCCGTGGCGGCCGTGCTGAGCCCGTCCTGTGGGCGGACGGTGCCGTGGCGGCCGTGCTGAGCCCGTCCTGTGGGCGGACGGTGCCGTGGGAGCCCGTCTGTGGGGAGGTGCGTGGCGGCCGTGCTGAGCCCGTCCTGTGGGCGGACGGTCGTGGCCGCTGAGCCCGTCCTGTGGGCGGACGCGGCCGTGCTGAGCCCGTCCTGTGGGCGGACGGTGCCGTGGCGGCCGTACTGAGCCCGTCCTGTGGGCGGACGGTGCCGTGGCGGCCGTACTGAGCCCGTCCTGTGGGCGGCCGTGCTGAGCCCGTCCTGTGGGCGGACGGTGCCGTGGCGGCCGTGCTGAGCCCGTCCTGTGGGCGGACGGTGCCGTGCCGGGTGCTGAGCCCGTCCTGTGGCGGCGGTGCCGTGGCGGCCGTGCTGAGCCCGTCCTGTGGGCGGACGTGCCGTGGGGCCGTGCTGAGCCCGTCCTGTGGGCGGACGGTGCCGTGGCGGCCGTACTGAGCCCGTCCTGTGGGCGGACGGTGCCGTGGCGGCCGTACTGAGCCCGTCCTGTGGGCGGCCGTGCAGCCCGTCCTGTGGGCGGACGGTGCCGTGGCGGCCGTGCTGAGCCCCTCCTGTGGGCGGACGGTGCCGTGGCGGCCGTACTGAGCCCGTCCTGTGGGCGGACGGTGCCGTGGCGGCCGTGCTGAGCCCGTCCGTGGCGTGCTGAGCCGTCCTGTGGGCGGACGGTGCCGTGGCGGCCGTCTGAGCCCTCCTGTGGGCGACGGTGCCGTGGCGGCCGTGCTGACCGTCCTGTGGGCGGACGGTGCCGTGGCGGCCGTCTGAGCCCGTCCTGTGGGCGGACGGTGCCGTGGCGGCCGTGCTGAGCCCGTCCTGTGGGCGGACGTGCCGTTGGCGGCCGTGCTGAGCCCGTCCTGTGGGCGGACGGTGCCGTTGGCGGCCGTGCTGAGCCCGTCCTGTGGGCGGACGGTGCCGTTGGCGGCCGTGCTGAGCCCGTCCTGTGGGCGGACGGTGCCGTTGGCGGCCGTGCTGAGCCCGTCCTGTGGGCGGACGGTGCCGTGGCGGCCGTGCTGAGCCCGTCCTGTGGGCGGACGGTGCCGTGGCGGCCGTGCTGAGCCCGTCCCGCCGCACTGGCCATTGGCTGGCCGTAACCAGGTCATTAACTGGCTATTGATAGGTTGCTGAATGGCCACTGCTATCATTTGCTGACAGCCTCAGCCTGGTCAGCGCACCTCCCTGCTGGACACCAACTATTCAGAATCTGCCGACGGCTGGGTCTCGCCAGAAGGTTGTTCACATATGAACGAAACACAAAGCTATGGCCCAGAAGTTGGGTGTTCCTGCTGGAGTAGCTGTGCTGCTCGTGGCCAATTGTTCTGTTCGGTTGTCACGTGATCGCCACAGGTGGTGAATAGTCATGGACCGACACACCCTTGTGTAATCCCACATTGTGGCATGGCGTTGCGTTACCCGTATATTTCGGGGTGGAACGCGTGTATCTTGTCTAGGAGTGTGCCCCCGGGAGAAACTGGGGGTATAAAATGTGACCGTGGCCGGCTGTCTGTGGGTGTGTCCCCGGGAGGTCACAGTATGTGACCGTGTCTAGCTGTCTGTGGGTGTGTCCCCGGGAGGGTACGATATGTGACCATGTCTAGCTGTCTGGGGGTGTCCCGGGAGGGCACAGTATGTGACCATGTCTAGCTGTCTGGGGGGTGTCCCGGGAGGGCACAGTATGTGACCATGTCTAGCTGTCTGGGGGGGGTGTCCCCGGGAGGAGGGCACAGTATGTGACCATGTCTAGCTGTCTGGGGGTGTGTCCCCGGGAGGGCTCAGTATGTGACCATGTCTAGCTGTCTGGGGGTGTGTCCCGGGAGGGCACGGTACCTGACCGTGGCCGGCTGTCTGGGGAGTGCCCCCCGGGAGGGCACAGTATGTGACCATGTCTAGCTGTCTGGGGGTGTGTCCCCGGGAGGAGGGCACAGTATGTGACCATGTCTAGCTGTCTGGGGGTGTGTCCCCGGGAGGGTACAGTATGTGACCATGTCTAGCTGTCTGGGGGTGTGTCCCGGGAGGGCACAGTATGTGACCATGTCTAGCTGTCTGGGGGTGTGTCCCGGGAGGGTACAGTATGTGACCATGTCTAGCTGTCTGGGGGTGTGTCCCCGGGAGGGTACAGTATGTGACAATGTCTAGCTGTCTGGGGGTGTGTCCCCGGGAAGGTACAGTATGTGACCATGCCTAGCTGTCTGGGTGTGTCCCCGGGAGGGCACAGTATGTGACCATGTCTAGCTGTCTGGGGGTGTGTCCCGGGAGGGTACAATATGCGGCCGTGACCTGCTGTCTGGGGGTGTGTCCCGGGAGGGTACAGTATGTGGCCGTGACCTGCTGTGTGGCTGCCGTCCGCGGTGTTGAGGTAACACCGAATGGCTGCCGGCAGCAGCGGCACGACTCTGGCGTGTTCCGCACCCCGATGGCGTCGGTCAAGTCTCCCGAGCGGGACCCCAATCTGCCGACGGTGGTGGTGGACGGCGACAACGAGCTGCCTCTGATGCACTCCGTCAGCCTGTACCGGCGCCAGCGGCCGCAGGTGGGTCGGGGCACACTGCTGCAGGTGGTGGGTCGGGGCACACTGCGGCAGGTGGTGGGTCGGGGCACACTGCGGCAGGTGGTGGGTCGGGGCACACTGCGGCAGGTGGTGGGTCGGGGCACACTGCGGCAGGTGGTGGGTCGGGGCACACTGCGGCAGGTGGTGGGTCGGGGCGGCACACTGCGGCAGGTGGTGGGGTCGGGGCACGCTGCGGCAGGTGGTGGGTCGGGGCACACTGCGGCAGGTGGTGGGTCGGGGGTCGGGGCACACTGCGGCAGGTGGTGGGTCGGGGCACACTGCGGCAGGTGGTGGGTCGGGGCACACTGCGGCAGGTGGTGGGTCGGGGCACACTGCGGCAGGTGGTGGGTCGGGGCACACTGCGGCAGGTGGTGGGTCGGGGCGGCACACTGCGGCAGGTGGTGGGTCGGGGCACACTGCGGCAGGTGGTGGGTCGGGGGCACACTGCGGCAGGTGGTGGGTCGGGGCACACCGCGGCAGGTGGTGGGTCGGGGCACACCGCGGCAGGTGGTGGGTCGGGGCACACTGCGGCAGGTGGTGGGTCGGGGCACACTGCTGCAGGTGGTGGGTCGGGACACACTGCGGCAGGTGGTGGGTCGGGGCACACTGCGGCAGGTGGTGGGTCGGGGCACACTGCGGCAGGTGGTGGGTCGGGGCACACTGCGGCAGGTGGTGGGTCGGGGCACACTGCGGCAGGTGGTGGGTCGGGGCACACTGCGGCAGGTGGTGGGTCGGGGCACACTGCGGCAGGTGGTGGGTCGGGACACACTGCGGCAGGTGGTGGGTCGGGGCACACTGCGGCAGGTGGTGGGTCAGGGCACACTGCGGCAGGTGGTGGGTCGGGGCACACTGCGGCAGGTGGTGGGTCGGGGCACACTGCGGCAGGTGGTGGGTCGGGGCACACTGCGGCAGGTGGTGGGTCGGGGCACACTGCGGCAGGTGGTGGGTCGGGGCACACTGCGGCAGGTGGTGGGTCGGGGCACACTGCGGCAGGTGGTGGGTCGGGGCACACTGCGGCAGGTGGTGGGTCGGGGCACACTGCGGCAGGTGGTGGGTCGGGGCACACTGCGGCAGGTGGTGGGTCGGGACACACTGCGGCAGGTGGTGGGTCGGGGCACACTGCGGCAGGTGGTGGGTCGGGGCACACTGCGGCAGGTGGTGGGTCGGGACACACTGCGGCAGGTGGTGGGTCGGGGCACAAGTGGCGACTCCTCGACTGAGGTCACATGTTAGGGCCAGGTGGGCCAGCGGCCAACAGGCAGGTGATGAATCAAGACACCGCTGTTGCCGCCCTGGCTCAGTATGTCACAGGCCAGGGCAAACTTTGGTGACGTCACATGGGGTGGCGGCGCGTCACCTACGATCAGGGTTAAAATAATGAGTTTTCCTTAGGTGTGAGATGTCGAAACGAGCCTAGTAGGATGTAGAAATTTCCGATGGAACTGGTGACGTTTAAAATGTTTTTGATGTCTCAGACAGGAATTTGAGACAGTGGTGTATGCGCTTATGAATGTACATTTGTTTTGATGTTCATAATTTGAGAAGATATTCGGGATATGGAGTATAATAACTATGCTATAAACTGGCCCTGAATGTCATGTCATGGCACAGGTAATCTTTTCACCTGAAACTACATTGCGAAATGTTCGTGTATGCGAAATGTTCTTCTCGCCATTCCTTACCGGGAGCATGTGCGTGCTACTTATAAACGAGATACTGTTAGAAAGGAGACATGAAGACTCATGGGCGCAAAATGACCATGGCAGTCGACGCGCCCCCTAAACCCCAATTCATCATCAACGAGATATGAAGTCTTCATAAGCATGCATCAAGGAGCATGATGTGGATACTTCTTGAAAAGTATGTTGATGGGTGTTCAGAAAGTGGTATATTCCACCCTGTTTCACGAAAAATTTATAACTGCCGCCGATGACGTGCGGTTTCCTGGCGTGTGGCTCGAAGGAAGTTCAGCAGCATCACTGAGTGGCTGGTGGTAATGCCTGGTAAAGGGCACGGCTTCAGTGAGCCGTCTGTCTGCCACTCGACGTACTGTGCTATATGCTTATATCGTGGTAACAGTGCCCTCCGCCTGTGCAACTATGAGCACAGAATCACATAGTGCAGCATTACAGTAGTACATGGTGGGCAGCTGGCTGGTGTTCGTTGCTTTGACTGGGCCTCCAGTGGGCCGTACCCAGTCACCCACCGTCTAGTGCCAGTGAGCCATACAGAGCCCTCCACCACTCAGTACCGTATCGTTGTGGCCGACAGGAGGTGACGGTGACCGCCACCAGGCCTGTGGACCGTACAGAGCCCGCTACGTCTCAGTGTCGGTTGGTTATTGAAGTTTAGGGGCGCATCGACTACATGGGTCATGCAGCGCCCATACGTCTCAGTGTCGTATCGTTGTGACCGGCAGGTGACAGTGACCCCCGTCAAGCCGGTGGGCCGTACACAGGCCTCCACCTCTCAGTGCCGTATTGTCGTGACCCACAGGGGGTGGCAATGACCCCCACCAAGCCAATGAGCCGTTCAGAGCCCTCCACCACTCAGTGCCGTATTGTTGTGACCAACAGGAGGTGACAGTGACCCCCGTCAAGCCGGTGGTGCGCAACAGGGAGGTGGCGCCGCGACACCCGCCTCAGGACGTTGCCGAGCAGAGCGCACTGGCCGCTGGCCTCCAGGAGCGCATCAAACAGCTGCAGAGAGAGGTATTGTGCCGGGCATGTGGCCCGTTGTGTAGAGCCTTGTCACCGGTGGATGGTTGGTGTCGCATCCCACCTGGTCACAGGAGTGTAGCCGCGGGGTCGGGTGGTGCACAGCCTTGTCACCGGTGGATGGTTGGTGTCGCACCCCACCTGGTCACAGGAGTGTAGCCGCGGGGTCGGGTGGTGCACAGCCTTGTCACCGGTGGATGGTTGGTGTCGCATCCCACCTGGTCACAGGAGTGTAGCCGCGGGGTCGGGTGGTGCACAGCCTTGTCACCGGTGGATGGTTGGTGTCGCATCCCACCTGGTCACAGGAGTGTAGCCGTGGGGTCGGGTGGTGCACAGCCTTGTCACCGGTGGATGGTTGGTGTCGCACCTCACCTGGTCACAGGAGTGTAGCCGCGGGGTCGGGTGGTGCACAGCCTTGTCACCGGTGGATGGTTGGTGTCGCACCTCACCTGGTCACAGGAGTGTAGCCGCGGGGTCGGGTGGTGCACAGCCTTGTCACCGGTGGATGGTTGGTGTCGCACCTCACCTGGTCACAGGAGTGTAGCCGCGGGGTCGGGTGGTGCACAGCCTTGTCACCGGTGGATGGTTGGTGTCGCATCCCACCTGGTCACAGGAGTGTAGCCGCGGGGTCGGGTGGTGCACAGCCTTGTCACCGGTGGATGGTTGGTGTCGCATCCTCACCTGGTCACAGGAGTGTAGCCGCGGGGTCGGGTGGTGCACAGCCTTGTCACCGGTGGATGGTTGGTGTCGCATCCCACCTGGTCACAGGAGTGTAGCCGCGGGGTCGGGTGGTGCACAGCCTTGTCACCGGTGGATGGTTGGTGTCGCACCCCACCTGGTCACAGGAGTGTAGCCGCGGGGTCGGGTGGTGCACAGCCTTGTCACCGGTGGATGGTTGGTGTCGCATCCCACCTGGTCACAGGAGTGTAGCCGCGGGTGGTGCACAGGGTGGTGCACAGCCTTGTCACCGGTGGATGGTTGGTGTCGCACCTCACCTGGTCACAGGAGTGTAGCCGCGGGGTCGGGTGGTGCACAGCCTTGTCACCGGTGGATGGTTGGTGTCGCATCCCACCTGGTCACAGGAGTGTAGCCGCGGGGTCGGGTGGTGCACAGCCTTGTCACCGGTGGATGGTTGGTGTCGCACCTCACCTGGTCACAGGAGTGTAGCCGTGGGGTCGGGTGGTGCACAGCCTTGTCACCGGTGGATGTGTGGTAGTGTCGCTGGTCACCCAGGAGTGTAGCCGCGGGGTCGGGTGGTGCACAGCCTTGTCACCGGTGGATGGTTGGTGTCGCATCCCACCTGGTCACAGGAGTGTAGCCGCGGGGTCGGGTGGTGTAGAGCCGAGTCACCGGTGAATGGTTGGTGTCGCACCTCACCTGGTCACAGGAGTGTAGCCGCGGGGTCGGGTGGTGCACAGCCTTGTCACCGGTGGATGGTTGGTGTCGCATCCCACCTGGTCACAGGAGTGTAGCCGCGGGGTCGGGTGGTGCACAGCCTTGTCACCGGTGGATGGTTGGTGTCGCATCCCACCTGGTCACAGGAGTGTAGCCGCGGGGTCGGGTGGTGCACAGCCTTGTCACCGGTGGATGGTTGGTGTCGCATCCCACCTGGTCACAGGAGTGTAGCCGTGGGGTCGGGTGGTGCACAGCCTTGTCACCGGTGGATGGTTGGTGTCGCATCCCACCTGGTCACAGGAGTGTAGCCGTGGGGTCGGGTGGTGCACAGCCTTGTCACCGGTGGATGGTTGGTGTCGCATCCCACCTGGTCACAGGAGTGTAGCCGCGGGGTCGGGTGGTGCACAGCCTTGTCACCGGTGGATGGTTGGTGTCGCATCCCACCTGGTCACAGGAGTGTAGCCGTGGGGTCGGGTGGTGCACAGCCTTGTCACCGGTGGATGGTTGGTGTCGCATCCCACCTGGTCACAGGAGTGTAGCCGTGGGGTCGGGTGGTGCGGAGCCGAGTCACCGGTGGATGGTTGGTGTCGCACCTCACCTGGTCACAGGAGTGTAGCCGTGGGGTCGGGTGGTGCACAGCCTTGTCACCGGTGGATGGTTGGTGTCGCATCCCACCTGGTCACAGGAGTGTAGCCGTGGGGTCGGGTGGTGCACAGCCTTGTCACCGGTGGATGGTTGGTGTCGCATCCCACCTGGTCACAGGAGTGTAGCCGTGGGGTCGGGTGGTGCACAGCCTTGTCACCGGTGGATGGTTGGTGTCGCATCCCACCTGGTCACAGGAGTGTAGCCGCGGGGTCGGGTGGTGCACAGCCTTGTCACCGGTGGATGGTTGGTGTCGCATCCCACCTGGTCACAGGAGTGTAGCCGCGGGGTCGGGTGGTGCACAGCCTTGTCACCGGTGGATGGTTGGTGTCGCATCCCACCTGGTCACAGGAGTGTAGCCGTGGGGTCGGGTGGTGCACCACCTTTTTCCCGGTGGGTTGTTTGTGTCGCACCCCACCTGGTCACAGGAGTGTAGCCGCGGGGTCGGGTGGTGCACAGCCTTGTCACCGGTGGATGGTTGGTGTCGCACCTCACCTGGTCACAGGAGTGTAGCCGTGGGGTCGGGTGGTGCGGAGCCGAGTCACCGGTGGATGACTGGTGTCGCACCTCACCTAGTCACAGGAGTGTAGCCGTGGGGTCGGGTGGTGCACAGCCTTGTCACCGGTGGATGGTTGGTGTCGCATCCCACCTGGTCACAGGAGTGTAGCCGCGGGGGTCGGGTGGTGCACAGCCTTGTCACCGGTGGATGGTTGGTGTCGCATCCCACCTGGTCACAGGAGTGTAGCCGTGGGGTCGGGTGGTGCACAGCCTTGTCACCGGTGGATGGTTGGTGTCGCACCCCACCTGGTCACAGGAGTGTAGCCGTGGGGTCGGGTGGTGCACAGCCTTGTCACCGGTGGATGGTTGGTGTCGCATCCCACCTGGTCACAGGAGTGTAGCCGCGGGGTCGGGTGGTGCACAGCCTTGTCACCGGTGGATGGTTGGTGTCGCATCCCACCTGGTCACAGGAGTGTAGCCGCGGGGTCGGGTGGTGCACAGCCTTGTCACCGGTGGATGGTTGGTGTCGCACCTCACCTGGTCACAGGAGTGTAGCCGTGGGGTCGGGTGGTGCACAGCCTTGTCACCGGTGGATGGTTGGTGTCGCATCCCACCTGGTCACAGGAGTGTAGCCGCGGGGTCGGGTGGTGCACAGCCTTGTCACCGGTGGATGGTTGGTGTCGCATCCCACCTGGTCACAGGAGTGTAGCCGCGGGGTCGGGTGGTGCACAGCCTTGTCACCGGTGGATGGTTGGTGTCGCACCTCACCTGGTCACAGGAGTGTAGCCGTGGGGTCGGGTGGTGCACAGCCTTGTCACCGGTGGATGGTTGGTGTCGCATCCCACCTGGTCACAGGAGTGTAGCCGCGGGGTCGGGTGGTGCACAGCCTTGTCACCGGTGGATGGTTGGTGTCGCACCCCACCTGGTCACAGGAGTGTAGCCGTGGGGTCGGGTGGTGCACAGCCTTGTCACCGGTGGATGGTTGGTGTCGCATCCCACCTGGTCACAGGAGTGTAGCCGTGGGGTCGGGTGGTGCACAGCCTTGTCACCGGTGGATGGTTGGTGTCGCATCCCACCTGGTCACAGGAGTGTAGCCGCGGGGTCGGGTGGTGCACAGCCTTGTCACCGGTGGATGGTTGGTGTCGCATCCCACCTGGTCACAGGAGTGTAGCCGCGGGGTCGGGTGGTGCACAGCCTTGTCACCGGTGGATGGTTGGTGTCGCACCTCACCTGGTCACAGGAGTGTAGCCGCGGGGTCGGGTGGTGCACAGCCTTGTCACCGGTGGATGGTTGGTGTCGCACCTCACCTGGTCACAGGAGTGTAGCCGCGGGGTCGGGTGGTGCACAGCCTTGTCACCGGTGGATGGTTGGTGTCGCATCCCACCTGGTCACAGGAGTGTAGCCGTGGGGTCGGGTGGTGCACAGCCTTGTCACCGGTGGATGGTTGGTGTCGCATCCCACCTGGTCACAGGAGTGTAGCCGTGGGGTCGGGTGGTGCACAGCCTTGTCACCGGTGGATGGTTGGTGTCGCATCCCACCTGGTCACAGGAGTGTAGCCGCGGGGTCGGGTGGTGCACAGCCTTGTCACCGGTGGATGGTTGGTGTCGCATCCCACCTGGTCACAGGAGTGTAGCCGTGGGGTCGGGTGGTGCACAGCCTTGTCACCGGTGGATGGTTGGTGTCGCATCCCACCTGGTCACAGGAGTGTAGCCGTGGGGTCGGGTGGTGCACAGCCTTGTCACCGGTGGATGGTTGGTGTCGCATCCCACCTGGTCACAGGAGTGTAGCCGTGGGGTCGGGTGGTGCACAGCCTTGTCACCGGTGGATGGTTGGTGTCGCATCCCACCTGGTCACAGGAGTGTAGCCGCGGGGTCGGGTGGTGCACAGCCTTGTCACCGGTGGATGGTTGGTGTCGCATCCCACCTGGTCACAGGAGTGTAGCCGCGGGGTCGGGTGGTGCACAGCCTTGTCACCGGTGGATGGTTGGTGTCGCATCCCACCTGGTCACAGGAGTGTAGCCGTGGGGTCGGGTGGTGCACAGCCTTGTCACCGGTGGATGGTTGGTGTCGCATCCCACCTGGTCACAGGAGTGTAGCCGTGGGGTCGGGTGGTGCACAGCCTTGTCACCGGTGGATGGTTGGTGTCGCACCTCACCTGGTCACAGGAGTGTAGCCGCGGGGTCGGGTGGTGCACAGCCGAGTCACCGGTGGATGGTTGGTGTCGCATCCCACCTGGTCACAGGAGTGTAGCCGTGGGGTCGGGTGGTGCACAGCCTTGTCACCGGTGGATGGTTGGTGTCGCACCTCACCTGGTCACAGGAGTGTAGCCGCGGGGTCGGGTGGTGCACAGCCTTGTCACCGGTGGATGGTTGGTGTCGCATCCCACCTGGTCACAGGAGTGTAGCCGTGGGGTCGGGTGGTGCACAGCCTTGTCACCGGTGGATGGTTGGTGTCGCATCCCACCTGGTCACAGGAGTGTAGCCGCGGGGTCGGGTGGTGCACAGCCTTGTCACCGGTGGATGGTTGGTGTCGCACCTCACCTGGTCACAGGAGTGTAGCCGCGGGGTCGGGTGGTGCACAGCCTTGTCACCGGTGGATGGTTGGTGTCGCATCCCACCTGGTCACAGGAGTGTAGCCGCGGGGTCGGGTGGTGCGGAGCCGAGTCACCGGTGGATGGTTGGTGTCGCATCCCACCTGGTCACAGGAGTGTAGCCGCGGGGTCGGGTGGTGCACAGCCTTGTCACCGGTGGATGGTTGGTGTCGCATCCCATCTGGTCACAGGAGGGTAGTCGCGATGCCCGGTGGTGTAAACGGTGCGATTGACACGCGCACTGATTGTAAGCGATGATCCGCCCCACTACAGGCTTCAGTGTCAGACGGTCGGCAGCTGGTGGGTCTGCTCTGTGCTGTTGGTGTCGACTCTGGATGCCTTGTGACCCTTCGCCTCGGGTCGTGTCCGCTTGTGACCCGAGTTGACCCGTCCGCAGACTGTGCAGCAGCAGGCCGTCATGTCTCAGGCCAGCCGGGCGCTGAACCTCTGCAACTCAACGGTCGAGTTCACCGGCTCGGCGGAGATGGTGGAGGCCGAGCGCCTGCTGCTGGTCGCGAGTAAGTGATGCTGGCCAGGGATGGTGGAGGCTGAGAGGCTGCTGCTGGTCGCGAGTAAGTGATGCTGGCCAGGGATGGTGGAGGCTGAGCGCCTGCTGCTGGTCGCGAGTAAGTGATGCTGGTCAGGGATGGTGGAGGCTGGGCGCCTGCTGCTGGTCGCGAGTGAGTGATGCTGGTCAGGGATGGTGGAGGCCGAGCGCCTGCTGCTGGTCGCGAGTGAGTGATGCTGGCCAGGGATGGTGGAGGCCGAGCGGCTGCTGCTGGTTATGAGTGAGTGGTGCTGGCCAGAGATGGTGGAGGGGCCGAGCGGCTGCTGCTGGTTATGAGTGAGTGGTGCTGGCCAGAGATGGTGGAGGGGCCGAGCGCCTGCTGCTGGTTATGAGTGAGTGGTGCTGGCCAGAGATGGTGGAGGGGCCGAGTGCCTGCTGCTGGTTATGAGTGAGTGGTGCTGGCCAGGGATGGTGGAGGCTGAGCGCCTGCTGCTGGTCGCGAGTGAGTGATGCTGGCCAGGGATGGTGGAGGGGCCGAGGGGCTGCTGCTGGTTATGAGTGAGTGATGCTGGCCAGGGATGGTGGAGGCCGAGCGCCTGCTGCTGGTCGCGAGTGAGTGATGCTGGCCAGGGATGGTGGAGGCCGAGCGCCTGCTGCTGGTCGCGAGTGAGTGATGCTGGCCAGGGATGGTGGAGGCTGAGCTCCTGCTGCTGGTTATGAGTGAGTGGTGCTGGTCAGAGATGGTGGAGGCTGAGCGGCTGCTGCTGGTTATGAGTGAGTGGTGCTGGCCAGGGATGGTGGAGGCTGAGCGCCTGCTGCTGGTCGCGAGTGAGTGATGCTGGCCAGGGATGGTGGAGGGGCCGAGCGGCTGCTGCTGGTTATGAGTGAGTGATGCTGGCCAGGGATGGTGGAGGCCGAGCGCCTGCTGCTGGTCGCGAGTGAGTGATGCTGGCCAGGGATGGTGGAGGCCGAGCGCCTGCTGCTGGTCGCGAGTGAGTGATGCTGGCCAGGGATGGTGGAGGCTGAGCTCCTGCTGCTGGTTATGAGTGAGTGGTGCTGGTCAGAGATGGTGAGGCTGAGCGGCTGCTGCTGGTTATGAGTGAGTGGTGCTGGCCAGAGATGGTGGAGGGGCCGAGCGGCTGCTGCTGGTTATGAGTGAGTGGTGCTGGCCAGGGATGGTGGAGGCTGAGCGCCTGCTGCTGGTCGCGAGTGAGTGATGCTGGCCAGGGATGGTGGAGGCTGAGCGCCTGCTGCTGGTCGCGAGTGAGTGGTGCTGGCCAGAGATGGTGGAGGGGCCGAGCGGCTGCTGCTGGTTATGAGTGAGTGGTGCTGGCCAGAGATGGTGGTGGGGCCGAGCGGCTGCTGCTGGTCGCCAGTGAGTGGTGCTGGCCAGAGATGGTGGAGGGGCTGAGCGGCTGCTGCTGGTTATGAGTGAGTGGTGCTGGCCAGAGATGGTGGAGGGGCCGAGCGGCTGCTGCTGGTTATGAGTGAGTGGTGCTGGCCAGAGATGGTGGAGGGGCTGAGCGGCTGCTGCTGGTCGCGAGTGAGTGATGCTGGCCAGGGATGGAGGCTGAGCGGCTGCTGCTGGTTGCGGGTGAGTGATGTCCGGGAGACGACACGGCAGTCACCTTGCTAGGCAGATCACGGGGTCCTGTGGGCGCACACAACGCGGTCAAGGCCATACATACGGCACTCACAGTTACCTTCTAAGCGGTGACGAAAAGCCGTTATGTCAAAGGTGTCATGCTCTCCTATCAGTACAACGTGTATTGGTTGCGTGCTCCAGACTTGCACGTGCGCGGAGGCGGAACTTCAGTCGCACTGCGCTAACCTAACGCTACGGGAAGTATTAGGAGATGAATCCCCTGTATACAATCGGGACAGCTATTCCGGTTCCTCTCGGAGGTTAGGTTTTCTGTGGTATATACGCCCGATTAATGCGATGACGTGGTAAGACCGGGATGGTTATAATGCACGTCATGGCAATATATTCCATGTGTCGCATTTAGTAGCCTTTATCAGTTTCGCCTATAAGAACTTGATATGATTGACGTTGTTATGGGCGCTGCATGACCTCGGCAATCGATGCGCCCCTAAAACCCCAGTAACCAACCAACCAACACGATCAGACCCGAGGAGCCCGTGAGGTGCCCATCTACAAATCGAGAGGTGGCTCGAGTTACACCTGTCGCATCTATATGTCCGTGACCAATCGGTGTCAGAGATTGGTGACGCCTTGCGATCCAACACTGGTCGCATCGTAAAGCTAATCGCTACCGCCACATAGCGGGGCCAAGTAGCGCGCTGAGGAAGCGGGTATGTATCGCACGATACGCGTGCTGGCCAGTGGGGTCGGGTAGCAGTGCTGGTGCTGGCCAGTGGGGTCGGGCAGCAGTGCTGGTGCTGGCCAGTGGGGTCGGGCAGCAGTGCTGGTGCTGGCCGGTCGGCGTATCACTTCCGGCGCTCACTGTGTCGGACGCCGTGTTTCAGCGCACCGCCGCCAGGCGGCTCTGTCTGAGGTGCAGCGGCTGAAGACCGAGGGTGCCATGCGGCGACAGGGCATGCTTCGCTCGACGTCCCGCGGCACGCTCAGCGTCAGTTCCATCACGCTGCCGCTCAAGACGTCGTTCGTGCGCGAGGTCGCGGCCGGCTCAGGTGAGGAATGGGGCCGTGCCTGTGGTCTGGCGAGGGGAGCAGTGTTGGTTGGTCTGGTGAGAATGAAGTCGGCTCAGGTGGGGAGGGGACAGTGCTGGTGGTCTGGTGAAAAGGGGTGTGGGTCAGTGTCAGTGTTCTGGTGATGGGGGCAATGCCAGTGGTCTCGTGAGGATGCGACTGAATCACGTGAAAACGCGGAAGTAGACCCATCAGTGTCGGACGTAAGTGCAAGCCTTCACCAAAAGGTGTCTTATCCAATGCTCGACCACCGCCAAGTGGCCTAGGTTCAGGTCAGAAGAGCATGGTTTTAGTGGCCTGGGTAGGTTTATGCTCACACTAATGTTTTATGGTTTGTTTCGATTTTCCGTCGCCTAAATAGTACCAAGTTGCAGAACACAACCTGAACTATCCATTGCAAATCAAAATCAAGGTGAAACTAAATGATCATATTTCGGTCAAATCTTCTTCAACTCAAATGACTAGTTGAAGTGAATGTGAAGGTCATCCGAGTTCATTGTATGTCATTTGTATTTTTTGAAGGTGCTCAATGGCTGATGTACATTGAAATATATTGAGATTAAATATACAATGGAACTACAATTTGGCAGTGCTCACAGCACATATGTCTCTGATTAGTGTTTGGAGTTTCAGTCGCCTGAGGTAACCACTGCTAATTTTGGCACACCATGGGCTGATGTGACTATTTTTGCCACTTATGCTTTATAATTAGTTTTCAAATGTGCGGGTTAGCTACTTTCCCAGAATTGGATGTACGAAACGTTGAAACTCCAGTCATTTATTTTAAAAACAGCCGTTTCGACTTTCAATTAATGAGCAATTTCATTTCGCCCCCACCCCCACCCTCCAGGGCACGTGTTAAGATTAGAAGCAATTCTCTCCGGGTGTCGTGAGATGTTCGTATGTCGAGATCAAATTGTATCCGGTGAAACCTCACGGCTGACTCAGTTGGGATGCGCTCCTCGCACAGCTATAGTTGCCGAGCTGCACACGTACACGATGGGCGCTAAATGACCAAACCTGGTCGATGCACCTTAAAACGCAAATACCCAACCAACCAGCACGCGTACACGTGTATGTATGTGTCCTGAGCTGTACATGTCCAGTTTCCGAGGACGTCGTCGATGGCAGAAGTGTTCTGCAGCCGGTTAGTCTGAGGTGAAGCGGATCCGTTGCCCGTGCTCCACTCCCGACGTTTGTTTCACCGTGAGCTGTGATTATGTCATCAGTGTCGTGTTGGAACCATTGTCACCGACAGTCGTGGACAAATGAGGGTGGTGCCATGTGTCGGCTTGCCACCATATTCGATTGCCATGGTTGCACACATTATGATACTGGGGACTCTGCCACGTGAGATTGCTGGTGTTTGAACAACTTTTCACAGCAGCTTTTCGAACAACTCATCTTTCATGCGGACGGATAAGAGCTGCTGGGCTAGGAAGTTATGGAGAATTGTACCCATATGCCCATGGATTTTCCACGTTGCCTTCGGTAGGGTTGCATGTTGCCGATTGGTTTCGTATGCGCCTTCTGTATGCAAAAGATGGTTCCCATATGTCGTTTTCGCCTCAAAGTCGTGCAGGGGTTCTGCCCACGAGTCACTTTGTGTGGTCCCGGAATCGTAAATTTCCCCTGGTGCTAATGAGGCTCGAACCCGTGGCCCGTGCCGTGCTGCTGGTGACGTTGGTGTGTGGTGTCCCGGCAGCCAACTACGTGTACTTCTTCGTGGTGCTGCTGCGATACCGGGGCCAGGTCGTCGCCACGCAGATGCTGTCGTGCGAAGACTCCATCAAAGGTAATGCTGGGCCAGGACCACGGAGCAATTTCTGCCGATGACCTGATGACATGTGCAGGATAAGACGGCTATCAAAACGAAATGTTAAAGATAATGTTTCACTTTGTCTTCGTTGGAGATGCCAGCTTTTTTTCTCACACAAATGGGCGACTAACTGAAAAAGGAATACGTGGTGGGGCCTCCAGTATTATACGTTTGCCTCACGCTGTGGTGACAGACCTTCCGACGTCGACGTGTATGTTGGCAGCTGAGACTGCTGGGATGCCGGTGGTGAGTTGGTCTGTTCTGGCCCATGACGTCACGTATTGCCGCCTGACCGTTGCCGCGGGCCGCCGCCAGGCAACGCCATCAACTTCCCCAACCTGGTGTCGTTCCGCGACCTGGAGTCCGACTTCGGCGTGGCGCTGGAGGTGTACGGCCTGCAGACGTCGCGCGAACTGCTGCCGCACGACGCCAAGTACCACATCCGTCACAAGGCACGTACGCGCCGTCTGTCGGCCGCGCCGCCAAGCCGAGCTTGGCGCGGTGGCCGACGCACGCCGCTGGTGTGTGCCTGTTTCTGTGTCACCTGCGTGGTGGCACGCTCATACAAGGTTCGTGACGGGTGTGGCAGTGATGGTCACGCATGCGAACAGGTAGAGTCTAGGCAGCGTGCAAACGCTCCCGGCTGGAGGGCAGATGCGGTCTTGGATGTAGCGCTGCTCCTACTGTTGGACAGGAGTCCTAATGTCCTGCCGTTGGAGAGGGGCGGTCTGGGGTGTAGCACTGCTCCTGCTGTGGGACAGGAGTCCTAATGTCCTCCCATGGGACAGGGGCGGTCTGTGGTGTAGCACTGCTGCTGTGGGACAGGAGTCCTAATGTCCTCCCATGGGACAGGGGCGGTCTGTGGTGTAGCACAGCTCCTGCTGCGGTACAGGAGTCCTAATGTCCTCCCGTGGGACAGGGGCGTAGTACAGCTCCTGTTGCGGGACAGGAGTCCTAATGTCCTCCCGTGGGACCGGGCTGGTCTGGGGTGTAGCACAGCTCCTGCTGTGGGACAAGAGTCCTAATGTCCTCCCATGGGACAGGGGCGGTCTGTGGTGTAGCACAGCTCCTGCTGCGGGACAGGAGTCCTAATGTCCTCCCATGGGACAGGGGCGGTCTGTGGTGTAGCACTGCTCCTGCTGCGGGACAGGAGTCCTAATGTCCTCCCGTGGGACAGGGGCGGTCTGTGGTGTAGCACAGCTCCTGCTGCGGGACAGGAGTCCTAATGTCCTCCCGTGGGACAGGGGCGGTCTGTGGTGTAGCACTGCTCCTGCTGTGGGACAGGAGTCCTAATGTCCTCCCATGGGACAGGGGCGGTCTGTGGTGTAGCACAGCTCCTGCTGTGGGACAGGAGTCCTAATGTCCTCCCGTGGGACCGGGCTGGTCTGGGGTGTAGTACAGCTCCTGCTGCGGGACAGGAGTCCTAATGTCCTCCCGTGGGACCGGGCTGGTCTGGGGTGTAGCACAGTTCCTGCTGTTGGACAGGAGTCCTAATGTCCTCCCGTGGGACAGGGGCGGTCTGTAGTGTAGTACAGCTCCTGCTGCGGTACAGGAGTCTTAATGTCCTCCCGTGGGACCGGGCTGGTCTGGGGTGTGGCCGACCCCGGACTCTGGACCACGCAGTCGGTCTGTAGATAGTGTGCAACTCCAGCTTGCAAGCGATGTGGTGTGCGCCATGCGAAGAGGTGATGAAGGATGAAGTGACGAGGTGGTGAAGCCTCCTCGGCCGGAACATCGCGCCGTGAGTCTCGTCTCGCCTCGTGCCCAGTCCAGTGCGGCATGTCCGGCTTCCAGTGGACAGGCATGGCTTAGTCTGCAGGGTCCACTTTTAAAATGACCATCCTTACAATGATTCGAAATTTAGAATATGTTCAACTATTCGTCTTGATGTTCGGTAAAGTGAACTAGTGAAGTGTATTGTCACAGTAGATTCTTCATGTGTTTGCTTTTCCTATTGATGGCAATGCTCTTGTGTAATCTTCACATGTGCGGACATTTAATGTGGCGAGTTTTCAGTGCGTCTTTTATTGTCACCTCTTTGAATGTATATGACCATTGGCTACACCCAAAATATAATATGCTTGATCAAACTTCTGGATCATTGTAAGAGTGGTCATTTAAAGGTGCTTTCTGTGTATAATTATGCCTTGCAACTAAGAAGCACTAAGCGATATATGGCTTATTCTGCGCGCATTGTTCGTGCACGACAGCCTTAAAATGCACCAATATTTATTTATTTATTTATTTAACAATACATGCCCTCCACGTGCAGTGGCTATTACGGACAGTCTAGGTCACAGATATTTACAAAGAATGGATAGATTTGTGGTCAGTAGTGGGAGCAGATGTGCAACAACATTCGTACACCAACATAATACAATACCCATATCACTCTCTGCACTACAAACACCGTGCTTGCAATACTAGCTATAAACGAGTGGTTTGTAGAAGGATATGGTATAATCGTAGGTGTGCCGATCAATGATTTTGAACTAGGTTGTAGCCCAAGTTTGGCAAAAGTACCATCTAAAAATGGGTGCCCAGCTGTGTGATGCGACCTTTAGTTGAGTGCGTATTGGGGCTGCAGTCCTGACTCCTTGCTTGTTGAACTAAATCGTGTTTTCTGTACTGGCTAAGTGGACAGTAGATATAATGCAGTCATGCAGTGAACATGTAGCTGCAGCAGTTGTTATTATTGCAGTGTGCCATATGCTGACACTATGTCACCAATGTTGATGGAATTGGCAGCCAGTGCCAGTCTCTGACGGGGAAATTTGTCTTGGATTGGGTATTATGCGTACTTACGCATGATACTTGGATCTTAATAAGTGACAGCATGATGGGATACTGTAGTTAACAGCATGATATACTGTAGTGTCCAGCATGATATGATACTGTAGTGTGTAGCATGATAGTATTCTCTAGTGAGCAGCATGATATCATACTGTAGTGTGCAGCACATAAGTATACTGTCTTGTGTAGCATGATAGGATACTGTTGTTTGCAGCATAATATCATACTGTAGTATGTAGCATGCTACCATATTATAAATAATATTATGCAGTATGCATCACACTGAAAACCTTATTTGACTAGTATTGCTGCGAATATAATAGTACAGCAATTGTGTTCTTCATATTGTTAAAATCATTCTCACCTTGTGCACTGTGTTGAGTGTTGCAGAGTCGCTCCATCGCACTTAGCGGCAACCGTCGCCACCGGCCGGTGTGGTAATATCGGGTCGCCCGTGCGCCCGTACCAGACTGTCTATGGAGATACTCTGACAGGCGTGGCCTTGCGAGTAGCGTGGGTGCGGCCCGAGTCGCGTCGGTGTGGCGCGGCCGTTCGCCGGGGTGTGTCCTCTCACCGTGTCCCCCGGCTGTCGGGACCTGAGTGTGTCCTCTCACAAAGTCCCCCGGCTGCTAGGACCGGAGTGTGTCCTCTCACTGTGCCCCCGGCTGCTAGGACCGGAGTGTGTCTTCATCGTGTCCCCCGGCCGTCAGGACCGGAGTGTGTCCTCTCACCATGTCCCCCAGCCGTCAGGACCGGAGTGTGTCCTCTCATCGTGTCCTCCGACTGCCAGGACCGGGGTGTGTCCTCTCACCGTGTCCCCCGACTGCCAGGACCGGAGTGTGTCCTCTCACCGTGTCCCCCGGCTGCCAGGACCGGAGTGTGTCCTCTCACCGTGTCCCCCGGCTTCCAGGACCGGAGTGTGTCCTCTCACCGTGTCCTCCGGCCGTCAGGACCGGGGTGTGTCCTCTCACCGTATCCCCCGATTGCCAGGACCGGAGTGTGTCCTCTCACCGTGTCCCCCGGCTGCCAGGACCGGAGTGTGTCCTCTCACCGTGTCCCCCGGCTTCCAGGACCGGAGTGTGTCCTCTCACCGTGTCCCCCGGCCGTCAGGCCCGGGTGTGTCCTCTCACCGTATCCCCCGACTGCCAGGACCGGAGTGTGTCCTCTCACCGTGTCCCCAGGCTGCCAGGACCAGTGTGTCCATCGTGTCCCCCGGTCGTCAGGACCGGAGTGCGTCCTCTCACCGTGTCCTCCGACCCCCAGGACCGGAGTGTGTCCTCTCACCGTGTCCCCCGGCTTCCAGGACCGGGGTGTGTCCTCTCACCGTTTCCCCCGGCCGTCAGGACCGGGGTGTGTCCTCTCACCGTGTCCCCCGGCCGCCAGGACCGGAGTGCGTCCTCTCACCGTGTCCCCCGACCCCCAGGACCGCTCCAAGACGCCGAAGAAGCTGCTGAAGCACCAGTCGGCGCTGCGGTCGCCGGCGGTGCAGTCGCCCGGCGGGCCGGACGCCGTGCGCGCCACCTCCTTCCAGCTGATGGGCTTCCTCCACCTGACCTCCCGCAACCTGTCCAACAACAGCTGGGCGCTCGATCAGGTGGGCGGCCACGTCAGTGGCTGTATGGGCGCAAAATAACCTTAGTAGTCGATGCGCCCCAAAACCAAAATAACTAACTAACATCCGTGGCTGTGCAAGACGCGTGGAGGCGGAAATATGTGGGACACCGGTCTCGGTTGGGGTGGGACGTATGGCGGCTATGTTGTGTGTTGTGTATGTGGCTCGGTTAGAGTGGAACGTATGGCGGCTGTTTGTGGTGTATGCGGCTCGGTTGGGGTGGAACGTATGGCGGCTGTGTGTGGTGTATGTGGCTCGGTTAGGGTGGAACGTATGGCGGCTATTTGTGGTGTATGTGGCTCGGTTAGGGTGGAACGTATGGCGGCTGTTTGTGGTGTATGTGACTCGTTTGGGGTGAGGCGTATGGCGGCTATTTGTGGTGTATGTGGCTCGGTTGGGGGTGGAACGTATGGCGGCTGTTTGTGGTGTATGCGGCTCGGTTGGGGTGGAACGTATGGCGGCTGTGTGTGGTGTATGTGGCTCGGTTGGGGGTGGAACGTATGGCGGCTATTTGTGGTGTATGTGGCTCTGTTGTGGTGGAACGTATGGCGGCTATTTGTGGTGTATGTGGCCCGGTTCGGGGTGGAACGTATGGCGGCTATTTGTGGTGTACGTGGCTCGGTTGGGGGTGGAACGTATGGCGGATATTCGTGGTGTATGTGGCTCGGTTGGGGTCGAACGTATGGCGGCTGTTTGTGGTGTATGTGGCTCGGTCGGGATGGGACGTATGGCGGCTGTTTGTGGTGTATGTGGCTCGGTTGGGGTGGAACATATGGCGGCTGTGTTGTGTATGTGGCTCGGTTGGGGTGGGACGTATGGCAGCTGTTTGTGGTGTATGTGGCTCGGTTGGGGTGGAACGTATGGCGGCTGTATGTGGGGCACGTCGTTCTATTGGCGCTTGTATGATGGGACTTGGCTGTATGCTTCATCCGACGTCGACTTTGCCAAGATGTCTCCTGCGATCTCAACTTCCTTTTCTGAACCTGGCCAGACTTCCAGTGTTGCTATCACTGGACCTTAATCGACCCATCCGACCTTCACCTCGTCTCCAACGTGCATTTACTTGGTCTGCTGTTCTGACCTTTACCCGACTGCCACCTGGCCTTCCACTGACCTTGATGTGATCTGAGTCTGATTTGTCTGATCGTTAGCGTCCTAAAATCCCGAGACGGTCAATTACTTCGCGTATAGGTTGGTCACAAGTCATCAAAGGCAATGAACCACATCAAGGAGCTGTTCCTAGCAGTCATGGGCGCTGTATAACCATTGCAGTTGATGCGCCCTAAAACCCAAATAACTTAATAACTAGTAGTCGATGCGCCCCTAAGCCCAAATAACCAACCAACGAGGTGTTCCTCCTCATCTGGTCTTGACTTGACCTCAACCCAACCTTGATCTGACGGTTGGCTTGGAGGTCCCGAGACCTCGTCTTCACTTGACCATCTGACCAGATATTCACCTAACCTAGCCTCGCTCTGACCACCTGGCCCGTCTGACCTGACCCGACCCGACCCGGCCTGTGCGCAGGTGCCGCACTCGGTGCCGCTGGACGGCGGCGTGTTGATGCAGGTGACGTGCCACGCCGACTGCACGGTGGAGGAGCGCGGCTTCGTCACCGTGTTCGACGACGTGTCCGGCTTCGGCGCCTGGCACCGGCGCTGGTGCCGGCTGACGGCTGGCCGGCTCAGCTTCTGGCGCTACCCGGAGGACGAGCCGCGCCAGCCGGCCGTGGCCCAGGTGGACCTGCGCCGCTGCGTCACGGAGCGGGTGTGCGCCGTGCCGCGCGACATGTGCGCCCGCCAGAACACACTGCTGCTGGTGACCGTGCGAGAGGCGCGCCCGCAGGACGGCGAGTCGCTGGTGCTGCAGCGGCGCGGCAACATGACCAGACTCAGGTGGGCGCTGTGACTGGTGTCACCTGAGGAGCAGGGATAGCCCGGCTCAGGTGGGTACTGTGACTGGTGTCACCTGAGGAGCAGGGATAGCCCGGCTCAGGTGGGTACTGTGACTGGTGTCACCTGAGGAGCAGGGATAGCCCGGCTCAGGTGGGTACTGTGACTGGTGTCACCTGAGGAGCGGGGATAGCCCGGCTCAGGTGGGTACTGTGACTGGTGTCACCTGAGGAGTGGGGTATCCCGGCTCAGGTGGCTACTGTGACTGGTGTCACCTGAGGAGCGGGGATAGCCCGGCTCAGGTGGGCGCTGTGACTGGTGTCACCTGAGGAGCAGGGATAGCCCGGCTCAGGTGGGCACTGTGATTGGTGTCACCTGAGGAGCAGGGATAGCCCGGCTCAGGTGGGTACTGTGATTGGTGTCACCTGAGGAGCAGGAATAGCCCGGCTCAGGTGGGCACTGTGATTGGTGTCACCTGAGGAGCAGGGATAGCCCGGCTCAGGTGGGTACTGTGATTGGTGTTACCTGAGGAGCAGGGATAACCCGACTCAGGTGGCTACTGTGACTGGTGTCACCTGAGGAGCGGGGATAGCCCGGCTCAGGTGGGCGCTGTGACTGGTGTCACCTGAGGAGCAGGGATAGCCCGGCTCAGGTGGGTACTGTGACTGGTGTCACCTGAGGAGCAGGGATAGCCCGACTCAGGTGGCTACTGTGACTGGTGTCACATGAGGAGCGGGGATAACCCGGCTCAGGTTGGCACTGTGATTGGTATCACCGTAGTGACATGGGGAAGCCGGCTCAAGTGAGTACTGTGATTAGGGTCAGCTGGGCAACAAACCTGTTCCGGTGGGTATTGTGATGCACATCACCTGAGGAAGCAGGAGAACTCGGTCCGGGTTGGTACTACTAGTATGAGTAGAAAGGTGCTGGGTATTGGGGAGAAAGACTAAGGGTGGCTAATGTCGATGACTGAGGTGCCTGAACTAATCTGGGGTGCACCTTGCCTCTGATACTAATCATTTTGGGAACAGTTGAACGTCTGGTTAAGTTAATTAGCTATATATATATATATATATCCCTCCATGGCGTTTGTGGTCGCAGGAAGCAGTATCTTCCTTATCCGCCGGGCTGTAGGTATGTAACGCCCATCCAAGTGTACTTCTCTGTATGTGTAAACAATATTGTGTAGTGGTAGACTGCAGTTATATGTGGATGTATTGGTATATTTGTACACTTTACCTGGCATGCGGTATCAATCCGTTGATCGTTTATTGCTTTATTTTGTGGGTTCAGGCGTAGCTGATCCGAGATAGGGCAGATTTGAAATTGATCCTTACTGCCAACCTTCACAGGTGTGTGTCTAGACATTTTTGAGTCTTGAGCGTTTTTCTTATTTTGCATCGACCCTGGGGAGCAGAAAAGTTACAATGCTCACTCATTCAGCCCAGATATATTCAAAACCAAGTTGTCATACAAAAAGTGCCCGTTGTTCAACATTGTCCCATTTGGGGACAGCTGTTTGACCCTCCCAAGCGATTTTCCTTGCCTTCTGGGCGCCTCCGACGCGAGCTGAACCGAACACCGAAGGGGTAGCGGGGCGACAGCGCCACGGTCGGCTGCCGTAGCAGCTGGCCGTGTCGCCCGACATCCGCTGGACGGCTGGACCCGACCGGCACCGACGAGCGGCTCAGGCGGGGTCGGCCCGACAGTGGGCGGGCGTCGGCGGCTCTCGCTTTGTTATATTGTGCATGGGTCATGAAGTAAGTGGACCTCGACATTGAGCCGAGAAAATCGTTGAACGTAAATGCACGGTAGGAACAGGAGCTGTGTAGTTGCACATAAACGCGCTAGTATATAGTATGATGGTGCAGTACATAATGACCTCCACCGAGGGAGCGCAGTGAGGTTGCCTTGGCGTGTGCCGGCTGGAGGTGGATGGTGGCGCGCCTTCCCACAGTGGTCGTGCTCAGTGAGGCTGACACGGCGTGTGCCGGCTGAAGGTGGATGGTGGCGCGCCTTCCCACAGTGGTCGTGCTCAGTGAGGCTGACGCGGCGTGTGCCGGCAGGCATCTGCTGTCGCTGGACACGCGCGACGAGAGGAAGCTGTGGGCCGACCAGCTGAACGAGGCGCTGGACAACATCCGCGCCTGGGACCCGGACGCCATGCAGCCGCACTTGGACCCGTCCGCCTGAGGGGTGACACGTCTGGTGCCGGTCTGCTCACCTGGCCGGAGGGCTGGGCAGTGAGGCACCTGGACCCGTCCGCCTGAGGGGTGACACGTCTGTTGCCGGTCTGCTCACCTGGCCGGACGGCTGGGCAGTGAGGCACCTGGCGGCAGTGTGGCCGCCCGAGAGGAGGGGGCCTGTTGAGCAGTGGCAGGCTGCGATGGTCAGTCCGCCTGAGGGGAGACCTCTGGGCTGGCTGGGGGGGGGGGGAGGGGCGCCAATGCCTGATCAGACTGACGCGGCCAGTGGTGCGCAACAGTGGCGGCTTGTAGACGTTTGGATAGCCGCCGAATTGCACGCCGCGTTTGGACACCAGCCGGATATGTGTGCCAATACCGGATCGTTGGCACCTTGCGATTCCCAGAACTAGTTCGGTCGCCCTAGTGTGCGGCTTGGGTTGACCGACGGCGATAATGGGCGGCCGATCGATGGCCGGCGTCCACCGCCGTCCACTCAGACGGTGGTCCAGCAGACTGGTCCGCCGGAAAATGGTCCAGCAGACTGGTCCGCCGGAAAATGGTCCAGCTGACTGATCCGCCGGACGATGGTCCAGCAGACTGGTCTGCCGGAAAATGGTCCAGCTGACTGATCCGCCGGACGATGGTCCAGCAGACTGGTCCGCCGGAAAATGGTCCAGCTGACTGATCCGCCGGACGATGGTCCAGCAGACTGGTCCGCCGGAAAATGGTCCAGCTGACTGATCCGCCGGACGATGGTCCAGCAGACGGTGGTCCAGCAGACTGGTCCGCCGGAAAATGGTCCAGCTGACTGATCCGCCGGACGATGGTCCAGCAGACTGGTCCGCCGGGCGGCTGTCCGCTAGATATTATTTAGTCATTGAGGATAGCCAGCTAGGTATATATTGGTGTGCGCGATAGAGCTGACGGCAGCAGCTCCCGCGCCTATCGATTGTCCGTCGTAGCGAGCGTCACTGCGCGAGGTGGTGGGCCGCTGGGTAGCATGCTCTGGCTTTACATGTGTTGCCTCCCAATGCAATGATTCAAGGATGATTATACAACGGCAGTCGGCTGATGAACTTGTCGAAAGCGCGGCAATAATCGTCCGGCGCGCTTAATTCTTCCATAGTACTGTTCAATATTTGTCGAAAGCGCCGCAACAATCTGGCGCGCTTGATTCTTCCATGACACTACAATATCTTCTGCATGTGTTGTAAATATACATATATTCAGGCGCCATGTTGCTTGCACTTTCGGATCGCGCGCCTGAGGCGACACAATTAAGAAGTTCTCAGGGCATTTATGATACTCCTACGTGTTGTGCGACAATAGGCAAAGAAGCTCCTTCCATATAAGCACTACAGCCAAATGGCTCCCATGAAGGTTCGGGTACCGGACGCTGCATGACCGAAGCAGTCGAAGCGCCCCTAAGCCCAAATAACTAACTAACTAAGGTTCGGGTACCGGTATAAGCATGCCTAAGACATGCATCCAGTCAATGTCTACTGCCTCTTGGTGAGCGGCACATGCCGCCATTAAAAATTAGCCGTTTATTTTCAGGGTCGATTTCAGATGTTTTATTGGCGAGAAGCACATTTCCTAATTCGGTAGCGATGAATAGTGGCGCCTTTGACCGAAGCAATCGTTCAGGGGGTGAGAGAGACAAAATACACCTGAGCCAAAGGTACTCTATCATTGTATGGCCAACGCAGTCGTCGATGCGCCCCTGAGCCAAGTACCCAACCAACCACTCGACAATCATCCTTTTGTAAAAAGAACTTAGGCCACACCAGGGCGGGAAAATCGACCATTTGGACGGACCCCGTCCATATGGTCGATATTTTGGCTTTGCCCATTTCCCAACGTTGCCAGTTTTCTCTCCTTTTTCGCTATCATATTGCCGCCACCACTCAAAATAAATAATGTAGTGAAATCGGCGACTACCGGCATCTATATGCATTTTGTCAAGATCGTCGTCCGAGGTCATTACAATCAAATAATGTTCAGGTCATCAAGGACAAACCGACCAAAGTACCTTTTCTATGCATATTTTCAGCATTCAATTCGGATTGTTGTAGCTCCTGTGACCCCCTAGAACCGTCATTGCCGGTACCCACCATTTACTTAGCTTACATTTACCGATATTTTAGAAGCAAAGAATAGAGGCGGTGCGAGTGCCAGAAACACCAACGTGTATCCTGTGACCTTCGCCCAAGGCTACCCGATTAAGTCGAAATACATTTACAAGTCAACAAATACCGCGCAGCGGAAGTCGGCAGCACACTCAGCAGCACATTCGGCAACAGATTCAGCTGCACATTCGCAGCATATTCAGCAGCAAATTCATCAGTTGTCGAAGGATCCTCCATTCAGGGATCAGCCAAGTGTCATTCAAGGGCCAATCACTGTTGATTGGTACCCAGTAGGGTTGGTTTCCTGCAAATAATTGTGTTGGGAAATACATTCCAAATATAGTTCCTTAATAGCACCCGTTGCTTTCCAATTGTAAGAAAAACGTCTTCAGTCAATTTCATCCGGTGGCAAAGGCCTATCAACACAGCGATTTGGAGCGAGATCGTATGGACCTCCCCATAGACAACACAATTATACCATGTCATACCGGACTTCGTGAACGTATTTGGGTCAACGAGTGCTTTCAATTCATACGTGACATGGTTGGTTTTCCCCAAAAAGTGTGCTGGGAAATAAATCGAAATCAATATTCTCAAAAACGGCCCTTGTTTTTCAATTGTAAGAAAAACGTCTCCGGCCAATTTCATTGGATGGCTAAGGCCTATCCACACAGTGGTTTGAAAACAGATCGTAGGTGCCTCCCCATAGACAACAAAATTGCAACCTGACATGAAAGTTTTTCTATGGGGAAAATTTGATAACAGACTTCACTAACGTATCTGGGTCAACGAGTGCTTTCGATGTATATGTAGCATGGTTGATTTTCTGCACAAAGGTGTGTTGAAAAAAAATCGACTTCAATTTTTCAAAAACTCCTATTGTTTCTCAATTGGAAGAAAAACCTCTTCAGTCAATTTCATTCGTTGTCCGCTATGACTTTTTTTCCCCGTAGGAAAACTTATATGTAATGCTACAATTTTGTTCTCTATGGAGATGCCCCGACGATCCGCCTTGAAATGACTATGTGGATGGGCCTTAGCTATCAAATGCAATGGGTAAAGACGTTTTCTTTTTGCAGCTTTTTCCCAGCATACTTTTTCGGAAAAAAGCAACCATGCCATATATCAATTAAAAGCAATCGTTGACCCAAAAGCACTGGCGAACTCCATTGTGGAATTTTTCCCATATGCCACATTAAATGCGTTATTACAGTTTTGTGTCTTTGGGGATGCCCCTAGGATTTCGCTTCAAATCACTGTGTGGATAGATCTTAGCCATCCAATGATATGGGCTGAAGACGTTTGTCGTACAAATGAAAAAATAATTGGAGTTTTTGGGTAACTTAATTTTTGTCCCGCACACTTTTGTGGAGAAAATCAACCATGCCACATATCAATCGAAAGCACTCGTTGACACAAATACGTTTTTGAAGCATGTTATTAAATTTTTGTCATAGGAAAATTTATATGCCATATTGCAGTTTTGTTGTTTATTAGGAGGCCCCTACGATTTCGCTGAAAATCACTGTGTGGATAGACCTTTGCCGTCCAATGAAATTAACCAAAGACGTTTTTCTTGCAATTGAAAAACAGGGGCCGCTTTTGAGAATAGTGATTTCGATTTATTTCCCAGCACACTTTTTGGGAAAACCAACCATGCCACATATGAATCAAAAGCGCTCGTTGACCCAAATATGCTTTTGAAGTCTGTTATGAAATGTTTCCCATGGGAAAACTTATGTGTCATATTACAGTTTTGTTGTCTATGGGGAGGCCCTACGATTCCGCTCCAAATCACTATGTGGATAGGCCTTTGCCACCGAATGAAATTGACTGAGAACGTTTTTCTTACAATTGTAAAATAAGGGGAGTTTTTAAGAAACTTAATTTGATTTTTCCCAGGACACTTTTGTGGAGAAAATCAACCATGCTACATATCAATAGAAAGGACTCGTTGACCCAAACGCATTGACGAAGTTCGCGATCAAATTTTCCCCATAGGAAAACTTTCATGTCATGCTACAATTTTGTCGTCTATGGGGAGGCACCTACGATCTGTTTTCAAATCACTGTGTGGATAGGCCTTGGTCATCCAATGAAATTGGCCGAAGACGTTTTTCTTACAATTGAAAAACAAGGGCCGTTTGAGAACATTGATTTCGATTTATTTTCCAGCACACTTCTTTGGGGAAAACCAACCATGCCACATATAAATCAAAAGCAGTCGTTGACCCAAATACGTTTGCAAAGTCCGGTATGACATTTTTCCCATAGGAAAACTTATATAGCATGTTACAATTGTGTTGTCTATGGGGAGGCCCCTACGATCTCGCTTCAAATCGCTGTGTTGATAGGCCTTTGCCACCGGATGAAATTGGCTGAAGACGTTTTTCTCACAATTGGGAGGCAAAGAGTGTCATTAAGAAAGTATATTTGGAATTTGTTTCCCAACACAATTATTGGCAGGAAATCAACCCTACTGGGTACCAATCAACACTTAAGTACTTGGCCCTTGAATGACACTTGGCTGGTCCCTGAATAGAAGATCCTTCGACAACTGATGAATTTGCTGTTGAATATGCTGCGAATGTGCTGCCGAATCTGCTGCCGAATGTGCTGCTGAATATGCTACCAACTCCGCCACATACAAATACCGGCAAGGATATTTCGAAGAGGCGTTCTCGAAGGCGCTTTGGGTGGAAATCATACTTGTACCGCGTAAGTATTTTGATAGCCATGCACGTCAGTACTATGGGGGAAGTGATGATTGAGTCCTATCCAGTTACCAGAATTGTGAGGATTTGCATACTTGCTGATATGCCCTTACCTGGGCATTTCGGTACGTTTATAGGTTAGGTAATTAATAATTTCGTGGAATTGCGTTTTTTTCATAGTGTTCATACATGTACTGAACATGATGTGACCATTGATTTCATTTGAAAATGCGTATTTTTTAGTTAGGAAGCAATAAATCACCCAAAAAGTGGCATGGTGTTAGCTGTTGGGTAATGTCAATATGCAAGTTATGTACAAATATAGAAAAAGATGTTATATGACAAGGTAATCTAGCTTAGCCTTCCATGCAAGAACACAAATAAACAAATCAAATTGAATGTACAGAATGGTTCATAGCCCAGGCTAGATTAGGTATAGATAGGGTAGGCACATATAGATAAAGATATAGATAATGAATAGCCTGAACCATTTTTTGAAGAAAACAAACTAGGCATTTTTGTTTTGTTTTCTAACTTACTACAAAGCCCTAACTTAACCTAACTTAACTAAACCTGACCAATTTATATGCTTACTGGAGGTAAACTGTGTGCACAACTTGGCTCATGGTTACCTTGAGCCATGTCCAAAATATAGAAGAAGATGTGATATGACCAACTGTGTGTACAAATTGACTCATGGTTAGCTTAAACTGCAAAGCTGGGCACTGGTGGATATGAAAAGTGCATTGTATGACCAATGGTGTGTATTATATTTGCTCCTTTTGTTGGAGAAGGTGCACCTGATCTGGCAGAATAGTCAGGGTGATCACTTAATATGCACTTGTCATTCAGAAAACACTTAGGATTGGCTACTCAATGGAAATTTCCCACTTGGGTTGACACCCTAAAACCCCAATAATCATCAACATCAGTGGAAATTTCCTGATGGTGACAGGGGTGGATCCAGTAATATCATTGGGGCATTCATCAGAAGCACTTTTTCCATGGGAGAACAATAAATGTCCCTGAAGGAATTATGGAGAAATTATATTACTTGGAAGAAATTATGTATCCATCCCTGATTGGGGGAGGAAAGGTCTGTGGCACATTTCACTAAACATTACCATATCATCATATTGCCAAAGGAGTGGGTTTCGTTGACCATATGCTGATCCTGATGGAGCTGTATTGCCAATGGACCTAGCTGTCCCATTATAATTTGTTTCCAGAGTCTTGGCACAAATAAGGGTATCTTAAATGTGTGCCATTGAACAAAACAATGAAGTCAAACATGTGTATTTCAGGTGTGGATGAGGGCTATATCATTTCCTTGGAATGCCCTCAGCCAAACAATTCATTGAGTGGATGTGGGGGCCTTTTGGCCTTGTGGAACACCTTTCACTATGAAAGAAGTGACTTCTGCTGATGTGTGTAGGGTGTAGGGGGATGTACCTGATCACTTAGGAAGGGTCTATCCCAGCTGGATCAGTGCCACCTTTCAAGGGGCACCCATTCTTGAGGGGGCACACTGCTCCAGTATCTCCCCTCTTAATCCACCTCTGGCATATTCATGATAAGCACCCAGCAACAGACACTGTGGAAGGGCTCAACTGCCTATCTCAACATGAGAAATGGTGGTGATGATTGGCAAAGATGTCAGTCTGTGGCGAATGATGGGAGCAGACATTCAGACATTGCTGCTACTTGGCCACACCTTTGGGATGGCTGGCTGGTTGGTGTTCTGTTCTCTCCTTCCCACTCAACCTACTCTGTTTGGCTGACATGAACAAGTGCCAGGCAAATGTCTTGTCCATTTCCCCACTGTTTGAGCTGTGTAGGATGCTGAGTACAGTGGATGAATGACATCTCCATCAGCTGACCCATGGCTAGCAGCATCAGGCATTGCCGGTTGGTCACCATCCTTGGTTTGAGCTCAGTCTGTTGGAAGTAGGGAGCTGCAGACCCAACCCTCTCATGGAAAGGTGGTGCCCCTCTGGCCAGAAAAAGCATGGTTCAGGATGAAAAAGCTAGGGTGCATCCTCCCCACCCTATGTTGGACATATGTGTCAGCCACAAATGCATCACTCTGATAAAAATGCACCCCTTTGGGATGAAGTCGACCAGAGGGAAAGTTGAAAAGAACTTCATTTAGCTAGGAAATATAGTGGGGACAGCAAAAAGTTTTTTAGTTTCTACAAGCTGAGTAAAGTCTCTAGAGCAAATGGTCCACTGGAAGTAAATGGGACTATATTGGGTGAGGATACTGCAGTGTCCTAAAATTACTTCACCATTAACTGTGTGGATGAAGAAAGAATTGCTTGGGAATAGTGAAAGATTGGAAGAAAATAAAGGATCACCACTTCAGGATTTAAAAAATAGGAATGTCTTCCACTTCAGTCACATGCATTTTACATTTTTTAGCAGTCATGTGTATAATGACTGCCCACATATGTAGTAAAATGGTAAAAAAACTAAGACAAGGATGAAATAGCACAATTCCATTAACTGTGAATTTCCAGGTCACATGGTCAATTAATTTACACTGGGATACTGAGATGGTTGAGGAGTTGAGCAATCAGTTTAAATCAGTGTTTACATTGGAAGATACAACCAATCTGCGAACCCTACACCATAGTTTAGTGACATGTGATCAGATAAATGATGTTGATTTCATTGATAGTGATGTTGTTTTCAATCATATCAGGAAAATAAAGCCAAACAAGGCAGAAGGACCTGATGAAATTTATGCTAGAGTATTGCAGGAAGCTGAAAATCAGCTGGCATTTCCACTTAGTATAATAATTTGTAAAAATGTTTCACAAAATGAAATTCCAACAGTTTGGAAAAGGGCAAATGTAGTTCCTATTTTCAAGAAAGGAGAAAGAGGGAAAGTTGAAAACTATAGGCCAGTAAGTCTCACATCCCTAGTCTGCAAGGTACTCAAATCAGTTATCAAGGATAGAATAGTTAGTTATTTGGAAGGAAACAGATTGATTCAAGATACTCAACATGGGTTTAGGAAAGGGCAATCATGCCTCACAAATTTCTTGGCCTTTTTAACTTCACCACAAAACAATTTGATCAGGGAAGTATTGTAGCATAGCTTGACTTTAGTAAGGCCTTTGACAAGGTACCCTCTACATGGCTAATGATACAGCTTCAGGCCCATGGTATTGCAGGTAGCATCTTAAAATGGATGGGGTTGTGGCTTTCAGATAGACAGCAAAGAGTGATGCTAGATGATACAAAGTCAGCATGGCAAAATGTTCTTAGCAGAGTCCCCCAGGGGTCAGTAGTTGGGCCACTGCTGTTTATTATAGTTGTAAATAGCATTGAAAGTGGCCTAAGCAGTAAGGTTTTGAAACTTGCAGATGATTTGAAAGTCTTTAGGGCAATAACAGGTCAAGATAAGCATATCCCTCTGTGAAAAGACTTAGATGAACTTGTGAAGTCTGCAGAATGGCAAATGATAGTTAATTTTGATAAGTGCAAAATCATGCATGCAAAGTGCATCAGTGACACAACAGGAGAATGATTTAGATGTTATTCTAAACACAAACTTGGGGGCATCAGAACCAGTGTAAAATAATTGACCATGTGGCCTGGAAATTCACAGTTTATGGAATTGTTCTATTTCATCCTTGTCTTGGGTTTTTACCATTTTGCCACATGTGTGGGCAGTCATTATACACAGAACTGCTATCTAATGTAAAATGCATGTGACTGAAGTGAAAGGCATTCCGCTTTTTTAATCCTTAAGTGGCGATCCTTTATTTTCTTCCAATCTTTCACTATTCCCAAGCAACTTCTTTCTTCATCCACACAGCTAATGGTGAAGTAATTTTAGGACACTGATCAGAACAGACCAAGGAAGCCAGGAAGAAGGCACTGAGAATGCTTGGGGCAATAAATATGAATGTATCATACAAAAGTGAGGAAGTCATCAGGAAGCTTTACCATGCATATATCAGGCCACATTTGGAATACTGCACCCAAGCTTGGTCTCCTAGCTATGAAAACGATTGTTGGCTTTTAGAGAGAGTACAAAAGAGGGTTACAAAAATGGTTAATGTTATAAGCAACCTGGCATATAAGGAAAGATTGAAGAAATTGAATGTTTTCACTTAGATATAGACAGCTGAGAGGAGATATCACCAAGATCTTTAAATTTGTCCATGATCTGGAGAGAGGATATATTGGGGAAATGTTTTAATTTAACAGAAATTATGCAATCAGCGGTCATCAATTCAAAATTAAAGTTAACCACCACAGAACAAGGTTAAGACAGTCTTTCTTCACCAACAGGGTAGTAGAACACTGGAACCAGCTGACAGAAACCATTGTAAGTAGCAGCACATTGAATGTCTTTAAAAACAACATTGACAATCATTGTAAGAATAGAGGGCTTGCTTTTCAGTATTACAGGGAGGGCTGATGTTGCTATGTTGTTGCTAACTGTTGCTTAACTGTTAACTGTTACATGTTGCTAACTACCAGACTTTCCATGGGTGCTACATGACCAATGTAGTCAATGCACCCTAAAACCCTAATAACTAATTAAAGTCATAAAGTCATAAAGTGTTAAGGCTTAATAAGGGCCACAAGGGCCCATCTGGGTCAAACCTGTCTAGAAGATATTAGAAAGTACATGTTCACACCTATCAATTCCAAACCCATGCAATCCCTCCACCTGTGCCACCACAGCCAATCTCATCAGTATGACATCGCAAAGGAAGTTGCCAAATCCACTGCTAGGTACACCCCATATAGTACAACATAATACTAGCATAATGTTATACCCTATATAGCTAGTGAAAATACTCAATATCCCATGCATCACAAGTTAGAATTCAAAAACAACATTTTCCTGTCTAAAAAAATTATCCACCCTACTTTTAAAGACATTCAATGAGGGACTCCCCACTGCATCAGCAGGCAGCCTATTCCATTGGTCAACAACCCTTTGACTGAAGACCTGTTGTCGTTTAACTGTCCTGCACCTCATTTTGTCTAACCTGAATTGATGACCCCTATGGGATACTCTAAACTGCAGAGCATCATTCAAATTGACCTGATCTAGCCCTCTAACAATTTTGTACATTTCAATCATGTCTCCCCTTAATCTCCTATACTTGAGTGAGTACATATCTAATGCATTAAGCCTTTCTCCATATTCTAAGTTACTTAATCCACTGACGAGTCTAGTGGCTCTGCGCTGGACTCTTTCTAACATATCTATATCCTTTTCTAGGTAGGGGCTCCATGCTTGTACAGAGTACTCCAAGTGGGGCCGCACATATGCTAAGTACAGCTTTTTCATGACTTCCCTGCTCTTATATTTCACACTTCTATTAATGAGTCCCAGCATTCTGAGTGCCCTATTTCTAGCTGAGATACATTGTTTTTCTGCTTTAAGGTCTTTTGAGACCAACACACCTAAGTCCCTTTCCTCTTCAATAACATCCAGTTCCCTCCCTCCCATTTTATAACTGAATGTCTCGCCTGCAGACCCTATATGCATAACCTTACACTTATCATAGTTGAAAGTCATCTGCCATTGATCAGCCCACTCTTTTAGGTCGTCCAAATCTAGTTGAATATTACTAGATTGATCTCTGCTGTTAGCCACTCCTACCAGCTTGATGTCATCAGCAAATTTGAACACTCTATTCCTCAGCCCTACTTCAATGTTGTTCACAAAGATGATAAAGAGGAGGGGCCCTAGAACAGAGCCCTGTGGCACTCCACTCAGAACATCTTTCCAACCAGATTTACATCCATTCAATACTACCCTTTGTTTCCTTCCCTGCAACCATGCTTCAATCCAATGTAGAACTTTTCCTACAATCCCATGTTGTTGTAATTGATGAATTAACCTTCCATGTGGAACTTTATCAAAAGCTTTGCTAAAGTCCAAGTACACAACATCCATCCTGCTTTCATTGTCTACTTCTTTGGTAACATACTCAATTAACTCCAATAGGTTAGTTAAACAAGACCTTTGAGATCGAAATCCATGTTGAGTAGCCCTTAAAAGGTTGTGCCTATCAAGATGAATCTGAACATTCTGTTTAACCAGCTTTTCTAGTACTTTGCAAACTAATGAGGTCAAACTGACTGGCCTGTAGTTTCCTACACTCTTCCTATTTCCCTTTTTGAAAATTGGTACTACACTTGCATTTCTCCAATCTTCAGGTACTTCTGAATACTCCATAGATCGCCAGAAAATGATACCTAGGGAGTTGCTAAAGCTTTAGCACACTCTACTAAGATCCTAGCATATATTTCATCTGGTCCGGAAGCTTTATTAGGTTTTATATTCTGCAACTGCTTCTCTACGGCTTCTGTAGTTATTGTAAGATCCTCCAGCATATCACCTGCCATGGCATGGCCTACAGATGTTCCTATTGTACCAGAATTATCTTTAGTGAAGACTGATGAGAATTGCTTGCTTAGGGATTCCACAATGTCGCAATCATCAACCACTATTTCCCCATCTACCTCCAGTGGTCCTACACTACACTTTTTAGCCTTAAATTTATAGAAGCTAAAGAATCTCTTAGCATTACCTGCTGAACATTCTCGAGCAAAGTTGATTTCAGCAAGTCTTTTAGATGCTCTAACACACCTCCTAACTTTATTTCTAGCTATTCTATATGATTCTAGGTTTAACCCAGAGTTAGTATCTTTTAGTTTCTTTAATGCTTGTTTCTTTGAGTCCAGTAATTGCTTAACTTCCCTAGTCAGCCACGAAGGGTGCTTAACCCTGTTTGATCTAATTTGCCTACTGGGAATGAACCTATCCTGACCCTGAAATAGCTTATCTTTTATCATTGTCCACATTTCATAAGCATCTAAGCCATTCAATATGACTTCCCAATTAATTTCACTTAGGAAGCTCCTGAACTCACTGTAATTCCCTTTTGTAAAATTCGGAATCAATGTTCTGTTGGTTGCTACCCTTCCAACATATAATGAGAAATGTATAATGTTGTGATCACTATTACCAAAGGTCTCTCCTACGTTAACATTTTGCACAAAATTTTCCTCATTAGTAAGCACTAGATCTAATATTTTATTTTCCCTTGTAGGCTCGTGTATCATTTGAAAGAAGAAATTGTCCTCAAAACAAGCCATGAAACATCTTTCTGATTTGCTTACACCTACTGTTTTGTTTCCCAATCCTGCTATGTTGAAATCCCCCAAATTACCATTACCAGACTTTCATCTCAATTACCAGACTTTCATCTCATTTTAGCTTTTGCATGCCTCACGCATCATCTTTCCAACTGCAAAATATGACAGAGGGCTTCAGGATGTGCACCAGCAGCAAGATAGTTGTGCACCAGTAAGCACCAGATTTCCATTTGTTATAGATCAGAAGATTAACCAACAATAACTTCGAGATGGGTACATAGGGCACACATGGAAGCTGTTGATGGAGTGTTTAAAATGCCAGTGGTTTGGATTTTGGTGCATGGCTACTGGCTGGTCTGTATAATAATTGCTTCTATGACTACACAACAGGAATACATTATTTGTGAATAAGATTGAATATACAAATTAGTGAATACTGAATTGACATCCTTCCCAAAGAAGTATCAACTTCATGCTTTTAGCATAGTTTTTATCATTATCTTTGATGCTAGTCTCTCCAAATTAGGTGTCCTTCAAAACATGCAAAATGTAAAGTCATATTGAAGCAGTTGTTCCAAAACTGGGTTTGTGGTACTTAACAAGATTTTAAAATAATATTACTCCCACGGGAATTTCAACATCCTGCTGTACTTGTTTTGGCATATCACACCTAACAAAAAGTCATTATTTTAATGCTTTGCATGAGACAGAAATGTACGACCCTCAATATACCAGGAGGTGCTGGGTTTACTCAACATCAAAAGTAGCGTTAGGGATCATGCTATATTACTCAGTAATATAGCATGATCCCTAACGCTACTTGATGTTGAGTAAACCCAGCACCCCGGTAATGAGGGTCTACATTTCGTCTCACGCAATGTCTAAAACCCAGGAGCATCTAAGAGCCATTCTTCGTTGTATTAAATATTTTAATGCTGCCAATTTCAAGGAAAGCTTGCACAACATTGTGATATAGTTGACATCAATATGGCATCTTTGTATGGCACAAGCACAGCAAAGGCTTCTGATCCTAAGTTTGTTAGAACATACCAATAGGAAGCATCTTGAACAGATCAGGGCCTGGATGCTAGGTGGACCCTTCAAGCTTCCAAAGTTCTTGGAGGGAAAGACCACCTATAATGGCAGCTAAGAGTTACATCTGGAAAGTTGTCATGAAATTGAAGTTCACAAATCAGATGGTGAGCTAGCGTTCGCTCAGCAAACTCTGCTTGGGATAGGACCATTGTCCATTAAGCCACCAACCCCAGCAAGCATAGTTATTTATGAAAAGTTTCAAAAAAGAAAAGGTGCACACAATGCGAATTAAAATGAAAATGTGATTGTGTTGTGGTCTATGGAGGCGAGTGGTCAGCTTGCACAACCAGCATTGAAAAACATAGCTGAATGCAAACCTTTCATTTTTCACCATGCCCTGAACATTGGGACACTGTTGGGAAATTTTGCAGGTGTTTTCATTTAATAAAGATAATTTCTACTACCACATAAGTGTTTGTCCTGGTTTTCAGATGGTGGATTAACCTGGAGAGAGAATATTGCTCACCATGTCAAATGCAGCATTTAGCCATCCATTTCTAAAATTTCCCTTAGATGAAAAGGTGCTTGATGACATTTCCAAGAATGAACGGGACTTTCTGCTCCTGCATGGTAAGTCACAAGTTTTCATGTGCATTTCCATGTGAATTGTTGCTAGTATGTCGGTGGTGCTCTACAGTTGCCTTCTCAGATTATGGAGACCCAGTATGTTGAAGAATGATCCAGATGCTACTGTAGCTGAGCTTAAGGGCATTACCTTGTCCATGCAACTGTTTATTATCACCAGTTGGCTGGGCGCAAAATGACCAACGCAGTCGACGCGCCCTAGAGCACAAATCCACCACCGCCATCGCCGGCCGGATTGTGTCCACGGACAGTGCCGGCGTCCGCGCCGTCCATCTCAGGAATCCCCTGCAGCGGAGGGTACGGACAGTGCCGGCGTCCGTGCCGTCCAGCTGAGGAATCCCCTGCAGCGGAGGGCACGGACAGTGCCAGCGTCCGCGCCGTCCAGCTGAGGAACCTCCTGCAGCGGAGGGCACGGACAGCGCAGGCGTCCGCGCCGTCCAGCTGAGGAATCCCCTGCAGCGGAGGGCACGGACAGTGCCAGCGTCCGCGCCGTCCAGCTGAGGAGCCTCCTGCAGCGGAGGGTACGGACAGCGCAGGCGTCCGCGCCGTCCAGCTGAGGAATCCCCTGCAGCGGAGGGCACGGACAGTGCCAGCGTCCGCGCCGTCCAGCTGAGGAATCCCCTGCAGCGGAGGGCACGGACAGTGCCAGCGTCCGCGCCGTCCAGCTGAGGAATCCCCTGCAGCGGAGGGTACGGACAGCGCAGGCGTCCGCGCCGTCCAGCTGAGGAATCCCCTGCAGCGGAGGGTACGGACAGTGCCGGCGTCCTCAGAACCTGCTGCAGCGGAGGGTACGGACAGCGCAGGCGTCCTCAGAACCTCCTGCAGTGGAGGGCACGGACAGTGCCGGCGTCCGTGCCGTCCAGCTGAGGAATCCCCTGCAGCGGAGGGCACGGACGGTGCCGGCGTCCGCGCCGTCCACCTCAGGAATCCCCTGCAGCGAAGGGTACGGACAGTGCCGGCGTCCGCGCCGTCGAGCTGAGTTATCCCCTGCAGCGGTGGGTACGGACAGCGCAGGCGTCCGCGCCGTCCAGCTGAGGAATCTCCTGCAGCGGAGGGTACGGACAGCGCAGGCGTCCTCAGAACCTCCTGCAGTGGAGGGTACTTACAGCGCAGACGTCCGCCCCGTCCAGCTGAGGAGCCTCCTGCAGCGGAGGGTACGGACAGTGCAGACGTCCGCCCCGTCCAGCTGAGGAGCCTCCTGCAGCGGAGGGTACGGACAGCGCAGGCGTCCTCAGAACCTCCTGCAGTGGAGGGTACTTACAGCGCAGGCGTCCGCGCCGTCCAGCTGAGGAATCCCCTGCAGCGGAGGGTACGGACAGCGCAGACGTCCGCGCCGTCCAGCTGAGGAGCCTCCTGCAGCGGAGGGTACGGACAGCGCAGACGTCCGCGCCGTCCAGCTGAGGAGCCTCCTGCAGCGGAGGGCACGGACAGCGCAGACGTCCGCGCCGTCCAGCTGAGGAGCCTCCTGCAGCGGAGGGTACGGACAGCGCAGACGTCCGCGCCGTCCAGCTGAGGAGCCTCCTGCAGCGGAGGGTACGGACAGCGCAGACGTCCGCGCCGTCCAGCTGAGGAATCTCCTGCAGCGGAGGGTACGGACAGCGCAGACGTCCGCCCCGTCCAGCTGAGGAGCCTCCTGCAGCGGAGGGTACGGACAGCGCAAACGTCCGCCACGTCCAGCTGAGGAGCCTCCTGCAGCGGAGGGTACACGTTGACCCGGCAGACCCTCGGGGAACGTGACCGATATCGCATACAGCACACATAGGCCCAGTCTGCATAACCACCACCTAGACATATGTTGAGGCTGAGCAGTGTATGAACTTTGTATGGCCAGGGCCATTCCGATGACATCAAGTGGGAAGATCAGGTCAAGTGACGATCGCATCGGTCATCCTCAAGTCGGGCAAGTTGAGCATTGTGTCATGTGGTGTGCCAGGCTTGGCTGGGTAGGCTTACTCTGAATATCAGCCAGGTGTTGGTCGAGTGATAAGCTGACACTATACTCTGGCTTTCTTAACTAGATTATCATAGTGTCCCTGTCCAGTGGGCGGTAGTTTGCACGGTGGGCGAATTAGATGTTTCCTTCCAGCAGGTTGTAGTCTGCAACCAGCTGAGTCCACATCTAGTAGCCTCCATCCCTGCAGGTCGAAATCTGCACCAGGCACGTCCATTTCTAATATCCACTGTCCCTGTCGGCCGTAGCCTTCTCCTGGGGGAGTCCGTTTCTAATATCCACTATCCTTGTCGGCCATGGCCTTCTCCTGGGCGAGTCCGTTTCTAATATCCATTATCCCTGTAGGTCGGAGCCTGCACATTGGCGAATCTTGATGGCTACCATTCTTGCGATTGGCTGTCTGTGCCACATGTGATGTTCTTCGTACTCGTAGGTTGACCGTCCGCATACAACCAGCCCATGTTTGATGGTAGGTACCCCCTCACAGTGCTGGTGTACACCCCATGTCTGATGGTCGGTACCCCCTCACAGTGCTGGTGTACACCCCATGTGTGATGGTCAGTACCCCCTCACAGTACTGGTGTACACCTCATGTATGATGGTCGGTACCCCTTACAGTACTGGTGTACACCTCATGTACCCCCTCACAGTGCCGGTGTACACCTCATGTCTGTGCCGGTGTACACCTCATGTATGATGGTCGGTACCCCCTCACAGTACCGGTGTACACCTCATGTATGATGGTCGGTACCCCCTCACAGTGCCGGTGTACACCTCATGTATGATGGTCGGTACCCCCTCACAGTGCCGGTGTACACCCCATGTCTGATGGTCGGTACCCCCTCACAGTACCGGTGTACACCTCATGTATGATGGTCGGTACCCCCTCACAGTACTGGTGTACACCTCATGTAGGTACCTAATGGTCGGTACCCCCTCACAGTACCGGTGTACACCTCATGTCTGATGGTCGGTACCCCCTCACAGTACCGGTGTACACCTCATGTTGATGGTCGGTACCCCCTCACAGTGCCGGTGTACACCCCATGTGATGGTCGGTACCCCTCACAGTGCCGGTGTACACCCCATGTCTGATGGTCAGTACCCCCTCACTATACTGGTGTACACCTCATGTATGATGGTCGGTACCCCCTCACAGTACTGGTGTACACCTCATGTCTGATGGTCGGTACCCCCTCACAGTGCCGGTGTACACCCCATGTGTGATGGTCGGTACCCCCTCACAGTACTGGTGTACACCTCATGTCTGATGGTCGGTACCCCCTCACAGTGCCGGTGTACACCTCATGTCTGATGGTCGGTACCCCCTCACAGTGCAGGTGTACACCTCATGTGTGATGGTCGGTACCCCCTCACAGTGCCGGTGTACACCTCATGTCTGATGGTCGGTACCCCCTCACAGTACGGTACCCCCTCACAGTACCGGTGTACACCTCATGTCTGATGGTCGGTACCCCCATCACAGTACAGGTGTACACCTCATGTCTGATGGTCGGTACCCCCTTACCACAGTACCGGTGTACACCCCATGTGTGATGGTCGGTACCCCCTCACAGTACCGGTGTACACCCCATGTGTGATGGTCGGTACCCCCTCACAGTGCCGGTGTACACATCATGTCTGATGGTCAGTACCCCCTCACAGTGCCGGTGTACACCTCATGTCTTATGGTCGGTACCCCCTCACAGTACAAGTGTACACCTCATGTGTGATGGTCGGTACCCCCTCACAGTGCCGGTGTACACATCATGTCTGATGGTCGGTACCCCTTCACAATACTGGTGTACACCTCATGTCTTATGGTCGGTACCCCCTCACAGTACAAGTGTATACCTCATGTGTGATGGTCGGTACCCCCTCACAGTACAAGTGTACACCTCATGTGTGATGGTCGGTACCCCCTCACAGTGCCGGTGTACACCTCATGTCTTATGGTCGGTACCCCCTCACAGTACAAGTGTACACCTCATGTGTGATGGTCGGTACCCCCTCACAGTGCCGGTGTACACCTCATGTCTGATGGTCGGTACCCCCTCACAGTACAAGTGTACACCTCATGTGTGATGGTCGGTACCCCCTCACAGTGCCGGTGTACACCTCATGTCTGATGGTCGGTACCCCCTCACAGTACAAGTGTACACCTCATGTCTGATGGTCGGTACCCCCTCACAGTACCGGTGTACACCCCATGTGTGATGGTCGGTACCCCCTCACAGTACCGGTGTACACCCCATGTGTGATGGTCGGTACCCTCTCACAGTGCCGGTGTACACATCATGTCTGATGGTGAGTACCCCCTCACAGTGCCGGTGTACACCTCATGTCTGATGGTTGGTACCCCTTCACAGTACCGGTGTACACCTCATGTCTGATGGTCGGTACCCCCTCACAGTACCGGTGTACACCCCATGTGTGATGGTCGGTACCCCCTCACAGTACAAGTGTACACCTCATGTGTGATGGTCGGTACCCCCTCACAGTGCCGGTGTACACCTCATGTCTTATGGTCGGTACCCCCTCACAGTACCGGTGTACACCCCATGTGTGATGGTCGGTACCCCCTCACAGTACAAGTGTACACCTCATGTGTGATGGTCGGTACCCCCTCACAGTGCCGGTGTACACCTCATGTCTTATGGTCGGTACCCCCTCACAGTGCCGGTGTACACCTCATGTGTGATGGTCGGTACCCCCTCACAGTACAAGTGTACACCTCATGTGTGATGGTCGGTACCCCCTCACAGTGCCGGTGTACACCTCATGTCTAATGGTCGGTACCCCCTCACAGTACAAGTGTACACCTCATGTGTAATGGTCGGTACCCCCTCACAGTGCCGGTGTACACCTCATGTCTTATGGTCGGTACCCCCTCACAGTGCCGGTGTACACCTCATGTGTGATGGTCGGTACCCCCTCACAGTACTGTCGTACACCTCATGTCTAATGGTCGGTACCCCCTCACAGTACTGGTGTACACCCCATGTCTGATGGTCGGTACCCCCTCACAGTGCCGGTGTACACCTCATGTGTGATGGTCGGTACCCCCTCACGGTGCTGGTGTACACCTCATGTCGACGCACGACGAGCCTGTCCACCGCTGGCACTGTCGGCCACAGCTGATGGTGTATCCACCCTGCAGGCGGCAGTCTGCGTCTGCGCGAGTCCACGTCTGACGACGAGGTGCGCTTCGCGCCCTTCTTCCTGTTCCCGTCGCTGTTCCCGGAGCGGGGCTTCCGACAGGCCATGGAGGTCCAGACTGCCATGAATAAGCTGATGGCCTGCGTGGCCCATGATCGGACATTCCTCACGCAGTGTCTCAAGAGGTGGGTATGTGTAGCTGGAACCCAGCAGAAGGCACGCGCTTGGTGCTCCTGGTGCAGAGCGCACGGCGTCCGATCTCGAGGTGTATGGGATCCTGATCTGAACTTTCACCAGACTACATACAATGACACATCTTTGGTCAGTATTGTGGCTGTGGTGAGACAACACCAGCAGATGGGAATTTTCTGGGAGCGCTTGTGACAGGCTTCGGTTCAAGATGATAATAATTAAGTGTCAACGGTGAATACGCCGCCCCTTCTGTTTTTGTGACGATATATCATAGCCCCGGATTTATGTAGTAATTAGATGTTGCGACTGTTATAAATTGAAAGTGCATTCTATGCAAATACAAATACTTGAACTTCGTTAGTAAAAAAACGAGTGTATAGTTGCATAGCAACTTGGATACCGGTCCGAAAGTTCACATTTACGTACACTATGCGCATCCCAGATTTTCAATGAATCTGCAAAACAGCCTTACATCGGCATCAGTTCAAGGACATCGCAAACACCGATATTTCATAAGGATATTTCAGACATCAGCAGATGGTGGGTCAAGTATTTCTCTAACACCAGATAATGGTGGGTCAATGATATCTCAGACATCAGCAGATGGTGGGTCAAGTATTTCTCAAACACCAGAGGATGGTGAGTCTGGGACATGAGCAAATGGTAGCTCAGGGATGTTTCGAACACCAGGAGGTGGCTGGTCAGGTACATTTGAGTAAATCTGAAGCTGAACGCGCAATGACATATCGCCTGCTATGCCATCAGAGCTTACCATTGCCGCCAGTTACCCTGAGCGTCACGTTTTTTGTTTGTATTTTTTTCCTGTCTTGACCATGCACTCAACAAAATCAAGACAACCGATAAGGTCTATGCTTGCCAGAACGTGTGTCGCTTAATGGCTTGTGGTGCTTCACGTCAGATACTGTCCGCTGCTCGACAGTGTTTGTATTGACCACCCTCCTGTTGGACGGCTGCACAGCTACCCCTGCTCTGACACGCTCCCCTCGCCGGACAGCACGATCCAGGTGGACGACTTCACGGCGCGTCTGTTCGATATTTACACGACCGTGATGGACGAGGGGCTCGCCCAGGTGAGTAACTCGCCGCCGTCTGCCGCTGCCGGTCAGATCGGCACCGTGCCTTCACGTGGCCACCGCGAGCCAGGTCAGGTCACTCGGGCTGTGCCAGGTCACCAGGTCAGGTCACTCGGGCTGTGCCAGGATAGGCACGTGTCTGTATCGTGCGTACGTCGGACTGGACCTTTGTAGCTTTGAGGTGGACTCTCAGCCAGCGTAAGTCCACTAATTAGTTCAGCTTTTAATGTGGGACCATGTGAGGTGAGCCCCCTCAGACCGATCTGGGTCCCCTAGCGGCCGCCCTGTATTGGTCACGCTTAGTAATGGTGGTGACATTGTGCCCATGTATGTATGCATACTGTGAGAAAGGACATTTTGCAGCCCGCCCATTGTGCTATGATTCAATAATTTAACATGACATTCGTGTTTGCCGAGGTATACATACGTGCATGTCCTGTGTGTAATAAATGACCTGGACATGTCGATGATACATGACCTGTGAATGTGTGTGAGACCTTACCTGGACACATAATAACTGCAGCAATGTTAATCGCGGTGTGTGCTGACGACTTACTCATATTTATTTTTCATTTTACCCATCATACAAGGTGCGGAGATAATTATGTTCGTCGTTTTCACTACTTACCAGAACTATATATATTGAGAAAATGTGTTTGATTTTATTTGCTTGTAGCTTAGTTTGGCGAGGTGGTCTGTTACTGACGTTTAGCTGCTGTATTTGATGGTACCTACTGTACCCTGGATATGTACAATGTCAACTACTGGCCGAAGAGATACCAACGTATCCTACCATGATTGTATGCGAATGTAACCTATACAATGGTGTGCTGTAGTGTCCATATAACTAGCTAGCCTAAGTTTCTCGGATCTTTACATTTGGGTGGGCAGATCGTCCTTATCCATGGGGAATTTGCACCTGCTTAGTCCAGTATCAGCAATGGTGTAGTACATGCTTCTGGCCACATTGGAAGCCCTCAGTTGCGTGGTCCTGACGTCTGCTGCGGCGACAGACCAGAGTCGGTAGGCAGCCGCCCCATACTGGTCCTGACGTCTGCTGCGGCGACAGACCAGAGTCGGTAGGCAGCTGCCCCATACCGGTCCTGACGTCTGCTGCGGCGACAGACCAGAGTCGGTAGGCAGCCGCCCCATACCGGTCCTGACGTCTGCTGCGGCGACAGACCAGAGTCGGTAGGCAGCCGCCCCATACTGGTCCTGACGTCTGCTGCGGGGACAGGCCAGAGTCGGTAGGCAGCCGCCCCATACCGGTCCTGACGTCTGCTGCGGCGACAGACCAGAGTCGGTAGGCAGCCGCCCCACACCGGTCCTGACGTCTGCTGCGGGGACAGACCAGAGTCGGTAGGCAGCCGCCCCAAACTGGTCCTGACGTCTGCTGCGGCGACAGACCAGAGTCGGTAGGCAGCCGCCCCACACCGGTCCTGACGTCTGCTGTGGCGACAGACCAGAGTCGGTAGGCAGCCGCCCCATACTGGCTCTGACGTCTGCTGCGGCGACAGACCAGAGTCGGTAGGCAGCCGCCCCATACTGGTCCTGACGTCTGCTGCGGGGACAGGCCAGAGTCGGTAGGCAGCCGCCCCAAACTGGTCCTGACGTCTGCTGCGGCGACAGACCAGAGTCGGTAGGCAGCCGCCCCACACCGGTCCTGACGTCTGCTGCGGCGACAGACCAGAGTCGGTAGGCAGCCGCCCCACACCGGTCCTGACGTCTGCTGCGGCGACAGACCAGAGTCGGTAGGCAGCCGCCCCACACCGGTCCTGACGTCTGCTGCGGCGACAGACCAGAGTCGGTAGGCAGCCGCCCCATACTGGCTCTGACGTCTGCTGCGGCGACAGACCAGAGTCGGTAGGCAGCCGCCCCATACTGGTCCTGACGTCTGCTGCGGGGACAGGCCAGAGTCGGTAGGCAGCCGCCCCAAACTGGTCCTGACGTCTGCTGCGGCGACAGACCAGAGTCGGTAGGCAGCCGCCCCATACTGGTCCTGACGTCTGCTGCGGGGACAGGCCAGAGTCGGTAGGCAGCCGCCCCAAACTGGTCCTGACGTCTGCTGCGGCGACAGACCAGAGTCGGTAGGCAGCCGCCCCACACCGGTCCTGACGTCTGCTGCGGCGACAGACCAGAGTCGGTAGGCAGCCGCCCCAAACTGGTCCTGACGTCTGCTGCGGCGACAGACCAGAGTCGGTAGGCAGCCGCCCCACACCGGTCCTGACGTCTGCTGCGGCGACAGACCAGAGTCGGTAGGCAGCCGCCCCATACTGGTCCTGACGTCTGCTGCGGGGACAGGCCAGAGTCGGTAGGCAGCCGCCCCACACCGGTCCTGACGTCTGCTGCGGCGACAGACCAGAGTCAGTAGGCAGCCGCCCCAAACTGGTCCTGACGTCTGCTGCGGCGACAGACCAGAGTCGGTAGGCAGCCGCCCAAAACCGGTCCTGACGTCTGCTGCGGCGACAGACCAGAGTCGGTAGGCAGCCGCCCCACACCGGTCCTGACGTCTGCTGCGGCGACAGACCAGAGTCAGTAGGCAGCCGCCCCAAACTGGTCCTGACGTCTGCTGCGGCGACAGACCAGAGTCGGTAGGCAGCCGCCCCATACTGGTCCTGACGTCTGCTGCGGCGACAGGCCAGAGTCGGTAGGCAGCCGCCCCACACCGGTCCTGACGTCTGCTGCGGCGACAGACCAGAGTCGGTAGGCAGCCGCCCCACACCGGTCCTGACGTCTGCTGCGGCGACAGACCAGAGTCGGTAGGCAGCCGCCCCAAACTGGTCCTGACGTCTGCTGCGGCGACAGGCCAGAGTCGGTAGGCAGCCGCCCCACACCGGTCCTGACGTCTGCTGCGGCGACAGGCCAGAGTCGGTAGGCAGCCGCCCCATACTGGTCCTGACGTCTGCTGCGGCGACAGACCAGAGTCGGTAGGCAGCCGCCCCACACCGGTCCTGACGTCTGCTGCGGCGACAGACCAGAGTCGGTAGGCAGCCGCCCCACACCGGTCCTGACGTCTGCTGCGGCGACAGACCAGAGTCGGTAGGCAGCCGCCCCACTAGGTCCTGACGTCTGCTGCGGCGACAGACCAGAGTCGGTAGGCAGCCGCCCCATACCGGTCCTGACGTCTGCTGCGGCGACAGACCAGAGTCGGTAGGCAGCCGCCCCATACCGGTCCTGACGTCTGCTGCGGCGACAGACCAGAGTCGGTAGGCAGCCGCCCCACACCGGTCCTGACGTCTGCTGCGGCGACAGACCAGAGTCGGTAGGCAGCCGCCCCATACTGGTCCTGACGTCTGCTGCGGCGACAGACCAGAGTCGGTAGGCAGCCGCCCCATACCGGTCCTGACGTCTGCTGCGGCGACAGACCAGAGTCGGTAGGCAGCCGCCCCATGCCGGTCCTGACGTCTGCTGCGGCGACATACCAGAGTCGGTAGGCAGCCGCCCCAAACCGGTCCTGACGTCTGCTGCGGCGACAGACCAGAGTCGGTAGGCAGCCGCCCCATACTGGTCCTGACGTCTGCTGCGGCGACAGACCAGAGTCGGTAGGCAGCCGCCCCAAACCGGTCCTGACGTCTGCTGCGGCGACAGACCAGAGTCGGTAGGCAGCCGCCCCAAACTGGTCCTGACGTCTGCTGCGGCGACAGACCAGAGTCGGTAGGCAGCCGCCCCAAACTGGTCCTGACGTCTGCTGCGGCGACAGACCGGAGTCGGTAGGCAGCCGCCCCAAACTGGTCCTGACGTCTGCTGCGGCGACAGGCCAGAGTCGGTAGGCAGCCGCCCCATACCGGTCCTGCACAGCTCACCGGTGTCAGCCGGTCATGGCTGGCGAAAACTGGCAGCGCTTGTAATGGGCTTGTCTGCAACAAAAGCACTTGCAGCGTATTGCGTATACAATTATGTGATGCAGGTTGTCCCATCCATCACCAATTTCCACTGTAATACTTGTGTTCACTGGAGTTGCTTATACTGTACTTAAATCGTTACCAACAGGTGAAGTTTTGTTCTGGGTTGAGTAAAGATTTATTTACACAGATGGCGTTCTAGTAGGCAGAATAATTTAGCCTTCTCTGATATAAAGTTGATAAAACAGTATGAATTTTGACAAATCATCGGGGAAGAATGAATTCAATTGTATCTTGTTCACTTCTATTTCTCCATACCAATATTTCAGCAATGTCAAAAAGCTCAAACTATTGCCTCTCACATGGTTCCATACCCCCAAAAAACATGTGAGGTTTAAATAACATCGATTAATTTGCCACTACTTCTATTCTGATCACCGCCCGCTTTAATAACTTTTTTATTTCCAGTTGAGAACCAAGTGCCGATCGACCTCGGTATCACGCGCGCCAGATGATAGTCACTCCTACAGTGTCTGGTGACTGACTGTATCTGATGCATAGAGTGTGCCTTTGTAATGGACAGACAAGACTGGTGCGACTCTCGCCATCCGAGGTGTGTGAATGCCACGCCCGGTCGTTTCTCCGGCGGCCTGCTCGGAGCAGCGCCTGCCAGTGTTTCCCCGGCTGTCATGGGTAGTGCCGCAGTCCCGGCGTACCTGTTGGCAGCGTTTCCCCGGCTGTCATGGGTAGTGCCGCAGTCCCGGCGTACCTGTTGGCAGTGTTTCCCCGGCTGTCATGGGTGGTGCCGCAGTCCTGGTGCACCTGTTGGCAGTGTTTCCCCGGCTGTCATGGGTGGTGCCGCAGTCCTGGTGTACCTGTTGGCAGTGTTTCCCCGGCTGTCATGGGTGGTGCCGCAGTCCTGGTGTACCTGTTGGCAGTGTTTCCCCGGCTGTCATGGGTGGTGCCGCAGTCCTGGTGTACCTGTTGGCAGTGTTTCCCCGGCTGTCATGGGTGGTGCCGCAGTCCTGGTGTACCTGCTGGCAGTGTTTCCCCGGCTGTCATGGGTGGTGCCGCAGTCCTGGTGTACCTGCTGGCAGTGTTTCCCCGGCTGTCATGGGTGGTGCCGCAGTCCTGGTGTACCTGTTGGCAGTGTTTCCCCGGCTGTCATGGGTGGTGCCGCAGTCCTGGTGTACCTGTTGGCAGTGTTTCCCCGGCTGTCATGGGTGGTGCCGCAGTCCCGGCGTACCTGTTGGCAGTGTTTCCCCGGCTGTCATGGGTGGTGCCGCAGTCCTGGTGTACCTGTTGGCAGTGTTTCCCCGGCTGTCATGGGTGGTGCCGCAGTCCTGGTGCACATGTTGGCAGTGTTTCCCCGGCTGTCATTGGTTTTCCCGCAGTCTTGGTGCACCTGTTGGCAGTGTTTCCCCGGCTGTCATGGGTGGTGCCGCAGTCCTGGTGTACCTGTTGGCAGTGTTTCCCCGGCTGTCATGGGTAGTGCCGCAGTCCCGGCGTACCTGTTGGCAGTGTTTCCCCGGCTGACATGGGTGGTGCCGCAGTCCCGGCGTACCTGTTGGCAGTGTTTCCCCGGCTGTCATGGGTGGTGCCGCAGTCCTGGTGTACCTGCTGGCAGTGTTTCCCCGGCTGTCATGGGTGGTGCCGCAGTCCTGGTGTACCTGTTGGCAGTGTTTCCCCGGCTGTCATGGGTGGTGCCGCAGTCCTGGTGCACCTGTGCCAGCCTGTGTACCTGCTGGCGGTTTCCCCGGCTGTCATGGGTGGTGCCGCAGTCCTGGTGTACCTGCTGGCAGTGTTTCCCCGGCTGTCATGGGTGGTGCCGCAGTCCTGGTGTACCTGCTGGCAGTGTTTCCCCGGCTGTCATGGGTGGTGCCGCAGTCCTGGTGTACCTGCTGGCAGTGTTTCCCCGGCTGTCATGGGTGGTGCCGCAGTCCTGGTGTACCTGCTGGCCGTGTTTCTCCGGCTGTCATGGGTGGTGCCGCAGTCCTGGTGTACCTGTTGGCAGTGTTTCCCCGGCTGTCATGGGTGGTGCCGCAGTCCTGGTGTACCTGTTGGCAGTGTTTCCCCGGCTGTCATGGGTGGTGCCGCAGTTCTGGTGTACCTGTTGGAAGTGTTTCTCCGGCTGTCATGGGTGGTGCCGCAGTCCTGGTGTACCTGTTGGCAGTGTTTCCCCGGCTGTCATGGGTGGTGACGCAGTCCTGGTGCACCTGTTGGCAGTGTTTCCCCGGCTGTCATGGGTGGTGCCGCAGTCCTGGTGCACCTGCTGCCAGTTTTTCCCCGGCTGTCATGGGTGGTGCCGCAGTCCTGGTGTACCTGCTGGCAGTGTTTCCCCGGCTGTCATGGGTGGTGCCGCAGTTCTGGTGTACCTGTTGGAAGTGTTTCTCCGGCTGTCATGGGTGGTGCCGCAGTCCTGGTGTACCTGTTGGCAGTGTTTCCCCGGCTGTCATGGGTGGTGCCGCAGTCCTGGTGCACCTGTTGGCAGTGTTTCCCCGGCTGTCATGGGTGGTGCCGCAGTCCTGGTGCACCTGCTGCCAGTTTTTCCCCGGCTGTCATGGGTGGTGCCGCAGTCCTGGTGTACCTACTGGCAGTGTTTCCCCGGCTGTCATGGGTGGTGCCGCAGTCCTGGTGTACCTGCTGGCAGTGTTTCTCCGGCTGTCATGGGTGGTGCCGCAGTCCTGGTGTACCTGTTGGCAGTGTTTCCCCGGCTGTCATGGGTGGTGCCGCAGTTCTGGTGTACCTGTTGGAAGTGTTTCCCCGGCTGTCATGGGTGGTGCCGCAGTCCCGGCGTACCTGTTGGCAGTGTTTCCCCGGCTGTCATGGGTGGTGCCGCAGTTATGATGTACCTGTTGGCAGTGTTTCCCCGGCTGTCATGAGTGGTGCCGCAGTCCTGGTGTACCTGCTGGCAGTGTTTCCCCGGCTGCCATGGATGGTGCCGCAGTCTCGGCGGACCTGTTGGCACACTATGTCACGTCATGGCAGGCTCCCCAGCGATGGCGTTCCCACCACTTACATATTTGCTGCATTGGTGGCGAAATCGTAGTTTTATCCGTATTCCTGTAGATGATAAGCTTAGAGGATTAACCTTTCATATTCACACGTTATCAGGTCATGTCGGGAACCATAGGGAATCTTTTTGGAGTGCTCCAAGATCAACGAGGTCATCGATTTATCACGAGTGACGTATTTCCACAAAATATGTATCCATCGTAGCACCTAACAAGTCTCCTAACGTGCATTCTAACATCGTAGCATCTAGCAAGCAACTTAACATGCATCCTGGCACCATATCAGCTAACAAGCATCCTAACATGCATCTTACCATCATAGCAGCTAACTAAAGCCAACATGCATTACAACATGCATCATAGCATCATAGTATCTGACAAGCATTCTAACAAGAATCTTGCGTCTTAAATTTCAACTCTTACGACATTTTACACCCTTGCGAACTCTAGAAAACGTCATATCAAGGTTTTCATGAATGCCTTGTGACGGCCGGGCCATGGTACGCAGACACTTTGCTGCCATACATGGGTGACATGGGTGCATCACCACACGACTCCGTGCACGCAACTCATGCTCCTGCCCTCCTGCATTGTTGCTAACGTCCCTAATCACGTCCTCGGTGGCTGTCTGATCTATCCTGATGTATCAAAATTTGCCACGGAATCCAAGCACAAGATAGCATCAATTTTCTTCCGACGGACTTAGCCGAGGGTGTAGGGGAAGTGGGAGTGGGGCGCGAAGGAGGCAGCCACTCACTGGAAGGCCGGAGGGGGCCCTTCAGGCCTACAACCTTCAGGTACCCGCAAGGGTTGTGGGTGGGGTTCCTGTGGGCGCCCAGAATGTTATGGTAGAAGCTGCTGTATGCACTGACGTCAACCGGTCTGGATATCTGTTTATGAAGTTACAAGACACGGAATAATTCCCTCGTCTGGCAACGCACTTAGCAAGCAAGATTGATATTTCACCTATGGTTCATAGCTGACCCAGGAATTTTGTGACCTCATATCAAGCCCTGGTTAGGACCTGGATGTGTCTGTCACCAGAGTGGCTTCCTGGTTATTCTCGGAAGCCCCGGATAGGGCCTGTATGCGTCTATCGCCAGAGTGGCTTCCTGGTTATTCTCGGAAGCCCCGGATAGGGTGTGTAAGTGTCTCTATCATCAGAGTGGCTTCCTTGTTAGCGATCATTGGGTCTGCCTACATCCAATAAAATGCTGCTCATTCCAGCTTGTGCCTCGCTTCTGTAGGTACCTGCTCCAGGCCGGGCTCGGTATGTCGCCGTCGCGAGTGGGCTTCGTCTGTCGTGCTGCCATGCCAGTGTCTGACAGCTGTGTGTGGTGATGTTCTGTGGGTGTCTGTCAGCTGTGTGTAGTGATGTTCTGTGGGTGTCTGTCAGCTGTGTGGTGATGTTCTGTGGGTGTCTGTCAGCTGTGTGTAGTGCTGTTCCGTGGGTGTCTGACAGCTGTGTGTGGTGATGTTCTGTGGGTGTCTGTCAGCTGTGTGTAGTGCTGTTCCGTGGGTGTCTGTCAGCTGTGTGTAGTGATGTTCTGTGGATGTCTGTCAGCTGTGTGTAGTGATGTTCTGTCAGTGTCTGTCAGCTGTGTGTAGTGATGTTCCGTGGGTGTCTGTCAGCTGTGTGTAGTGCTGTTCCGTGGGTGTCTGTCAGCTGTGTGTAGTGATGTTCTGTGGGTGTCTGTCAGCTTTGTGTAGTGATGCTCTGTGGGTGTCTGTCAGCTGTGTGTAGTGATGTTCTGTGGGTGTCTGTCAGCTGTGTGTAGTGATGTTCCGTAGTGTATGTCAGCTGTGTGTAGTGATGTTCCGTGGATGTCTGTCAGCTGTGTGTAGTGATGTTCTGTGAGTGTATGTCAGCTGTGTGTAGTGGTGTTCTGTGGGTGTCTGTCAGCTGTGTGTAGTGATGTTCTGGCATTGCCTCTCAGCTGTACGTGGTGATATGCTGTCATTGTCATCTGAGTGTGGTGAGTGTTTGCCAGCTGTGTGTAGTGATATCATGTCAGTGACTGTCAGCTGTGTGTAGTGATGTTCTGTGGGTGTCTGTCAGCTGTGTGTAGTGCTGCTCTGACATTGTCCCTCAGCTGTACGTGGTGATATGCTGTCATTGTCATCTGAGTGTGGTGATATCATGTCAGTGTCTGTCAGCTGTGTGTAGTGATGTTCTCTGGGTGCCTGTCAGCTGTGTGTAGTGATGTTCTGTGGGTGTATGTCAGCTGTGTGTAGTGATGTTCTGTGGGTGTATGTCAGCTGTGTGTAGTGATGTTCCGTGGGTGTCTGTCAGCTGTTTGTAGTGGTGTTCTGTGGGTGTATGTCAGCTGTGTGTAGTGATGTTCTGTGGGTGTCTGTCAGCTGTGTGTAGTGCTGCTCTGACATTGTCTCTCAGCTGTACGTGGTGATATGCTGTCATTGTCATCTGAGTGTGGTGATATCATGTGAGTGTTTGCCAGCTGTGTGTAGTGTATCATGTCAGTGTCTGTCAGCTGTGTGTAGTAATGTTCTGTGGGTGTCTGTCAGCTGTGTGTAGTGCTGCTCTGACATTGTCCCTCAGCTGTACGTGGTGATATGCTGTTATTGTCATCTGAGTGTGGTGATATCATGTCAGTGTCTGTCAGCTGTGTGTAGTGATGTTCTGTGGGTGCCTGTCAGCTATGTGTAGTGATGTTCCGTGGGTGTCTGTCAGCTGTTTGTAGTGGTGTTCTGTGGGTGTATGTCAGCTGTGTGTAGTGATGTTCTGTGGGTGTACGTCAGCTGTGTGTAGTGATGTTCTGTGGGTATCTGTCAGCTGTGTGTAGTGATGTTCTGGCATTGTCTCTCAGCTGTACGTGGTGATATGCTGTCATTGTCATCTGAGTGTGGTGAGTGTTTGCCAGCTGTGTGTAGTGATGTTCTTGGTGCCTGTCACTATGTGTAGTGATGTTCCGTGGGTGTCTGTCAGCTGTTTGTAGTGGTGTTCTGTGGGTGTATGTAGCTGTGTGTAGTGATGTTCTGTGGGTGTACGTCAGCTGTGTGTAGTGATGTTCTGTGGGTGTCTGTCAGCTGTGTGTAGTGCTGCTCTGACATTGTCTCTCAGCTGTACGTGGTGATATGCTGTCATTGTCATCTGAGTGTGGTGATATCATGTGAGTGTTTGCCAGCTGTGTGTAGTGTATCATGTCAGTGTCTGTCAGCTGTGTGTAGTAATGTTCTGTGGGTGTCTGTCAGCTGTGTGTAGTGATGCTCTGTGGGTGTCTGTCAGCTGTGTGTAGTGATGTTCTGTCAGTGTCTGTCATCTGTGTGGTGATCCACCGCCGACTGCGCCGCTGTTCTCCGATGTGTCGTCGGCTCTGGCTATTTCTTCCACTGGTGGATCTTGGGGCTGGCACTAACAGTACTGGGAAGCATCGGAGGCGATCGTGGCGCTCCGTCGACAACCGTCTCACTACCGCCATCGATGTGGCTGATCTGATGGACTCCGGTATAACTATTTGGGCTTTAGGGCGCTTCGCCCAGAATTCGCGGATTCTGACATAATTCAGTGACAAAGATGTATGGTATGTTTGATGACAAAATGCTCCAGTGCAATAGTTACAAAAATATAAGATTTTACTGGCGGTGGTGATGGTGGAAAGGGCGGCGGGGGTTTATTTTAAGCATACCCTCTTCCCCACGTATTGAATGCGAGTATCTGGATGTGCCGCTGGCTGCTGCTGTGTTGGCTGGCCGAGTGGCGCGTATTGGCCGCTCGGACCAGCTGGTGCGGCAGCCTGTGGCCTGCGGGTGTGTGCCTGTACGTGCTCCTGCACACTGCTGTATGCGGCTGCTTGATTTTCAGACTGCCAGCCTGGGACTCATGCGCAGCGATTATTTTTACGACGTGCCTTCGCGAGGCATAAAACAAGTGGAATACAACACGATCTCGTGCTGCTGCGCCACCATCTCCTCGGTCCTTAACGATTGTCATAGGTAACGGTGCTGACGCTGACCCATGGCAACGCACCAGAGCTTCAACCTTTTTACCCTGCCAGCCAGACAACCACCGACGGCCAAACAATGCCTGCGAATGTAGAGTAATCAAACTGATCCGTCCGAAATATGTGTTGGGTAGCTCAAGGGTGGTAAATGCTCACAACTAAGAGGCTAAGTCACATTTCTCATTTTAAGAGAGGATGCCATTATTCAAGTACAGAAGCCTTTGCAAATTCGTTGTCAATCATATAAATATGCTGAAATGGAGATAAAGCGTTACGCCCTCCGGCAGCCCTCGTGTATGGCCTGCTATGTAGTCCAAGTGATGTGTCAAAATAATACCAGCGGTAGGGTTCTTATGCTTTTGTTTGGGCCTGAATCTCACCAGCTTTGTCTTGGCCCCACTAATCTCTTGCTTTCTTAGTATGAAACCCAAAGGCTGGTGCCCGCCAATCAAATTCAATCCAGCAGCACCCATGGCCTCAATGCATTGGACATGAAGAATAATTTCCAAACATTTCCACCCATCATGTGCACCATATACATTTATATCGAAAATTTATTGAAAAGTCAATCATTCACGTCTGAATTTTTTTTTGGATAGGGATACAAGGTATAGATACCCTGGTAGGTATACTGATGCCTATCTACCTGAGTTGTTCATGTACGTGCTGATTTCTTCTCTTTTTTAGGGATGGGGATGCTTCTGATGTCAGTGTCATTTCTAAATATATGTTAATAGCATTCTATATTTTGCTATGCATATGCGTACTTGAATATTCAAATGTGGCATTCAATCGTGGCAAACCTTTATAAAACGCGATGTTTTTTGTATTAATTCACATTACACCATTTTTGTTTTCATCGATTCCGGCAGGGGTGTCATACCTTGCTTGTGACTTGAAAGGTGGGCAAACAGGCAAACAGGTTAAGAACCAACGAACTAGATGATAAAACTGGTTAAGCCTTGCTTGCATTTGAGTAGGCCAACACATTTGAACAAAGTGATGTCATGGGCTCTAGGGATATGTTTAATTTATTAACAACCAATATGGACCATATTTTTTGTACATTTCCAGTACTATCGACTATTCCAGTAGGCCACCGAAGATAACAAAGAAGCATGTAACCTGGCATGCCATCTTGGGGCCTCAATGGCTCCAACGCCAGCTTCACAGTGGACCCAGGGGGCGGGAGGAGGGGGACACCGAGGGTATGCACCACCACCATAGCGAAAAAAGCCGCCGTATTGAGAAAGTATGTCTGCACCCACCCTCACCATTTCCATCGATTGCTCAACCTCAGGTGTCAGTGCTGAAGGGTCTAGCTTGTCACACCGCCTCGCAACACAAGGCGCCTCTGGGAAAATATGCATGCCTTTTGGGATATCTGAAAATACCTTGTAATTTCTTTACGATCATCCCGTCCTCTGTCCCCCCACACCGTCTAATCTTCTATACCTCCAGGCTGTCTGATCTTCTATCACTCCACGCCGTCTGATCTTCTATCCATCTACGCCGTCTGATATTCTATCCATCCACGCCGTCTGATCTTCTATCCCTCCACGCCGTCTGATCTTATATCCCTCCACGCCGTCTGATCTTATATCCCTCCACGCCGTCTGATCTTCTATCCCTCCACGCCGTCTGATCCTGGATCACTCTATGCCATCCGGTCCACACCATTGCGGTGGGGTTTGTCCATTTCGCTAGAATTCACATTTTACGCCAATTGTGATCACATGCCTGGCCTTAAATCATGATCCGGCTCCAATTTTCCTTACACCCTGGGACTCGCTCGATTTTCTCCTTGTACTAACGGAGGCTCATTCCTCGGTGAGCCTTGCCCGTGAGAATCGGACGTGCACTTTTGGTTTTAAGTATTCAAAGGGTTGTGCCAACGATATGTTGTGCTTACTCATGTAATGACAAGCTGTTCTACATCGGCTTTTCTGTCTGTAAGCGAATCCCACATCAGAAAAGCCAACTGTGGAGTACCGCAGTCGACCAGCAAACACACCGGCTGATCGGTAGACTGAGTAGGTTTTCAGTATATCAGATAATCGGTTTGCCCGACTATAAAGGTGAACTCTAGATTCGTCTTCTGCTCAGGGAAAATGTAGTTTGAAACATAATTAACAAAATGGTGCGAGTTATTTCCTGGACAATTTTAAAGAACGGCTATGCTACCTTTGGACATATATGTGGAAATTTTGCTTCAATTTCAAGGAGGAAATTCCACGTATTTAAACGGGATAGTGGATTACGTTTTTCGATGGCAGAACCGCCACTGAGTAAGGATCATGCTGGAGTGGCAAGGCAAGGATGACACGGCAAGGAAAAAAAGGCATCACCCACTGAAACTATTCACGTCATGTACGACAACGCAATTTACCTTGTCTCGGCCAAAATAAAAACAACGAGAACAAGCAAAGGCAAGAAGCAGGCGTTCAGCACCATTTTATGCATTTTTAAAGATGGTCCTTGACAAAGTCTGATGGCTATTCCGATAGCAGATCGAAACAAACAATCAGACTTAGTCGAAAACATGTCATTGAGGCCATGGAGCACCTCTTTTTTAGTAATACGGTTGAACACTTTATGATACTGGCCTGAAAAAGTCGCTCAGGCCAAAAGGTTGAAGCTCTGCTGATCGTGCTCTGGTGACAGCATGTCTGGGGCATCTGGAACGTGTCTGGGGCATCCGGATCATCTGTGGAACGTGTCTGAACATGCCTGGAACATATCCGGAATGTACCTGGACTCGTCTGCAGCATATCCAGACCATGCGCGTTGTTGGCTCAGCATGGATACAATAATGCTAGGAAACATGATGCTGGGTCCATTTTTCCGTATCGACCGCATTGCAATCCATTCGCTTATGTTATCAAGCTCCATGCATTTCCCAGGTGAAACTTCACTGTGGGACTTCCAAAATCAACCGTTCATACTTGAGAACATGCAGCATATGTATTCCAAAGGGGCGGAGTCATGGAGTTGTGAACCGTTCAAATGTGCTTGTGTGTGTATGTGCCAGTTCGTAATGGAAACGTCGCGGCCGCATGCCCTGCGGTGGCGGAGCCCATGCCGCGGCCGCATGCCCTGCGGTGGCGGAGCCCATGCCGCGGCCGCATGTCTTGTGGTGGCGGAGCCCATGCCGTGCCCGCATATCCTGCGGTGGCGGAGCCCATGCCGTGCCCGCATATCCTGCGGTGGCGGAGCCCATGCCGCGGCCGCATGCCCTGCGGTGGCGGAGCCCATGCCGCGGCCGCATGTCTTGTGGTGGTGGAGCCCATGCCGCGGCCGCATGTCCTGCGGTGGCGGAGCCCATGCCGCGGCCGCATGTCCTGCGGTGGTGGAGCAGGTATGCGTGGAGCTTGCCTTGGGATGAGTGGAACTTTGGGGCATGCTTGGGAACGCTTTGGGTCGTGTGGTAGCTTTCGAGTTGGCCTTGCTAATGGGTGTGTCGGAATTGTTTCACTGAGCTGAGACATTCTACCGTCAGTAGATAGCGATGGCCTGAGACTTTCCACCGTCAGTAGATAGCGATGGGCTGAGACATTCTACCGTCAGTAGATAGCGAGGCCTGCGACATTCTACCGTCAGTAGATAGCGATGGCCCGAGACGTTCCACCGTCAGTTGCTTGCGATGAGCAGAGACATTCCACCGTCAGTAGATAGCGATGAGCTAAGACATTCCACCGTCAGTAGGTAGCGATGACTTGAGACATTCTGGGACGAGTGGCCTAGGGGTAAGTTTCTCGTGTCACAATCGAAAGGTTGTGGGTTCGAGTCTCACCTGTCGCTACTCTTCGCCCGCGACCAATCGGCGTGAGAGATTGTCGAAGCTACATGACTTAACGGTCGATGTGTCGTAAACCAATAACCAACCGACTTTGACATTCCACCGTCAGTAGATAGCGATGAGCTGAGACATTCCACCGTCATTAGCTAGCGATGAGCTAAGACATTCTACCGTCAGTAGGTAGCGATGAGCTGAGACATTTCGCCGTCAATAGGTGGCGATGAGCAGAGACATGCCACAGTCAGTAGATAGCGATGAGCTGAGACATTCCACCGTCATTAGCTAGCGATGAGCTAAGACATTACCGTCAGTAGGTAGCGGCGAGTTCAGTGTTCTGTTATCACCCAACCCAGCGTTGTGCTGTAGTGCGCGCAGCTATTTTGGGTATTTTATTTAAGTAATATTTCCCCATTTCATTAACCTCTACTTCACTTAATCTGACGCAGAGACGCAACTAACGCCCCCCCCTTAGCACCCGAAATACACTAGATTAAACGAGAAATTTACAAATTTTCACCAACACGCGCATCCATACCAACATCAATCGTTTCGCACCTCTTTACCCCAGTCAACCCCGCCCCCTAGAACAGCCGCCGCAGATGTCTACGTGTACGCCCCTGGCCTGGTCCGCCACGCCGAATCTGTCCCGATCGGACGCCGGCGACGGCTGAGGAGGCGAGGATGCCGGGGCGGACAACAAGTGAAGAGGAGAGTCATTGAACGAGCAGTACTATCAGCTCAAAGGAGTGCTGCTCTGCATGTCACTCCCGGCACTGGGGAAGCCCCCCGTCGTATGGAGCGCCGCCCAACACCCTCAGCAGTACAAAGCACTACGAGTGCAATGCCACCTCGACGGCGAACATTCAGCAGATGTCTCTTGCAGCCTCCGCGATTGACGCTTCGACAAACGGGGAACGTTGGCAAAGTCGAGCGACAGAGACGTTGTCGCCGACTGAAAATCGGCCACGGGAATGTTAGCTCGCTGACCAAACACCTAGACGACATCGGTCAACTGTTATCGACTAAGGAATTTGACATATTCTGTACCACCGAGACACTGCTCTCTGTGGATGTGGACGACAGCACCCTCATCTTACCTGGCTTCAACATCAGGCGGAGGGAAGTGTCGCACGGGCGTGGAGTCGCTATAATCTCCCGTAATCGTCTCAATGTTGAGCCACTATGGGTGCCTACACCGAACTCATCTCTAGAGTCACTGTGGATCACTGTGACTGATCTCACAACAGTTATCATTGGAGTTGTCTACCGTTCCCCAAATAGTGCAGTGACACCGGCCAATGAGGAGCCATATGATCAACTGGTTCACGTCCTAAGACTGGGCAAACCCATCTTTCTTCTCGGTGACACCAACTTCGACGTCCTGCAGCCCGACAAACCGGGTGTGCGGGCTTATTTGCGTACGCTCTGCGATCTGTCCCTCAGCCAGCTGATAACCAACGTCACACACCCATCACGGAGAGAAGGAGACAGCCCGAGTCTCCTCGATCATCTCATTAGAAATCGATCTGACCTGACCACAGTAGTTCGAGTCATTCCCACAGATTTCAGCGACCACGACGTCATCACTGCATCCGTCACAATTGACAGACGTCGCCCTCAACCAACCGTCATTACCATCCGATCTACAAGACGCTTAGATCAAAATGCTTTGTGCCTAGATCTACTGTTAGCCGACTGGTTGGTCGTTTATCAAGCGACTACCACCTCGGACAAATTGGGCGCATGGCTGGCTGCATGGCAGCCAATCATCGACCATCACATGCCTCTTCGTGAAATCGAGCTGAAACACCGGTCGCCGCCTTGGCTGCAGCACGATGACGTACATACAGCATGGGCAGCATTGAAACATGCGCGCAAGCACAGAGATTCAGCACGAAGCGATGAAGCCCAGCGGAATTACCGTGAGCACAAGAGCGCACTCCGAACGGCTCAACATGCCGCATGCGCAAAATACTTTCGGACTGTTGGTACCCGCACACCGTGGAAGGACATTCGCAAGTTTATTATCGCTTCCAGCAAGTCAACGATAGAAGAACCTGGCACAACCATTCAACCGACTGATTGGCATGAACGGTTCAACCGGCATTTCACCGGCGTCGGTGCCGCGGTAGCTGCTGATCTAGCGATGGCACCGCCCGGAGAACCCATCTGGCCAAGACCCCCACGTGTCTGTGCGGCGCATTCACACCGTATCCTGTGACGATGCCAGAGCTGTGCAAAGCGTTGCAGCGCATGGGTGGCTCATGAGCGTCCGGAGCTGATGGCATCACCATCCAGCTGCTTAAAATGACGTTTAGCATGGTGGGTCCGCGCCTGCTAAACATCATTAACTCATGCATCACATGTTGTGAACTGACACCGTCATGGAAAACGGCGATGGTAATACCCCTGCACAAAAGTGGCAACGAAGACGACCCACACAACTACAGGACAATATCGACATTGCCAGTGGTCGAACAACTCTGTGAGCGTGTCATGTGTACACAACTGATAGACTATCTGACTAGTCGTCATTTGCTGTGCCCAGAACAGTACGGCTTCCAGCCCGGCCTGTCTACCGAGATGGCTCTGCTTGACACGATCACCCACGCCACCCTTAAAATCGACCAAGGCGAGATCACTGCACTGGTTGCAGCTGACACCTCAAAGGCGTTCGACAGCGTGGAGCACAATCGCCTCATGGACAAGCTTGGATGGTACGGTGTCAACTCCGCATGGTTTCGAGCGTGGCTTGAGGGCCGTACGCAAACGGTGAAAGATTTTACCCCACTGTCGGTAACACATGGTGTGGTGCAGAGCTCGATCCTGGGCCCGGTCATGTTCCTAATATTCTGCAATGACCTCCCGCAGCATATCCCACACGGCAAGATTGTTATGTATGCTGATGTACAGTTCATCGATTCCGGGAAGCGAAACGAAATCACAGCCATTAGTCAAGGATTGAATATATCACCGTCAGTCGCGATGAACTGGTTCATCCAGAATCGACTAAAAGTAAATCCCTCCAAAACTGAGATGATTGTTCTCCAATCTTCTAGACAACATACGCCTGTGGAATTATCTGTTCGTATGGGGCAGTTGGAAATAGTACCCACGAAGTCTGAAGTTACTTGGTGTGAAAATTGACTCACACCTGTCCTGGGATGTGCATGTATCTTCTGTTGTGCGTCGGTGTAACCGCATACTCATCTGACTCGCTAGACTGCGTCATAAGTTTACTCGCATTACGAGACGGGCGCTAATTGAGGCACTCGTGTTACCCCACATAAGATACTGTGTGTTTGTCTGGGGAAGTTGTAGCAAGGCCCAGAAACGACGCATTCAAAAATGCATCAACTTTGGTGCAAGGATTGTCGCCGGCTTACACTACCGGGATCATGTGTCGCCAACATTGAAAGAACTAGGATGGCTGACATTGGACGACTTCATATCCGAGGCAGATGCTCAACTCAGTTTTCAAAATTAAGAACGAGTTCACTGGCTCAGAACTCATTCGCGGGCAACTTAACTGTCGCTCAACTGTGTCGCAACGGAGCACCTGAGCCACGGTTAACGGTGAGCTCCAGGTACCACGATGCTGCACAGAATTCGCGCGCCGCTCCTTCATACCGAAAGCTTGCCTAATGTGGAACAATCTGCCTCCAGATGTGAGGAATTCAGGCGGCTACAGTGTTTTCAGGCGGAGGCTTTCGGTCATGCTGCGCATGTCCAGGCTCTAATTTTCGTGTATGCTCAAATTGCTAGTGTTTCCATGTTATGAGTGTATGCTCTTGACGATGGTGTGTGCGGCACATTGGTGCACCTGTAACGGAGACTGAAAAAAACCTGCTCGGGAGGATCCGAAAATACATTACATTACATTACGGTAAAGGTTAAATTTTTGGCCGCCGCGCCGGATCTTTCCTCCCTTTATTACATATGTTTGGGTCGCCCACCTCACCCTCATGATAAGCCTGGCTGCGCCACTAATTTCACGAAATAAAATATCTCATGTTGTCACTGAACCTATTGAGCCGTACATTTCACCCCATCCAATTAATATCACGTTTAAGCTGAAACAATCCCCAAGCACTTCCGCGATAACTAGAAAACGCCAAGCCGAGAACCGTGAGGTGTTCCAATGCTTAGTTTATAGCTCTGGTAGCTTAATGTCTAGCTTAATTTACAATTTTGGTACAGCGCTTAGTTTACAGTTATAGTCCAGTGCTTAGTTTACAGCTCTGGTCCAGTGCTTAGTTTGCAGTTCTGGTCCAGTACTTAGTTTACAGCTCTGGTCCAGAGTTTGGTTTAAAGCTCTGGTCCGGCGGTTAGTTTACAGCTCTGATCCAGTGCTTAGTTTACAGTTCTGGTCCAGTGCTTAGTTTGCAACTCTGGTCCAGTGTTTAGTTCACAGCTCTGGTCCAGTGCTTAGTTTACAACTCTGGTCCAGTGCTTAGTTTACAGTTCTGGTCCAGTACTTAGTTTACAGCTCTGGTCCATAGTTTGGTTTAAAGCTCTGGTCCGGCGGTTAGTTTACAGCTCTGGTCCAGTGCTTAGTTTATAGTTCTGGTCCAGCGCTTAATTTACAGCTCTGGTCTAGTGCTTAATTTACAGCTCTGGTCTAGTGCTTAGTTTACAGCTCTGGTCTAGTGCTTAGTTTACAGCTCTGGTTCATAGAATCGGTGCAGGGCTGAGCTCGGTGCCAAATTAACCGGGGAAATCGCGACTGCCTGTCTTGCGCTGGAGAGCAGCAATGGCTTCTCTTGAGGTGACACTGACTGGAGGGTGGAGAAGTCTGGCACCATTGGGTAACTCACTGGAGGGTGGAGAAGTCTGGCACCATTGGGTAACTCACTGGAGGGTGGAGAAGTCTGGCACCATTGGGTAACTCACTGGAGGGTGGAGAAGTCTGGCACCATTGGGTAACTCACTGGAGGGTGGAGAAGTCTGGCACCATTGGGTAACTCACTGGAGGGTGGAGAATTCTGGAACCATTGGGTAACTCACTGGAGGTTGGAGAAGTCTGGCACCATTGGGTGACTCACTGGAGGGTGGAGAAGTCTGGCACCATTGGGTAACTCACTGGAGGGTGGAGAAGTCTGGCACCATTGGGTAACTCACTGGAGGGTGGAGAAGTCTGGCACCATTGGGTAACTCACTTGAGGGTGGCAAATATCGTACGCCATTGGATTCATACTGCAACACGCAGCACAAGCCTGATGCTCAATGTTCTCCTACATTCCTTGCAGGAACGTGTTGTTAAAATGAGGCCCTCTCAGCATCGCTGGCGTCCGTGGTAGGAATGCCCTGGCTCTATCAGAAGGCATTTTGGCGCTCCTTCAGGGGTTCGAGCCCTTTTCCCAGTCAAGGGCAGTATTTTCATATGTAGCTGTATCGGATTTCCTCTTGTATGTATGAAGCAACGGTACCAGGTATACATTGGATGTGTTCACGTGTTTATCAATATACTTGGCTACTAGTCATGGGTAAATTTTTATAAATATATTCATAGGTAAAGGTTAGACGAGGCCAAATTGTTGACAAAATTTCTGGCGCTTCATTAATAGTGGCTGGAGGCACTATTTTGTAGCACTATTAATAGTGGCCAAAGACGAACTGAGCCGCCCAATCCGGTCTTAGGGTGCACATTAACCGTATAATTACTCCTGACTCCACGTTCATCTGACGTCAATTTAGTTCATTGATCTAAGACAACTTTGGATAGATCAGTTGCAGTTATATCAGTTGTCATTCACACTACCACGACGAACGTCGATTTGTGGGCAGAAAATTCATATCATTGCCGATAACTCACAATTTGATTAAGGACAGCGGAGCAGGACGTTACTTCTTTTTACACGACAGTAACCTGAAAGGATGTATTCAATTTTTAACATTGTATGATTCGCAAAGGATGTGCTACAGCCTATGCCGAGCTCCACTGGTGTTTCGATGATTTGAGGGACCATTAACCTTGCAAATAATGTTGGATCCACGGGCCTCCTTCCACTCCCGGAGAGCGGCCGGCGGTGCGCTGGTCTCCGTCCCCTCGATGTGGGGGAGACAATGGCTGAGATAACATCCTCCTCTCCTTCGCTCCGTCTCCTCGTTCTTCCACATAATACGAACACCAGCTGTTTTATACACTTCGAGTCAATGATCAATTCAGTGGCATAATACGACATTCAGCAAGGATGCATAGGTATAACGAAGGGCACCGGCCCCGCATGGGAGGTATGCCAGGTCACTTCAAAGGGTGCCGAGTGAGTGAGAACCACAGGAACGTCGATCTCTAGAGGAGTCACAACCTGTAGAGGACTAGAAGGTCGCTCACCGCAGGATGGGAGCTATATGACCAACACAGTCGATGTGCCCATAAACCAGGTAACCAACCAAACTATCTTACCACAGGACGTAAAATAGCCTTAGGCGCGCGTCCTTGTACGCCCGTGTCCTTGACAGCGTGTCCCTGTAGCCTTCGATCATGGTCGCGCTGATGGCCCACGACGTGAACTCCGCCATCTCCAGGGGGAGCAGGACCTCGGGTAGCGCATGCCCAGTCGAACCAACCGGCCACCCAATCGGTCGAGTTTATCCACCCAGCTAAATCGGTAAAATAATAAGAGAGATAAAATGCAAAAGTACCCGTCCGTGATGATCTATCTCGTGACCATCCGCCATGCCGCCTAGCTCGCCAGTGCTGATGCTGGACAGCTGTACGACTTGGTAATGTAGACACCATCCTGGGACACCCTCCTGGGAGGGGGCACCAATTGAGGAGAATAATTGGTATGACCTCAGACCTCACCCATGGTCCCAGATTTTCCTCAACAATTTGCAAATTCCCAGGTGACATTTCCCAAAAAGAAGGAAGAGAACAGCTTGCAGTGGATTGTTCCTGGGTGAACACCGTTTCGGAGGACATACATTTAATGGCCCCCTCCGGATCCCAGGGCATGTCGTATGAAGTGGCGACACTACAATAACACATTAAAGGCATGTCTACCGTTCCGGAGGACATACCTTTAATGACCCCCCTCTAGATCCCAGGGCATGTCGTATGAAATGGCGACACGACAATAACAACATTTTCCGAAAACGAACAATTTCGTGTGCATTTGCGAGTTTAACCATAAAACTATTTAATTATTAGATGATTCGAGTAATTGTCGTCCCCATTTAACAAGCAAACATAGGTCCGCTGAATCCACCACTAGGCTCAAGTTATCCGCATGAAATGGCCGTAACAAAAGCTTCAAATACGGCAAACAAGATCACTTCAAGTGAGTTTTGATAGCAACGCCGATCAAAGCGTGCCGTTCACCCGGGAAATATTTTCCTTCGAAGCATAAGTACTGAGTAAATGACAATACAAAATGTGACCATGTGTTCCAGCCGTACCTACGTAACCTAGCAGGATACAGCTATTAACTGACTATTTAAAAAAGAAGAAGCATGGTATATAGGGAGTCAGCACCTGTAGTCAACTCACCAACGGTCCCATGGGTTCCGTTGCCCAAGAAGTCGTCCCATGTGACAAGTTCGCACGTTATTTTGTCTGTTCTCTTTTTACGGCCATCGATATGATGTTTACAGCCGGTGTGTATGGAGTATGCTGTTTCCGTGACGATTTTGGTTCTGGTAGTTTGTTGAGTGGTCTCCTATCTTGCACAGCCACTGTTTGTACCCTGCACATATCGTGGCCTTGCATGATTTCTTGGTTCCTGTCCTTGTTTCCTTGTATATTTTGCTCCCGTTTCTTGATCTCCTTTTGTGCGTCGCTATTTCTGCCTCTCCTGCATCCTGCCCCACCCGTCGCCCTGGTGAATTCCTCCCCGAGTGATCCAGCACGTCCGTATTATGACCGCTTCCTTACACCCCGTCCAGTCTGCCCGAGCCACCCCAACCTGGCCACCGCTGCACCCCGGAGCGCGCCCATGCGCTGTGTCCAGCTGTGCACAGCTGTGCACAGCTGGACACAGCGGCACCCGCCCGCCAGACAGCGCTGTTTGGCGCCACACTCGCTGGTGGTGTCCGGGCCGCACAGATGGCGCCACTGATGCGCGCCATTTCCGTTCGCAGTCGGCGACTCTGGGCATGCTGCGCACCGACTATTTCGCGTGCGATTTGCGCGCCACCATTTACCAGGTGGAGACGAACGTTATCGCTGCCGGCTGGAGTGCCATGAGTCAAGTCACCGATGACATGCATAGGTAACAGTAGGTGTGCTCGAGCCACGTGCGTACCGCTCAGGCACCGATGACATGCATAGGCGATACTAGGTGTGCTCATGCCACACGCATGCTGCTAAGGCACCGATGACATGCATAGGCGATACTAGGTGTGCTCATGCCACACGCATGCCACTAAGGCACCGATGACATGCATAGGCGATGCTAGGTGTGCTCATGCCACACGCATGCCACTAAGGCACCGATTACATGCATAGGCGATACTAGGTGTGCTCATGCTACACGCATGCCGCTAAGGCACCGATGGCATACATATGCGATACTAGGCGTGCTCATGGCACGCGAATGCCGCTAAGACACCGATGGCACGCATATGCGATACTAGGCGTGCTCATGGCACGCGAATGCTGCTCAGGCACCGATGACATGCGGAGGGAACAGCATATTTGCTCATGCCATTTGCGTACGGGCCGGGCATGTCGCAGCGGCATTTACGTGCCATGTAGGCGCGCCAACAGTGCAGCAATATCACGCCGTATCCTCGCGAAACTCCGGAGGCTCGCGCTGCAGCCCAGCTATCGACGGGCGGAACTTGGTGTTTCGTCTGAACGTAGGCCCGCCTTCAGCCCAGCTCTCGACAGCTGCTTGAGCCTCTTCCAAGTCACCCACATCAGCATTAGCTAAGACCAAGGATACGTTGAGCCAATTTGTCTTTCGCCTTTGTGTGTGCGTAATTTCCCTGAACATTTCAAATGTCGAACTTACAAACAGGCTATGATGCCAGTTCTGACGGCGTAAATGCTGGTAGCTGATCTGCTCTAAACGGACAACAGATTACAAATAACACGTATCTACTCCACCACGGGTATGCTCATGAAGAGGAATTAACGTGAGTGTTAATTGTTGTCTTGAGTTTGAACGGTGCACGTAGGATTAACTGGGAAGTTGATTTGTATCGAACGGCACGTTTATCGGTTTACCAACTCTGACCAATTAGTTGGCTCGCAATCTGCTTGGCTCAGCTACCACAGCCACCGGAGGGATTCCGATAGGGTTAGCCCAGTTCACGTTCTCAGCACTGGTATCGCTATAACACGTAGGTAATTAGGTCAGCATCGGGCAATCAACTCGCGAGGCGTTCTTTCGGGCCGCGACAACGACATGAATCTTGAGAATAACCAACAGTCTCGGCCGGCCCGGTGTAGTTACACACAGCTGTGGTACCCACCGGTCACGGGAACCGCTGGTGTGCTCCGTGCGCCGCCGACAACCAACGGTGTCGGTCGGCCCGGTGTAGTTACAACCGGCTGTGGTACCCACCGGTCACTGGTACCGCATCTGTGTCCCGTGATACCTGTCGCCTCCGTACAGGTCTGCGTACAATATTGCCAGTCAGCTGGCCATGCAGCGCGGCTGGATTCCTTCCGATTTTAGTGTTGCACCATTGGTGTCTTTTGGTGTCGATTTGCGCCATCGGTGGACTGACGAGAATGAAAATGAGATCTGCCAAGCAGCGTTGTCGGAAGACACACATGCACGTCCTAAGCATGCCCCATTTGAGTCCACTGCACAAATGAGGATCAGTCGGAGGATGTTTTACCTGGATCTGGCGACGTAATGAGCGGCTGCAGATGCCTGGTTTTTGGTGTTTGGCTGGCGGTAGCTTCTGGTGTGGTGCAAGTAGCATGCGACTTCTTGGTTGTGGCGTTTCTTCCTCACCCATAGTCAGCTCTTATTCTTCATTTGCATTTGCACTTGCTTGTTGGTGCTCATTTGCTGTACATTGAAAAGTAGATGCACATATAGTAACAACTGTGACTCGTCTGACACCGGATAATCGTTAATGTCGCCTCTCCAGTAAGGGCGCAATGTTTGCGGAGTGTGTGCAGACCAGCACGCTGTATGATGGCCGCGGGTGCTCAATAGTAACGACCAACCTGTTGTGCAGGTACGGCCTCACCGAACTGGGACACCACGACAAAATACACCGGGTGAGTGGGGCCGGCCACTGGGACACCACGACAAAATACACCCGGTGGGTGTGGTCGGCACTTGTGTCGTGTGTGTGCATAGCCGCTGGGTATGTACTACCGGCCACTGGGACGCCACGACAAAATACACCCGGTGGGTGTGGTCGGCACTTGTGTCGTGTGTGTGCATAGCCGCTGGGTGTGTACTGCTGCGCCGGTCATTGGCGAATCTCCTCTGCGAGTCGAGATGCAGTACACAGCAGCAAACTGTAGCGTTGTCTTTGTCCATGCCACCTATTCAGCCGTCTCGTACTGGGTTGTGTTGTCGTGACTGGAGGTGGGTTGGCGTGCTGTCTTGTCATGCCTTCGCTGGCTGCGGTGGCTATTGGGTGGTGCTTGTTTTTCGTGAGAACGTGTGGTGTTAAGGTGATCTCTGTCTTCCGTGGGAACTGTGGCGCTGGGATAGTCTCTGCCTCCCGTGGGAGCACCATCAGCTACCATTGTATTGCTGTGAAGTGCTCCGCGGCCCACTGCTGTTAGGCACCAGCGGCAACTGACTAGTGCTCATGTGTTCTACTTACAGTGCCACTTCCTGTATTGTTCTGTTTTCACCAGATATGTGTAAAATCCTGCGGTTTGGTGCAGCTAAATATATCCATCTGATGTTTGTCAGATCCCTGCCAACACGTCGATGGCGGGCATAGCTGAAGGCATGGTCTACGCCTGGGACAAGTACAACGTGCCCGGGTAAGTGGACGTCAGGTGGCAGGTAGTTTTCCCGCCTGACCAAGTAGCACCGGTTGGCTCTGTAAGGCTTTAGAGTGTCTCGACTGCGATGGCGGTACGGCGCGACTTTCTCCGGGTGATGGGAGGGCGAGGGTGTGGCGGCGCCAGGTCCGGCCCTCGACTGCATCAACGCGCGCCGGTAGGATGAACGTGAGATGGAAGGTCGCGGTCCAGTCCATCAGGTATAGGGGCCCTCGTCCAGGGCGCCGCTGCTTCCCCGGAGAGGTGCCATCGACTGGGGTACATTTGAGAGGATGCACCTGGAAGTCCCTATGGAGCGCGATTTTTCTCACAAGAGCACCTTTTTTATCAGAGGAGCGCAACGCGCATGCGCCCAAAATTTAGTTGGCTGTGTGGACTCGCGCCAGCCGGAGAGATGCGTTGGGTTCGAAATTTGATCAGTTCGGCTTCGCTAACGAGGCACCGTTCTCGGTCTTGGAGTGTGGGAGGATTGTTACGGGCGCCATATGACCAACGCAGTTGATGCGCTCCTAAACCCAACTAACTAACCAGTGAGTTTGGGAGGGTGCCACATTCCTCAGTACCACCCAGATCGGCCCCTAGCCGCCGTCGCAAGAGCAGCTGCGTCTCCACCCAGACCTACGTGGCTGTCGTCCTGTCATTCGTCGACAGCTACCAGCTGCCGTGGCAGCTGTCGACAGCTGCCACGGCACCTGCCATGGCTGTCGTCCTGTCACTCGTCCGGACACGACCAGTCGTTCCGTGCAGCTCGACGTCTGTACCCCAAAACAATACGTTGTTGGTGGATAGATGCCCCCAGCCCCCCACCTCCAACCACACGGCACTGCCGTGGCACGTACTGAGCGGCCGCTGGCCGGACCGGTGCTGACGTGCCTGTACAATGCGCACAGAGCGGCCGTCTTGTTCGTGATCGAGGATCGCACCATCAACATCTGCGACCAGCGCTTCCACGAGTTCCAGATCTACCGCCAGCGGCCGGGCATCAAGGTCATTCGGAGGTCGCACGCCCAGCTCATCTCTGACGCCAGCATCGACGAGCGGCGCCGCCTAGTGGTGTGAGTGTGGCGCCGCCGTCGGCATGGCAACCGAGTGTTGCGACCAAAGGCACGCGTGTGATGTGCGTGGATTGATGCTGCCTGACCAGTGCCCTTCGCATATGGTTCGTGGGAATTATCTGCCTGTAGACACACTTCGATCTGGTAGCACGCACCAAGGACACAGCTCCGCTTCGTGTGTCCCGAGGACTCGGTCCCGCCTCGTGTGTCCCGAGGGCGTGGTCCCGCCTCGTGTGTCCCGAGGGCCTGGTCCCACCTCGTGTGTCCCGAGGGCCTGGTCCCACCTCGTGTGTCCCGAGGGCGTGGTCTCACCTCGTGTGTCCCGAGGGCCTGGTCCCTCCTCGTGTGTCCCGAGGGCGTGGTCCCGCCTCGTGTGTCCCGAGGGCGTGGTCCCGCCTCGTGTGTCCCGAGGGCCTGGTCCCGCCTCGTGTGTCCCGAGGGCCTGGTCCCGCCTCGTGTGTCCCGAGGGCCTGGTCCCGCCTCGTGTGTCCCGAGGGCCTGGTCCCGCCTCGTGTGTCCCGAGGACACGGCTCCGCCGCTTGTGTCCCGAGCGATCCCCTTTTATCGGGCCAGAGAAGTCGGGATAGCTTCGTCGTGTGCACAACCTGGTACGTACGTGTGCGTGTGTGTAATACAGCGTGGTACAAAGCGTGTGCGTGCCCATGTTCACATGCATGTGTGTATCTTTGTGAAGCAAGATCAGTATTGTCTTATGGTCTAGGGGCGCATGTACTGCATAGGATATATAGCAAGTAAAAACAGTCCCGAAGTCGCGGATCTAATAACATAAAAATGTGCCACCAGGCGACATTTTCCATTCGCTGCTTACAGGGACGGTCACGAGGTGGCAGTAGTGTATTACCGCACCGGCTACTCGCCTGACCACTATCCGACCGACAAGGAGTGGGCGGTGCGCCTTCTGATAGAGAGGTCGCGGGCCATCAAGTCGCCCAGCATACATCTACACCTGGCTGGCACCAAGAAGGTCGGTTAGCTGGCTGTAAATGTACGTCAGCATCGGACCGGTGTTACGGAACGTTAACATCTTGTCACGGGACGTTAATATCTTGTCATGGGACGTTAACATCTTGTCACGAAACGTCAACATCCTGTCACGGGACATTAATATCTTGTCACGGGACGCTAATATCTTGTCACGGGACGTTAACATCTTGTTACGGGACGTTAACATCCTGTCACGGGACGTTAATATCTTGTCATGGGACGTTAACATCTTGTCACGGAACGTCAACATCCTGTCACGGGACATTAATATCTTGTCACGGGACGCTAATATCTTGTCACGGGACGTTAACATCTTGTCACGGGACGTTAACATCTTGTTACGGGACGTTAACATCTTGTCACGGGACGTTTGCGCCCGCGGTAGTGTGAGGAATCGTTGCTTGGCTCACCATGGATTGACACTTCGTCGGGCTACAACCGTTCAGAAGGGGGGGGGGGTAGCACAGAAGCGATTCCTGGACTCGTGTACTACGCGTGTACCCACTCGCCTATCATATGCGTGGCATAATATCATCTATTCACTTAATGACCCATCTCACCACGAACAGGTAGGCCAAGTTCCCTGGTTCACTCGTCCACTGCGTTTTATCGGAGTCCCTTGCTCCCTCGGCCCGTCCCCGGGGCTGATGCAGTCCTGGAAGTTGAGGTATCCCGTCGTAATGTACCAGTTGCAGTGTGGGTGCGGGACGGGACGGGACGGCGGCGGCATGGTATCTTGTTCAAGGTTTTTAATTATGAGATTCGTCGTGTTATGCCCACTCCAAACAATGTTTATAAGATTTTTTTTTCTTCGAAATCGGAATCGGCACCTATATCTCGGTCTCGATTTCTTCCACAAGACACTTCGCCAATTCATTTTGAGTTAGATGTCTGGCATCAGAGAAGGAATTATAAGGATGAGGAAAATGTGAACTAGAGATCCGTAAACGTACATTTTTGGGACACATGAAGTGTTGAATCCCAAGTAGAGCTGTCGAATTTGGTTGAAGGAACTATTTTCATGCATGCATAAAACAGGCGAGCATTTTTAATGCAATATCTGCAGTTAAGAAAAACTAGGTGCGCGCTGCGTGCTCCTATCCTCCAACATGCCCTGCGTGCTCCTATCCTCCAGCATGCCATGCGTGCTCCTATCCTCAAACATGCCCTGCGTGCTCCTATCCTCCAACGTGCCCTGTGTGCTCCTATCCTCCAACATGCCCTGCGTGCTCCTATCCCCCAACATGCCCTGCGTGCTCCTATCCTCCAACATGCCCTGCGTGCTCCTATCCTCCAACATGCCCAGCGTGCTCCTATCCCCCAACATACCCTGCGTGCTCCTATCCTCCAACATGCCCTGCGTGCTCCTATCCTCCAACATGCCCTGCGTGCTCCTATCCTCCAACATGCCCTGCGTGCTCCTATCCTCCAACATGCCCTGCGTGCTCCTATCCTCCAACATGCCCTGCGTGCTCCTATCCTTCAACATGCCCTGCGTGCTCCTATCCCCCAACATGCCCTGCGTGCTCCTATCCTCCAACATGCCCTGCGTGCTCCTATCCTCCAACGTGCCCTGCGTGCTCCTATCCTCCAACATGCCCTGCGTGCTCCTATCCTCCAACATGCCCTGCGTGCTCCTATCCTCCAACGTGCCCTGCTTGCTCCTATCCTCCAACATGCCCTGCGTGCTCCTATCCTCCAACGTGCCCTGTGTGCTCCTATCCTCCAACATGCCCTGCGTGCTCCTGTCCTCCAACATGCCCTGCGTGCTCCTATCCTCCAACATGCCCTGCGTGCTCCTATCCTCCAACATGCCCTGCGTGCTCCTATCCTTCAACATGCCTTGTGTGACCCTATCCTCCAACATGCCCTGCGTGCCCCTATCCTCCAGCATGCCCTGCGTGCTCCTATCCTCCAACATGCCCTGTGTGCTCCTATCCTCCAACATGCACACAATTGGGTAGCAGGTGTGGATGAGTATGCAGAAAAGGTATCGGAAGCGATGTAAGAAAAGCTGTGTTAGGTGTCAATTTGCACCCAACTGCAGGAATTTGACAACCCTACCGCATAATAATATTGTTTCGCAGGACAGTGTTGTGAGTGTTGCTTTACTTGTTATTACGATGAATTAAATTTCCATCACACTAGCCGGTCACTATGACCGAAGCAGTCGATCCGCCCCTCAGCCCAAGCAACCAACCAACCAACCGGGTACTTTATGTAGACGATCTAGCAATTTGGCGCCAAAGTGCTAGTATTTGGCGCCTTAGTGTCAGTATTTGTCGTCCTGGTGCCCTGGTGTCAGTATTTGACGCCCTGGTGCCAGTATTTGTTGCCCTGGTGTCAGTATTTGACGCCATGGTGCCAGTATTTGGCGTCCTAGTGCAAGTATTTGGCGTCCTATTGCAAGTATTTGGCGCCATGAGGCCAGTATTTGGCGCGCTGGTGCCCTGGTCAATGTCCTGGTGCCAGTACTTAGTGCCCCGGTGCCAGTATTTGGGCCCTGATTCCGTGGGGCTGCAGCTGGCAGTAGGCTGGCTTGAGAAGCGCAGGTGATCAAATGGTCGCATGTTTTCAAAGTCGAAGATCGTTGCTGTTCACGTTAGCCGCCATCGCCGACCATGCCCTAACACTGCCGTGGAACTGTATGCTACCGAGATGGTCCTGCAGCAGTCCTGTGCTCTGTGACATTGTACCATGCTGTGTCGCAGTCCTGTGCTCTGTGACATTGTGCCATGCTGTGTCGCAGTCCTGTGCAATACTGCCCATTGCCATGTGCTGTATGACACTGTGTTGCAATGTGGCACGGTCCTGTGCTGTCTGCCACTGTGTTGTACTGTGCCACAGTCATGTGCTGTATGACACCGTGCAATAATGTGCCACAGTCCTGTCCTGTATGACTACTGTGTTACGCCGTGATGTACTGTGCCATAGTCCTGTGTTGTATGACACTGCAGTGTACTGTGCCGCATAAGCAGTGACCGAGCGTTGTGCTGTGCCGCAGGTGCAGCAGGAGCTGTGTCGGCCGGGGGTACTGGAGCGTTACCTGACGCCGTCAGAGGTGGTGTTGTGCCGCTCTGTGTTTACTGGCCTCTACTCGCTGGACATGGTACGGTGCCGTCAGGGGTGGTGTTGTGCCGCTCTGTGTTTACCGGCCTCTACTCGCTGGACATGGCACGATGCCGTCATGAGTGGTGTTGTGCCGCTCTGTGTTTACTGGCCTCTACTCGCTGGACATGGTACGGTGCCGTCATGGGTGGTGTTGTGCCGCTCTGTGTTTACTGGCCTCTACTCGCTGGACATGGCACGATGCCGTCATGGGTGGTGTTGTGCCGCTCTGTGTTTACTGGCCTCTACTCGCTGGACATGGTACGGCACTGTCAGGGGTGGTGTTCAGGTGGACGCCGGCTGTAACAGTCTCTGACACCGCAGAACCCCGTCTGTGACAGTCTGACACAGCAGGACACCATGAGTGACAGTCTCCGACACCGCAGGACGCCGGCTGTGACAGTCTCCGACACCGCAGGACGCCGGCTGTGACAATCTCCGACACCGCAGGACGCCCTGAGTGACAGTCTCCGACACCGCAGGACGCCGACTGTGACAGTCTCTGACACCACAGGACTCCGGCTGTGACAGTATCCGACACTGCAGGACACCCTGAGTGACAGTCTCTGACACCCCAGGACGCCCTGAGTGACAGTCTCCGACACCGCAGGACGCCGATGGTGACAGTCTGACACTGCAGGACGCCCTGAGTGACAGTCTCCGACACCGCAGGACGCCGGCTGTGACAGTCTCCGACACCGCAGGACGCCCTGAGTGACAGTCTCTGACACCTCAGGACGCCGACTGTGACAGTCTCCGACACCGCAGGACGCCGAGGGTGACGCGGCCGTGGAGGCGGCCATCGCCGCTCCGCACCGCTACGTGCTGAAGCCGCAGCGCGAGGGCGGCGGCAACAACGTGTACGGCGCCGACATCGCCGTCACCCTGCGGCGGATGCGTCACAGTGCCGAGCGGACCGCCTTCATCCTGATGGACCTGATCCAGCCGCACGTGCAGCCCAACTACCTGCTGCGGCCGGGCCACGGCGCGCCGCAGCTGGTGGACGCCGTCGGCGAGCTGGGCGTGTTCGGCTACATCCTCTGGTCAGTGTGGGGTCACCAGCTACATCCTCCGGTCAGTGTGGGGTCACCGGCTACATCCTCTGACCAGTGTGGGGTCCCCAGCTACATCCTCTGGTCAGTGTGGGGTCACCGGCTATATTCTCTGGTCAGTGTGGGGTCACCAGCTACATCCTCCGGTCAGTGTGGGGTCACCAGCTACATCCTCTGGTCAGTGTGGGGTCACCGGCTACATCCTCTGGTCAGCAGTGTCCTAAAATTGTTTCACCATTAACTGTGCGGATGAAGAAAGAAGTTGCTTGGGAATAGTGGAAGATTGGAAGAAAATAAAGGATCGTCACTTAAGGATTAAAAACGTGGAATGCCTTTCACTTCAGTCACATGCATTTTACATTATTTTGCAGTCGTGTGTATAATGACTGCCCACACATGTCGCAAAATGGTAAAAACCTAAGGCAAGGACGAAATAGCACAATTCCATTAACTGTGAATTTCCAGGCCACATGGTCAATTATTTTACACTGCTGGTCAGTGTGGGGTCACCAGCTACATCCTCTGGTCAGTGTGGGGTCACCAGCTACATCCTCTGGTCAGTGTGGGGTCACCAGCTACATCCTCTGGTCAGTGTGGGGTCACTGGCTACATCCTCTGGTCAGTGTGGGGTCACAAGGTACATCCTCTGGTCAGTGTGGGGTCACCAGCTACATCCTCTGGTCAGTGTGGGGTCACCAGCTACATCCTCTGGTCAGTGCGGGGTCACCGGCTACATCCTCTGGTCAGTGTGGGGTCACCGGCTACATCCTCTGGTCAGTGTGGGGTCACCGGCTACATCCTCTGGTCAGTGCTGGGTCACCGGCTACATCCTCTGGTCAGTGTGGGGTCACCGGCTACATCCTCTGGTCAGTGTGGGGTCACCGGCTACATCCTCTGGTCAGTGTGGGGTCACTGGCTACATCCTCTGGTCAGTGTGGGGGTCACCAGCTACATCCTCTGGTCAGTGTGGGGTCACCAGCTACATCCTCTGGTCAGTGCGGGGTCACCGGCTACATCCTCTGGTCAGTGTGGGGTCACCGGCTACATCCTCTGGTCAGTGCGGGGTCACCGGCTACATCCTCTGGTCAGTGTGGGGTCATCGGCTACATCCTCTGGTCAGTGTGGGGTCATCGGCTACATCCTCTGGTCAGTGTGGGGTCACCGGCTACATGGAAATACAATGACACTTGCCTCCTCAGTGACACGAGGCATGTTTTTCATGTAATTTCACATAGAAACTGCCGTCTGCCGGAAGTGTCATAACAGGACCTGTGTCTGTGTCTGTGTGACGCCACCGACGTTTGGCCGGCAGTGACCAGGAGCAGACGTTCTATAACTCGGCGTGCGGCTTCACCCTGCGGTCCAAGCCGGAGTCCGTGCAGGAGGGCGGCATCATCGCCGGTTTCGGCGCCATGGACTCACCATTCCTGGTGGACTCCGACGAGTGCATCCACAGAGGCGAGGCCGGCGACGGGTAGGTGGACCTGTCCAAATCCGGCAGTGATCTGCTGGCTACATGTTCGCCACTCCATAGGGCTGTTATTTATGTAGCTTTATGAAGTGCCCGCACAATGAATGCATGTGTTTACATGTCCACGTAGTTTCCGTCGTCCAGGTTTACCTTATCCTTGCTACTTTGTCGGCGCAGCTGTACAATGCCCCGTTGCACTAGTGCTAGTTATATTTAGACAGACCCTGTTCAGTGGGTCAAAACACCGAAACGGTAGGTCTGCCGTCCTTCACCCATTGGTATGCGTGCGTATTTCCTAGCAATGTGCACGTGAGTGATGAGCGAAACGAACGAAATCGCGACTGGGAACGGGAAGTGGCCTCCGATTGATGACGCCACACGTCCCATGCGCATCCACCCGGCCGGAAGCTCTGCATAATATCTCACGCTACGTACTTTTCTGGTCTTTTACAACAGAAAATCGGTTGCCCAGTTGGACTGCTGTATAATGTCAATCACAATCCACGCTATTCGATGACCAATGAGGTGCCACTGTAATCGAAGACGATAAAGTCTGACCGTACCTGGTGTTGTACAGTGGGAAAATACGAATGCGTAAGTTTATCTAGATTTTTCGGCGGCGCAATTCACTTTTGTAACTTTCTGACAAAGTGCCTACAAAGTGCAATGTTCCTAATACATAGTGTCTATCGGACAATCCTTGAAAGTGGAACTATTTTCAGCCTATTTGAACCACCAGGTGGCAAAAACTAGTGTTGATGAGCTGGTTTAAACCGACAAAGATCACCTTGAGGAAACCCGCCAACCTTGCATATAAACAGCACCGTGATTTGTACGCCACCGTGATGGCTCAGCCCAAATTGCCCTGTGCCCTCTCGACCACCGACCTTGACGCTCGTCTGTCCCCATGGCCCTGCGGTCCTGCGACAGCCGACAGAGGCCCCGCTGGTGGCCGGGCCAGGTGGTCTGACCGGGAGCTCTTGCGCAGGGTGGCTGCGAGTGGCTGAAGGACGTACATCGACCGCTCCTCTCGGCGGGCAGCTGCCGGCCGGACCCGTGACGTCACGCACGTATAGGGGCCCTCGCCGACCGAGGTGGGCACGGACCGGTGACGTCACACCAGCACGGCACGCCACCGGTGTGCCAGACGAGCCAGGCCTGTGGCGACACGTGCGGTGTGGGTGACTACCTCGGGTGTCTCGTGGCAGTCGGTGGTGTCTGACACGAACCGGCGGGCAGCGTGCGCTGCTCGCTGCCGGTCTGTGCCGCCGTAGCTGCTGCCAGTATTTGGAACAAGTATTATGTGGTGACTGACGGCAGCGGCTTTATCGTGGGAGATGTAGACGCTATCAATGATATTCCTGGGATGCAGCGACCTTGTCGTGAGATATATAGATGCTATCAACGGTACTCATGGGATAGAGTGGTTTTGTCGTGGGAAATGTAGATGCTATCAATGATATTCGTGGAATGGAGCGACCTTGTCGTGGGATATGTAGATGCTGTCAACGATATTCGTGGGAGACGTAGATGCCATCAATTGTATTCGTGAGGTGGAGCGGTTTTGCCGTGGGAGGCGTATGTTGTCAATAATATCCGTGGAATGGAGCGGCCTTGTCACGGGATATGTAGATGCTATGAATGATATCCGTGGAATGCCCTGTATGCGGACACGGTAGCACGTCACCGAAGGCGACCTCGAAGGCAAATCAATTAATACACTTTCAGTAAACCTACCATGAACTGTACAGATAACCTCAGCTGGCCTGGAACGGCCCCAGCGATCGGAGCTGATCTGAACCAGTTCCAGTGATGACAGCTAATCACAGCGATGGCCGTAACCCCAGATTGTCCGGGGTAATTCCAAACTCAGGTTTGCATAAGGTGGCCTTCACGACCCCAGGCGATTTCGCGGTGGTTTCTGTGACCACGATAACCCGAAGAGGCCTCTGACCTCCACTGAACTGGGAGAGTTCTCGCCACGTCAGACGACCTGATGCAGCCTCTGACCTCCGCTGGACTGGGAGAGTTATCGCCACGTCAGACGACCTGCTGCAGCCTCTGACTACTGAACTGGGAGAGTTCTCGCCACGTCAGACGACCTGATGCAGCCTCTGACCTCCGCTGGACTGGGAGAGTTATCGCCACGTCAGACGACCTGATGCAGCCTCTGACCTCCGCTGGACTGGGAGAGTTATCGCCACGTCAGACGACCTGATGCAGCCTCTGACTACTGAACTGGGAGAGTTCTCGCCACGTCAGACGACCTGATGCAGCCTCTGACCTCCGCTGGACTGGGAGAGTTATCGCCACGTCAGACGACCTGATGCAGCCTCTGACCTCCGCTGGACTGGGAGAGTTCTCGCCACGTCAGACGACCTGATGCAGCCTCTGACCTCCGCTGGACTGGGAGAGTTATCGCCACGTCAGACGACCTGATGCAGCCTCTGACTACTGAACTGGGAGAGTTCTCGCCACGTCAGACGACCTGATGCAGCCTCTGACCTTCGCTGACTAGAGTCTCCGCCACGTCGGACGGCCCGAAGCGGCCCCTGAGGTCACCTGGTCACCTGACTGGAGAGTTCCCGCCACGTGAGTCGGCCTGAGGCGGTCTCTGGGGTCACCTGTTCACCTGACTGGAGGAGAGTTCCCGCCAGGTCAGGCGGCCTGAGGCGGTCTCTGAGGTCACCTGGCCCGCAGTCGGCGGAGAGCCGCCTGCACGGCCCGCCGCAGCGGAGTGCGCACCAGGTCGGCGGCCGCCTGCAGCGAAGCCAAGTCGTCGGCGTCGACCACTGGTCCGACGCGGCCCGCCGCGGCCAGCAGCAGGCGCGCGAACGGCGCGCTGTCGCCGTGGGCGCCGGCGGCCGCCGACAGGGACGCGCATAGGCAGCCGACCGTCGGCCCCGACAGGGCAGTGTCGGCCAGCAGCGGCAGCAGCACGGCCACGGCGGCGGCCGTCAGCGGCGCCGCGCACAGCTGCCTGGTGTACAGGGACACACGGCAGGTCAACGGCACGTCACCACAGCAGACTAACAGGTGCCTGGTGTACAGGGACGCACGGCAGGTCAACGGCACGTCACCACAGCAGACCAACAGGTGCCTGGTGTACAGGGACACACGGCAGGTCAACGGCACGTCACCACAGCAGACCAACAGGTGCCTGGTGTACAGGGACGCACGGCAGGTCAACGGCACGTCACCACAGCAGACCAACAGGTGCCTGGTGTACAGGGACACACGGCAGGTCAACGGCACGTCACCACAGCAGACCAACAGGTGCCTGGTGTACAGGGACACACGGCAGGTCAACGGCAGACCAACAGGTGCCTGGTGTACAGGGACACACGGCAGGTCAACGGCACGTCACCACAGCAGACCAACAGGTGCCTGGTGTACAGGGACACACGGCAGGTCAACGGCAGACCAACAGGTGCCTGGTGTACAGGGACACACGGCAGGTCAACGGCACGTCACCACAGCAGACCAACAAGTGCCTGGTGTACAGGGACACACGGCAGGTCAACGGCAGACTAACAGCTGCCTGGTGTACAGGGAGACACGGCAGGTCAACGGCAGACCAACAGCTGCCTGGTGTACAGGGACACACGGCAGGTCAACGGCAGACCAACAGCTCCCTGATGTACAGGGACACACGGCAGGTCAACGGCGGACCAACAGATGCCTGGTGTACAGGGAGACACGGCAGGTCAACGGCACGTCACCACAGCAGACCAACAGCTCCCTGGTGTACAGGGACACACGGCAGGTCAACGGCAGACCAACAGATGCCTGGTGTACAGGGAGACACGGCAGGTCAACGGCACGTCACCACAGCAGACCAACAGGTGCCTGGTGTACAGGGACACACGGCAGGTAAGCGGCACGTCACCACGGCAAACCACACAAGCCATCACCTTTCCGCGGCCCCGACCTAACGAGTGTGACAATACCACACATACCCCTCCCCTCTCCACGGCCCCGACCTGACGAGTGTGACAGTACCACACATACCCCTCCCCTCTACACGGCCCCGACCTGACGAGTGTGACAGTACCACACAAACCCCTCCCCTCTCCACGGCCCCGACCTGACGAGTGTGACAGTACCACACATACCCCTCCCCTCTCCACGGCCCCGACCTGACGAGTGTGACAGTACCACACATACCCCTCCCCTCTCCACGGCCCCGACCTGACGAGTGTGACAGTACCACACAAACCCCTCCCCTCTACACGGCCCCGACCTAACGAGTGTGACAATACCACACATACCCCTCTCCTCTACACGGCCCCGACCTGACGAGTGTGACAGTGCCACACAAACCCCTCCCCTCTCCACGGCCCCGACCTGACGAGTGTGACAGTACCACACATACCCCTCCCCTCTCCACGGCCCCGACCTAACGAGTGTGACAATACCACACATACCCCTCTCCTCTACACGGCCCCGACCTAACGAGTGTGACAATACCACACATACCCCTCTCCTCTACACGGCCCCGACCTGACGAGTGTGACAGTACCACACATACCCCTCCCCTCTCCACGGCCCCGACCTGACGAGTGTGACAGTGCCACACATACCCCTCCCCTCTCCACGGCCCCGACCTGACGAGTGTGACAGTGCCACACATACCCCTCCCCTCTCCACGGCCCCGACCTAACGAGTGTGACAATACCACACATACCCCTCTCCTCTACACGGCCCCGACCTAACGAGTGTGACAATACCACACATACCCCTCCCCTCTCCACGGCCCCGACCTGACGAGTGTGACAATACCACACATACCCCTCTCCTCTACACGGCCCCGACCTGACGAGTGTGACAATACCACACATACCCCTCTCCTCTACACGGCCCCGACCTGACGAGTGTGACAATACCACACATACCCCTCTCCTCTACACGGCCCCGACCTGACGAGTGTGACAATACCACACATACCCCTCTCCTCTCCACGGCCCCGACCTGACGAGTGTGACAGTACCACACATACCCCTCCCCTCTCCACGGCCCCGACCTAACGAGTGTGACAATACCACACATACCCCTCTCCTCTCCACGGCCCCGACCTGACGAGTGTGACAGTACCACACATACCCCTCCCCTCTCCACGGCCCCGACCTAACGAGTGTGACAATACCACACATACCCCTCCCCTCTCTCCACGGCCCTGACCTGACGAGTGTGACAGTACCACACAAACCCTCCCCTCTCCACGGCCCTGACCTGACGAGTGTGACAGTGCCACACAAACCCCTCCCCTCTCCACGGCCCCGACCTGACGAGTGTGACAATACCACACATACCCCTCCCCTCTACACGGCCCCGACCTAACGAGTGTGACAATACCACACATACCCCTCTCCTCTACACGGCCCCGACCTGACGAGTGTGACAGTGCCACACAAACCCCTCCCCTCTCACGGCCCCGACCTAACGAGTGTGACAATACCACACATACCCCTCCCTCTCCACGGCCCCGACCTGACGAGTGTGACAGTGCCACACAAACCCCTCCCCTCTCCACGGCCCCGACCTAACGAGTGTGACAGTACCACACAAACCCCTCCCCTCCACGGCCCCGACCTGACGAGTGTGACAATACCACACATACCCCTCCCTCTACACGGCCCCGACCTAACGAGTGTGACAGTACCACACATACCCCTCCCCTCTCCACGGCCCCGACCTAACGAGTGTGACAATACCACACATACCCCTCCCCTCTCCACGGCCCCGACCTGACGAGTGTGACAATACCACACATACCCCTCCCCTCTACACGGCCCCGACCTAACGAGTGTGACAATACCACACATACCCCTCCCCTCTCCACGGCCCCGACCTGACGAGTGTGACAGTACCACACATACCCCTCCCCTCTCCACGGCCCCGACCTGACGAGTGTGACAGTACCACACATACCCCTCCCCTCTCCACGGCCCCGACCTGACGAGTGTGACAGTACCACACATACCCCTCCCCTCTCCACGGCCCCGACCTGACGAGTGTGACAGTACCACACAAACCCCTCCCCTCTCCACGGCCCCGACCTGACGAGTGTGACAGTGCCACACAAACCCCTCCCCTCTCCACGGCCCTGACCTGACTAGTGTGGCCCGGTTGTCCGGCGGCAGTACAGCGGTGACCTGCCGCACCAGTTCGTCGCCGCATCGGAGTCTGTCCGACCGGCCAAGCGTGAGCAGACAGCAGCTGCAGACGGCGGCCGGCCAGCGGCGCGTCAGCCGCACCAGCGCCGCGCTCGCGGTGGTAGACACCACCTGGTCGGCGTGCAGGCGCGGCGTCACCACGTGCGTCAGCCACAGCCGCGCGGACGGCTCGGTCAGCGCCGCCGCGTCCGCCAGCCGCCCCGCGGCCGCCTCCAGCTGCAGCCGGCCGTCGTCGGCCGCCAGCTCGGACGCCAGCTGGTCGGCCGGCAGCGCCGCCACACGCCGCACCTCGCATTCGGTCAGGCCACCGTCGCCCTCCGCGGCGGCAGGCCGAGCCAGCGGCGGCGGCGGCGCGGCCGGCCGCAGGTCGCTGGACGACGGCACGGCCACGCTGTCGCTGTCGCTGCCGTCACCGTCGGAGAGCGGCTCGGCCGGCGGCGGCGGCGTCTCGACGGTCCCGCCATCGGCCGCCGACGGCCGCCGACTCCGCTTGCCGTCCGGGCTGCTGCCGGCGCTGGCGGTGCGCACGCGTTTGGCGGGGCGCGACACCCACGTATGGTCCACGTCCGACTGGTCGTCACTGTCGCTCTGGCAGTCCCAGTCGTCGTCAGAGCTGCACGCCAGCAGCGGCCAGCCGACAGCAGACGGCGCCGCCTTGTCGGCCTGCTGCTCCAGGTCACGTATGCAGTCTCGGAGAAATTCCCGGTTGCACTCGGCAAATTCGTACTCGTCCGACTCCTCTTCCTCCATTGCCATCGATTAATCGGCTAGTGGGTACATAGAAACAATCAGAAATTAACGGCATGCAGACAGATTTGACTTTAGACAGTGTGAGGAATTGAATGGAGAGGTTATGAATGATGACTGCAAGCTGTCTTTTAGTTACCGGATCATCGCCCCATCGCCAGGTTGGTTACGAAGGTTCCATTGGAATACCAGGTTGAAAGGAACATGCTTGTGCTAGATATTAAATTTAATTAGAACATGCTTTAATGAGATGTTATCATTTCCGTCCGGAAAGCGAGATGGTGCTGTTCGGCAACGACGACGCCCAAATTTTCTTTCACAAAACCCCCGGGCCCACGGATATCTTATTTTGGCATTTAATCCAGTGGGAGTTTTTACCAGCATACACGATTAAATTTCAACTGGGAATGCGTCGTTTTTGCTCTCGAGGCCCTGTCCTGTATAACGAGGTGCTGCACGAGCTGAAGCGACTGCCACTTCCCCTGTTCAGGCGCTGCCTACGCGTGATTTGTGCATGAGGCTGGACTGACTGCTCTTATTTATTTATTTATTTGAGCTTTAGGGCGCGTCGGCAACTATGGCCTGCGCCCAAGGCTGACCATCCCAGGCACACATGAAAACAAAGAAAATAGTTCATGCCAGTGGCACAGAAAATCGGCCTGCATGATCAGAAGTCAGCGCATGTGATCAGAAGTCAGCATGTGCGATTGGACTGGTTGCTCTAACTGTACTTGCTGACTTCTGATCATATATGACTTACCATGCCACTGGCATTAATAATTGTTTATGCTTTTACGTGCACCTGTGACAGTACTTAGCTACTGATTACCTTTGCTTTAAGCCTTGACAACAAACTATAATAGCCATGGGTTTATGGAGGATGGTCAATGTATATGTCTTGTTGAATAGTGCATAGTGTTCAGTAGAGACAATAAACCTTGCTGCTGCCATACTTAAACATCAAATTATGTATATGATGTTTGCTGGTGAGGTTCAATGACAAGAACATGATATTGTTCCTGGATCACAATAGCAGCAGTCAATTGGTGACCCCAGAAGCAACACTGCATTACTGTAGTCTACATATCTCTAAGAATTTTTGAGGGTTTTATTTGCTTCAGATAGTCATGTTTTGGATAAATAAAGCATAATGTCACCAGATCACATTTAACAAACACAGCATGAAACTGTTTATGCTTAGTGTATTCATAAGAGATGCATGCAATGCATTCACAATGACATGTGATTTGATTAAAGGCTGACCCAGAAAGTCTAATGGGAAACATTTCAGTATTATTTTGCCTAAAGGTGTTCACAGGACAAGTTCTCCATACATATTCCTCCATAAGGCAAGCAAAAGGGTTATATTTATTTTTGACATGGAAAATTAACCAAAAATACAGGAATTTTAATAATCAAAAATTTGTAGGTTTTATGTGACAACATATGCACATCTTAAGTGATCAACAACCTCAGACATCAGACAATCCAACAACCACAAGTTTTAGGTGAACACAAATCAGTAGGTTGCATGCATCTACAACTGGTAGGCTAAGTTCTGTTATGCTGTATTTGTTTCATAATTTTGCATTGTTATTAATTTACATTAGCCACCCAAACTCCCTTTGTCCTCCACACATCATATGGTTTGTTAAGGAGAGAGGAAATAACATGCATATGCATTGCCAAAAATACATTTGTAGTGTTTATGAAAATTACTTGCATGAATGTGATGTTCTTCTCTTGGTGAAATGATTACTTCACTGAGATATCAGTACTTCAAACAAAACTGCTGATATCTTGAACAGTATAGCTTTCCCCCAAAATGTATATGAAATTCATTTAAAACACACCAGAAAACACAAGAAAAAAATCATACTTTTTACCAAAAATTGGCATAGGAACTTCTATATTTTATCATCATCTTGCTTGCAAATTGCTACTTGAAGAGGAACTGGGTGGTCACCATATCTTAATAAATTCCATTGATATTGCATTTGAAAACTCCAAGAATTTGTAGAACACCCATGCACAAATATATCAATATTTCCTTAGAAGTGTCATTGGCCAACAGAAAATTGTGGAAGCTCTTATTTGCATTATTTTACCACCTTCTCAAAGATATATCAAAATCATGCTGCTCAATTCATGTACATCAAGTATACATGCCTCATGTCTAATTACCTGGTGTAAAAGACATAAGTATCATGCTCACTAACATGCTAATGGCCATTTTAGATTGTGATGCACAAACATGCCATAGTACAATCCCAGGTTAATTGATTACCCATGATGTGATCTGTTATAGATCATCATTTGTTCATAGTATGATGTCATTGCTATCATTATGACAGATATTTTCCAGTTTAGCTGTCTCCCAAAATAAAAAAAAACCTACTCTTTGAAGAATTGTGGGGAAAATTGACACTGGAGTTCAGGGCTATACCTAGGTACTAAACAGTATGCTTCCATGGTTAATTTTAACATTCCATTTTACTTGTTTCACCATCTTGCACCTAACGAAAAACCGTTATTTCAACACTGTCACATTACCCTAATCATATTCATAAACATGACATTATAACATGTTTCACAAAACCCGACCAGTGCCTTAATGCAAATTATTACAACGGGAACCCATAGGGTAAGCAGTATGCAGGCCACACAGACCATTCCTTACAAAGTTCCAAAAAGAAAAATAGAAGCATTCATGCGCAGCAAACCCGCCACTTCTAGCTTTCTACAACTTTATAACTAACCTGCTGCAAGCTGCGGAGACACAACGGTCCCTGGACGAACTTCCCGGCGCTAATTTCAAGTGTCAAAATTGAAATGAGTGCGCATTTTATGTAAGCATTGTGTTACCAATATTTTTTATTTATTGAACCTTCAGTCACGTATTATTTATTGTGGAAGCTGCTTGTATTGTTGCAGCCGACAAAAATGTATTTGTTCATAGAAGAAACAGTGTTTTCGTTACTTTCAAATACCAATTTTCTTTACTGAAGTGAAATTAATTTTACGTTGCCATGGTTACAAGATGTCTGCTTCAAGCTTCAAGCAGCAGCGAGGATTCAGTTATATTGTGAATTCTGCGTTAGGGACCCCACGCGAAGTTTTCTCGCGTGTGAAGCACGGTATCTGCGTTTTTAAATCTGCGGGATCATTCTTGTTTGGCTATGAAAGTGGTGGTATGCTGTGGCATGTAGGCGCTGATAAAGACATTGAATAAAATTAATATTATCGACAACGGCTTGCAATGGTGTTAAGTAAGTGTAAAATTCGTCTTAGTCAACAACAACTACAATGAAATCCTCGCTCATAGATGTAGTAAGATATAAATTCCCCACCCGTGTATTAATTTCGACAGGAGAGGCGTTCGAACACACGACTGATTTAAATCGTGGTTGGGGAATGACAGTGTATTTTTATTTTGTTCTTCACGGAGATTGGGGGGGGGGGACTTCGGCGCACGCCCCCTCCCAAAGGGGAATGGAAAATGCATTGGGCATGAAATTTGGTCTACAGATTGGATACTGGTGGTGGGGCCAGGGTTCGCGCAACAAGCTCTGCTTAGCAATAGAACCCTGGTTCCTCAAGCCACCCCAACAACAACTCGGATTAAATTAAAAACAAAAACATTTTGTTGAAGTGTAGAGGCTATGGTAGTAGATTTGTACTTCAAGATATTTATTAATTCTTGCAATTTCTTTTTCAATGCAATGCTAATGGGCACTTGTATTTTAGGGTATCAACAAGATACATTTTACACACATTTTACCTCCTTGAAGCGAGCAAAGAAGTTAGGTTATGTTACGTTAGGTTTTTTGTTCAATCTTCCATATTTCAATAATATTTTACAGAATTTTCACAAAAAAGTGATAGTTCTTCAATGACAGATGGTACTATGTTAAGTTGGGTTGTTTTTGAAGTTGAACACTTTCCAGAAGCTTAATTGTTGGATAGTTTGATAACTTCACGTTAAAAAAAAATTATACATCACACGAAAGGCTAGTTTGTGGTTGGGCATATTACAGTTAATTGTTTTGAACATTATTTGTATGCCTTTTACCCTACTACAAGCCCTTGTGGGTGTTATTTTGCCTGCCAATAAAAAAATGCATGTTCAGAGGATGCGAGTGGTCACATGTTAACCGCATTCATAATCAGTTAACTTGGAGACTTAGTGTTTTGTGAATGCTTCAGATCTCGCCAATGCAATGCAATGGAATTTATCTCCAAAATGAACATGAGTACAACGATGGGACCACTCATTTCCGGTGCGATTGCTGACCAGTTCCCAGGCGAAATAACACTAGAAAAGAGCCTGCATATGTATGTATGCATTGTATGTAAACATGTTTGTAGTGCATTTGCACTTCTTACGATTGTAATGCACTGCGTTACACTGCAAGTGCGGTGCCAGGTGGATATGCAGGTAGTGCCTAAGCACCGGTACTTCAAAAAGAATCAAAGCACTGTTTATAAATGTTATCAAGGGTTTGGTGCCTTCTCCCAATTTACTGAGCGAATACCAATATTGGGCGACCATTAGCAGCGAATTCAAAATATTGATGTTGCACGGCAACCCCAATATTGTTATTGGTGTTGCATCAACAAGACCACCTACATGAGCCACAACCCTGAACAGAGATATTTCACTATGTTGAATGGCACTGGACTATGAAGGACATTCCTGGCTTTCCAAAGCATCGCTTTAGCAGTCCCATGTACAAACTGAGTTTCCAAAAGATCTCAGTGAGTCGACAAAGTGGCATTCGGAAGCTTCGGAAAAGCACGTGACTTCTCAATTTAGGACATGACCTGTCTGGGGAGCAAATTAACCCGCCATGGGTGCATCTCAGTCTGTTTGAGGAGCACAGACTTGCTTTTCGTTCTTCGTTAGGGGCACCTTGATTTACCAGTAGAGCCAAGAGAGTAGTGGGCACATTACATTTTTGGGAGAAGACGATTTTCGAGGGCACCATTTCCTCAGATGGGTATCACTGACCGATGACATTTCAAGGGGTACACTCAGGCGCCCCTGGGGGCGGCTTATGCACCCATACGGGCGCCTTGGGCCGAACATGCCAATATGGATGCACTCATTGTCCTCGTCGGACGCCTTTTGCAATTATATTGACGCCTCTCCAGTCAGAGGGAGCACTGTTGAATCGTGAGGGGATAGTCCCCCTTGTCCCCCTGATAACTACGTCAATGAGTGGAGCACCCTGACATGCGAATAGCATGATTTGTATTCGGTGTCCTAGGTAAAGCAAGTTCATGGTGGCTTGGGGTGCTTTTGAGAAAACTGGGGGCACTTGTACTTCTAGTTCTTCCTAGTTAAAGACATGTTCTGGCACAAGGAATAATAGGTGAAACTATTCATAATATTGCAGTGTCTGTTATCCCGTTCGCCACTGGAAAAGTACCTGGATCGTGCAATGCATGAATGCATTCGTATAGCGTGTGATCAATCCTGATGTATTCTTTTAGTTGATCTTGAGAATAAAATTACGCTTGGCACTGGTATGCAGGAATGCTGTTCGCTTTAGCGGTGCGAACCCTCGCCACGCAGCGTAACCATAATATTCTGCATCGTTTCCGTTAGTCACAGAAGAGCTTATTCGGAAGCGGGCCGAGCACAACGAGAAGGAGATCTTCAGTCTGGAGGAGCTTTCGCTGCACCAATGTGACGTGGAGAGGATACAGCACCTGGATCGCTGGTGTAAACAGCTGCGCATCCTCTACCTACAGTCGAACATTATTTCGAAAATAGGTAGGTGCAGTCTAAATGCATCACTCACTTTCGATGTCTAAATGTGCTCCGTTTCAATCCTAAATAGCTCGCAAGGTGACGTCTGTATTTTTTCCGTGCGTGTGTTCATGATAGATGCGTGGTGCTGGTGGGGGAGGATTCCACCACCGTTTAACTTGGTAATGTATGCGATTTTTAAGCACTGATCTGAATCCCTTTTATCTTTATGTTCATTGAGCTCATGCACGGAACATTAAAAGACGTGTGAAACGAAATGCCATTTTGTATGCCCTGGGCGGGGGGGGGCAACCACCCCCAGTTATTGATTTGTCCCCACGCCACCAATTGGAACGGTACTTGACCATTGAGCCTTTGCAGGCGTCCTTCTAGAACGCTCGAGTGCGTCCCGCTACCTATGCTTACCTATGCTTTTTGGCAGATGGCTCCGCTCCAGATAACATTGTCATAGAACATCAATTTCCATCCCCCATCAATTTCCTGAAGTTTCACCTGTGACTCGATGGAGACTTGTAATATGCAATGGCAACAGTAAACTGAAGAAACGCCAGATTCTTGAGCCGGCCGCCACCGGGCGCTGGAGATAACCGAATAAATTTTGCAGCATCGTCCGTGAAATATACCGGAGTTTTACTTGTCACGTGAAAGGCATGTAATTTCGTACCTACACATGGTGTATGTCGAGAACGAGACATTTCTTTTGTTTGATTGTGATATCTCGAATTCCACTCATGCTGTGTTGGAACAAGCGTTAATCCACTGAAGGAGCGTGTGATGCGACTGGGGTACCGAGCACACTACTGCCACGCCTCGATGGTACTATGTATCCCTATCAGACCCGGACTTCCGTGGACCAACAATACAGCTTCCTCCGTAGCGTCCCCCCTCCCACCACTGTCGGTGAGAGAGGATCACACCTGCTATTAACCCTCTCCGTCTCGGAGGGGGTCTTCAACCGCCCCCTCAAGTTTTTTCGCGGATAGCGAACGAACGGCGCACGGGAGCGCACCAAATTTTGGCATCCCTTTTCCCACATCAATTTGGCATGCTGTTTCAAATTTTTAAGTCAGGTCATCTAGGGTCAACTAGTTAGCCAAGGTCAAGTGAGGTCACCTCCAAAAAGTTCAACCAGTCGTCACGCTTTAACGGATGCAGATATTTGAATGGAACTTTCAGCGTTTGCTTATCTTTAGGGATGCAACAAAACTTACCAAAAAAAAATATTTTCTCTGTTTTTGACTACTTATTACTTTTGCATATTGGCCTGATAGAGTTCAAATCGAAGATTCTGGCTAAAGTAAGCATTTTGTATTAGAGCAAGATGACCTCCAGCAACGTTTCTCGGTCTGCTCTACCCATTAGAAAAGGAAAATGAAAGAAAACCTGAAAACTCAAAATATATTTTTTTTTTGGGGGGGGGACGAAAAAAAATGTTATAGCCTTGGTCGATTTTTCTGTCCTTTTCTGATTCCAAATATTGCTTCTCTCAAATATCCCCCAAAATGAACTCCCCAGAGCCCAAAACATAGTTTAAATCGTGAAAAGTGAAAAGTCGGGGAAATCTAGCCCCCTAGTGACATCACTTTTGGTGAATTTTTATTTCGGGGTGGATCCAGGCCCTACTCGTCGAGCGCTTTCCGATGACACCTCTTTCGTTTTCGTGCGGTGCCTAGTTTTGACTTTAGATGTGGGTTACGATCCGCCCCCCCCCCCGAAAAGGGGTGTGAGGATCTGACCGGAGAGACGGCGCGGGTTAATGGCGTCATTCAGTCCAAAAATACTAGGACAACATGCCAGCGCTTTTAGGGGTTTATGTGATCTCACCACCATCATTTCTCTTTACTCTGCTGATGGTAATGCGTGCTCTATCTCCCAAACACTGCTCGTGGAAACTCGTTGAAACTATGAGACAGCTGTCACGAGCACGTAATATGCACATGGACGTGAGTATCACGACCAGGTAACGCAAACATGGACGACAGCATCGCAGCCTCCCTACTGTCCCTGGCAGAACACGTCGGCCGGCTGAAGCGGCTGGAGTACCTCAACCTGGCGCTGAACAGCATCGAGCGCGTGGAAAACCTCGAGGGCTGCGAGAGTCTCTCCAAACTGGATCTGACTCTCAACTTCATCGGCGAGATCACTTCGCTCGCCTCGCTGCAGCACAACGACCAGCTGCGCGAACTGTGAGTCGACTGGGCCGGCGGGTGGCGGGTGGCTACCGGGTGTCTCGCGGCTCGGTCGGTGTGCTGGCCATGTGGTAGATCGCTGTGCCGGCGGCTGTGGCTGTCTTGTTGGTGGGTTGGCTGGATGGTTGCTGTTGCCCTCTGGCCCACCACTTCAAGCGCTCAAACATCGTATCCAACTCCGCTGCGGCCCATCGCCACTATTACACGAATTTGTATAGGCGTGGCCAGGCCCCTTTCCACATCACATTCGCCCGTGAGTGCGCCCGGCTGGTCATGTAACATGGAGAGGTTGTGGGCTTGGGGTGTGATGAGGCACTGATGGCTGGATATGACGCATGGGTGCATGACGTTGGTACTGTCACCGCCGCCTGCGCTCGTCCATTTACGGACCCACTCGTATGCTGCCACATAGCACACCCATAATCCACTCATGCCCCTCCAACCCAATGCTCTTGGGGCAGCCATATGCAAGCTGGGCCCGGGCAATTTCCTGGTAAGAATTTCGACTGGTGTTTTCTGGCCGCTGAACATTTGCGCTGAGTTTCCACGAATCTCATCTGGTCCATAACTTAACCCTTTTTCATTCGCACGAACCTATCATTCACGACTATCATTCGCTCCGACCATTCCCACACGTTCATTCGATCCACACTAAAACCAGGTGGCCGACAATTACTTCCTTCCAGCGTTACGTAAACATTTAGCGGGTCTCACTTCAGAAGGCTACTGTAGACTCAATTAGTCATTACATTTTAATTTCACGTTCTAAGGTCATACCTGGAAATGACTAACGCGGCTCTCCTGGTGGCATAATTTGCATCTAGTTTAGTTCTGTCCTCAAGGCTTGGCAACACTGGACGGTGACATTTTCTCTGGGCCAATGTATGACCTAATAACTGCACCCAGGTATCAATGTCCAACTTGTGACCTTACTCAACCGACACCATGCCTGTCCTTGCACGTTGAAACTTGCGACCGGGAGCTGCATTGACGGGTGGTCCAGGGCCATGCCTCACCCAATACTCTCTCCTAACCGTCTTGCTACACTATCCTGTACACTAGTTACCGCGGGCTTGTGGAACACCAAAGTCCTCTCCCAACCAACGCTACTTTGGACAATCACACGACCCTGGCTCGTGGCATCAGCGGAGAGTGGGGGAGGCTAACTATGCGGGCTGAGGGCTCTGGTTAGGTCTAACGTGGAAGGCCTCCAGGCCGACGGAGGGGCCCCGGGTCGTTGGAAGGGACATGGCTGACGAAGTAGGCCCAACCGGTAAAGATGGCCCCTAAGACGACGGAGACTGAGCCGACGGAGGTCACTGAGCCAACAGAGACCGTCAGCGGTCGTAGGGGACGTCTAGCCGATGTTGAGGGTCCCTGGGTCCACGGGCGCAAACGGGATTCTCGTAAGGGGCGCACACATTTTTGAATGGCTCCTGGTAGACTGGGTCCCTTTTAAACGATATGAACCCTGGACTACTCGGGAGCCCTCTTTCCTTACCGTGGCCCTCTAAGGAAAACTAGGCACCACGAAGCCCACGAAGATTATCACCAGAGCTATGACTGCCTTACAACCCAGACATTTTCAGGACGCACCCCCTCCGGTACATGATGGAGGCGCTAAAGTTACGGGAAAGTTGTCACCGCGTGGCCACACACCTATTGTCAGCTCCCCACCGGTGAACATAGACGTGTTATCAGACGCCTCACTGGCGACCTGACGCCTGTTCTCAGGGTCATATCGGGTGACTGCACGTGTGCCACCAGGTTCCTGACGGGTAACCCGTGCGCCGACTTTGCCGGCTACCGTGAGTGGGTGGTGGTGACGCTGCCTCAGCTGCGGCGGCTGGACGGCGCCACCATAGACCACTCGGAGCGGATCGCCGCGCGTCAGGTCTTCTCATCGGTCAGGGATGACATCGTTAGGCAGCAGGCCGAGTACCTGGGTCAGTGGGAGCCGGCGTCGGGTGTTGGGTCAGGGATGACATCACTGGTCAGCAGGCCGAATACCTGGGTCAGTGGGAGCCGGCGTCGGGTGTTGGGTCAGGGATGACATCACTGGTCAGCAGGCCGAGTACCTGGGTCAGTGGCAGCCGGCGTCGGGTGTTGGGTCAGGGATGACATCGTTAGGCAGCAGGCCGAATACCTGGGTCAGTGGGAGCCGGCGTCGGGTGTTGGCTCAGGGATGACATCGTTAGGCAGCAGGCCGAGTACCTGGGTCAGTGGGAGCCGGCGTCGGGTGTTGGCTCAGGGATGACATCGTTAGGCAGCAGGCCGAGTACCTGGGTCAGTGGGAGCCGGCGTCGGGTGTTGGGTCAGGGATGACATCGTTAGGCAGCAGGCCGAGTACCTGGGTCAGTGGGAGCCGGCGTCGGGTGTTGGGTCAGGGATGACATCGTTAGGCAGCAGGCCGAATACCTGGGTCAGTGGGAGCCGGCGTCGGGTGTTGGGTCAGGGATGACATCGTTAGGCAGCAGGCCGAGTACCTGGGTCAGTGGGAGCCGGCGTCGGGTGTTGGCTCAGGGATGACATCGTTAGGCAGCAGGCCGAGAGTACCTGGGTCAGTGGGAGCCGGCGTCGGGTGTTGGGTCAGGGATGACATCGTTAGGCAGCAGGCCGAGTACCTGGGTCAGTGGGAGCCGGCGTCGGGTGTTGGGTCAGGGATGACATCACTGGTCAGCAGGCCGAGTACCTGGGTCAGTGGGAGCTGGCGTCGGGTGTTGGGTCAGGGATGACATCACTGGTCAGCAGGCCGAGTACCTGGGTCAGTGGGAGCCGGCGTCGGGTGTTGGGTCAGGGATGACATCGTTAGGCAGCAGGCCGAGTACCTGGGTCAGTGGGAGCCGGCGTCGGGTGTTGGGTCAGGGATGACATCGTTAGTCAGCAGGCCAAGTACCTGGGTCAGTGGGAGCTGGCGTCGGGTGTTGGGTCAGGGATGACATCACTGGTCAGCAGGCCGAGTACCTGGGTCAGTGGGAGCCGGCGTCGGGTGTTGGGTCAGGGATGACATCGTTAGGCAGCAGGCCGAGTACCTGGGTCAGTGGGAGCCGGCGTCGGGTGTTGGGTCAGGGATGACATCGTTAGTCAGCAGGCCGAGTACCTGGGTCAGTGGGAGCTGGCGTCGGGTGTTGGGTCAGGGATGACATCGTTAGTCAGCAGGCCGAGTACCTGGGTCAGTGGGAGTCGGCGTCGGGTGTTGGGTCAGAGACGACATCGTTAGTCAGCAGGCCGAGTACCTGGGTCAGTGGGAGTCGGCGTCGGGTGTTGGGTCAGAGACGACATCACTGGTCAGCAGGCCGAGTACCTGGGTCAGTGGGAGCCGGCGTCGGGTGTTGGGTCAGGGATGACATTACTGGTCAGCAGGCCGAGTACCTGGGTCAGTGGGAGTCGGCGTCGGGTGTTGGGTCAGGGATGACATCACTGGTCAGCAGGCCGAGTACCTGGGTCAGTGGGAGTCGGCATCGGGTGTTGGGTCAGAGACATCACTGGTCAGCAGGCCGAGTACCTGGGTCAGTGGGAGCCGGCGTCGGGTGTTGGGTCAGGGATGACATTACTGGTCAGCAGGCCGAGTACCTGGGTCAGTGGGAGCTGGCGTCGGGTGTTGGGTCAGGGATGACATCACTGGTCAGCAGGCCGAGTACCTGGGTCAGTGGGAGCCGGCGTCGGGTGTTGGGTCAGGGATGACATCACTGGTCAGCAGGCCGAGTACCTGGGTCAGTGGGAGCCGGCGTCGGGTGTTGGGTCAGGGATGACATTACTGGTCAGCAGGCCGAGTACCTGGGTCAGTGGGAGCTGGCGTCGGGTGTTGGGTCAGGGATGACATTACTGGTCAGCAGGCCCAGTACCTGGGTCAGTGGGAGCCGGCGTCGGGTGTTGGGTCAGGGATGACATCACTGGTCAGCAGGCCGAGTACCTGGGTCAGTGGGAGCCGGCGTCGGGTGTTGGGTCAGGGATGACATCGTTAGTCAGCAGGCCGAGTACCTGGGTCAATGGGAGCTGGCGTCGGGTGTTGGGTCAGGGATGACATCACTGGTCAGCAGGCCGAGTACCTGGGTCAGTGGGAGCCGGCGTCGGGTGTTGGGTCAGAGACGACATCACTGGTCAGCAGGCCAAGTACCTGGGTCAGTGGGAGCCGGCGTCGGGTGTTGGGTCAGAGACGACATCACTGGTCAGCAGGCCGAGTACCTGGTCAGTGGGAGCCGGCGTCGGGTGTTGGGTCAGGGATGACATCGTTAGTCAGCAGGCCGAGTACCTGGGTCAGTGGGAGCCGGCGTCCGGTATTGGGTCAGGGATGACATCACTGGTCAGCAGGCCGAGTACCTGGGTCAGTGGCAGCCGGCGTCCGGTATTGGGTCAGGGATGACATCACTGGTCAGCAGGCCGAGTACCTGGGTCGGTGGGAGTCGGCGTCGGGTATTGGGTCAGGGATGACATCACTGGTCAGCAGGCCGAGTACCTGGGTCAGTGGGAGCCGGCGTCCGGTATTGGGTCAGGGATGACATCACTGGTCAGCAGGCCGAGTACCTGGGTCGGTGGGAGTCGGCGTCGGGTGTTGGGTCAGGGATGACATCACTGGTCAGCAGGCCGAGTACCTGGGTCAGTGGGAGCCTGCGTCGGGTGTTGGGTCAGGGATGACATCACTGGTCAGCAGGCCCAGTACCTGGGTCAGTGGGAGCCGGCGTCCGGTATTGGGTCAGGGATGACATCACTGGTCAGCAGGCCGAGTACCTGGGTCAGTGGGAGCCGGCGTCGGGTGTTTGGTCAGGGATGACATCACTGGTCAGCAGGCCGAGTACCTGGGTCAGTGGGAGCCGGCGTCCGGTATTGGGCCGCCGGTCACCACCGTCACTCTGCTGTTCCCATCTAGTCGGCATCCCGAGATGTGTCGTCAGCCTGTGTGTCGGGTGGTGTCGTCAATACCGCTGCCGCTTGCCGACACAGCTGATCCGACACTGCTGCCACGGAACAACACTGCTGCACGACACCACTGCCACGGAACAACACTGCTGCACGACACCACTGCCACACATCGCTGCTGCACATCGCTGCTGCACATCGCTGCTGCACATCGCTGCTACATATGTTACTCCTACAGACATCACTGCTACACATTACTGTTATAGACATCCGTGCTGAATTCATCACTGTTACAGACATCACTGCTGCAGACATCACTGCTGCAGACATCACTGCTGCATACATTATTGTTGCAGAAACTGCTCCAAATCACTGTTGCATACATCACTGTTGCATACATCGCTGCAACGTGCATCGCTGCTATATACATCACTGCTAAATACATCACTGCTGCATATATCACCGCTACAGACATCACTTCTGCGCTATATTTATGCTATGCGATAATGCTGTCCCAGACATTACTACTTTGTGACATTGCTGGCACAGATTACTGCTCCAGACACCGCTGACGTGTGACATTGGTGCTACGCGCAGCACTGCCACATATTTTGTATGTTTGCTGGCTCCCTGCGTTGCCACTGGTGCGAGAGGCGCTCAGAACGTATATTGGCCTGGTGCCGGGCGGATAATATCATTATTCACCCGACACTTCCACCTGTGTTCGTGTCGGTTCCACCTGTGTCTGTCAACGAACACACGGCCGGAACCTCCCGTCTGCATTAGCACCAGTGGGATCGATTTGGCATTTCCAACACGTTTTCCCATGAGTAGCTCATGCATCAGCCTCTGGACGCCTTGTGCTGACTGAGGCCTGGCATTGCCTGCCGGCCCTGGTGTAGATTTTGCATTTTGCCTCCAGTATCTTGTTTCACGAAGTGAACTAGCTGCCTACAATGGTGGTCGGTGTGTCGTACCGTGCTTGGTGAGTTCTGTGCATGGTGGCGTGAGTGTAGATCACTAGCGTACCAGGCGTCTGGGTGGCTCCGTCTTCTTTTTGCTTTCACTTCAGCATAACACTTTCGTAGATATCTGTTCGGTTCCGGTGGAGCAGTGGGTGACGAAAAACAGCGACGCATCTGAGATGATTTGCACGTGCTCACGTGATTGGGGGTGGCGGGTGTTGTACTAGATATAATGAGCTTGTAGCGAAAACCCATCCAGAAGCACATTTGAGAATGTACGATAAATTAATGTCTGGAAAGCAGTGGTGCCCCAGTAGGTCCATTTTACGTACTGACGTGGTTGCTGGGAATGTATCCGGGTTGTGCTGCCTGGTTTGTGGCGATTGTGGACGACCAGGATCAAACGATCTGGACCCACTTTTCCTCGCTTGTTTTCATCATTTAATTTCATGTTTAGCAAACGGGACCTTTCCTCGTGTGATGCCCTGGTATATTTCCACATTAAAAGTCGGATCCAACAGATTAAATCAAAGACCTTCTCCCTCAGTATTTTGAAGAAAGCTACTCTATCTGAGGAACTGGAAACTGATCAATTATATCATTCGTCCTGGTCGTGCCTTTGATCTCTGTCAAGGTAACAATGCTTACTGTAGGCGCATGCGATAATGGCACTCAGTCCCGGGAAAATGATACGTAAGCAGCCAGGTTGAACAACAGCGGATGCTTTGTTCATCATATCCGGAAAAGTAAGCTATGCTATGGTGTGATGGATTGCGCCTTAACTTACTTGACAAATTGCTTCTCTTTGCAGAAAAGCGTAAAAATCAAAAGGCGTCTGCCAACGCATCAAGTCCAATAAACAACGTCAACGAGTTGAATGAGGAGGAACGGCAGAAGTAAGAGCAGACTGTTCCGGGTGGCCATCATTTGTGTTGGTTCCCTACCCACTTGCTTCATGGTGTCGATACAAGGCAGCTTCCGGCATGTGGAGCCTGAACAACAGTCTTACCTCAGCACCGGGAGCACACTCCCTTATGTCCGGAATGTTGGTGTACTTCGGCGCCCTGGGGTGCTTCCTGTCATCTCCGAAAGGTATCGTTTCGAACTCACTGGCAACAAATGCTGTTGAGTTGAAAATTTAAAATGGTCTATTGCCACCGAAAACTGATTGCTGTAATGCAATAAAGTTTACAGTGATGCTTCATTTCAGCTTGGAACATATTTGTGTATGTGCTGTATCCACATTCATCTCGATACCATCTTTTGCTTCGATATCTGAGTCGGAAGCATCGACCGCTGCGGCGGATCCAGAATGTTCATTTGTGAGGGAAAAATGTTAGCACCATGAAAGTATTGTCAAAAAACCTATAATTTTCGTGAAAGTCGTCTGTTGGAAAGATTCGTGCTCCGGGAATACTTATATCATTCTTACTACCTAGATTCCTTACGAGATAGCGTGTTGAATTGTGTTTCTGTACACACACCTTTGGGAAGTGCCCTTTTTGCCCGCTATTCCCATCGATCTTCCAGTGTTTCACAGCCAGCTGCTCCGGTACTACGCAATCACGGTAACCTACGGCTCTACAGTCACACAGGCACCGCCGGCTCTACAGTCACACAGGCACCGCCGGCTCCACAGTCACACGGCCACCGCCGGCTCGACGCAGTTTCTGTGGCGTGTCGGCAGGTTCTGGCACGAGACGACCTCGTACACGCCCGAGTCGCGTCTGGAGCTGCACCGTCAGCTGGAGGCGGCCAGGGCGGTGCCGCCGCCGGCCAGCGACACGCCCTGGGACACGCCGCAGCGCACGGTCCGCCTGCTGACCAACGATGGCCGACCGCTGAACGTGAACAGTGCCGGCATCGGCTTCCGGCTGGAGGACGACGAGGTCGGCCACCGACTGGTGCTGCACCTGGACGTCTACAGGTAATGTGGTGACCTAACGGCCCAGTGTCCTACCACCCGTCTGGTGCTGCACCTGTACAGGTGATGTGGTGACCTGACCGCCCAGTGTCCCACCACCCGTCTGGTGCTGCACCTGTACAGGTAATGTGGTGACCTGACCGTCCAGTGACCCACCACCCGTCTGGTGCTGCACCTGTACAGGTGATGTGGTGACCTGACCGTCCAGTGACCCACCACCCGTCTGGTGCTGCACCTGTACAGGTAATGTGGTGACCTGACCGCCCAGTGACCCACCACCCGTCTGGTGCTGCACCTGTACAGGTGATGTGGTGACCTGACCGCCCAGTGACCCACCACCCGTCTGGTGCTGCACCTGTACAGGTGATGTGGTGACCTGACCGCCCAGTGACCCACCACCCGTCTGGTGCTGCACCTGTACAGGTGATGTGGTGACCTGACCGCCCAGTGACCCACCACCCGTCTGGTGCTGCACCTGTACAGGTGATGTGGTGACCTGACCGCCCAGTGACCCACCACCCGTCTGGTGCTGCACCTGTACAGGTGATGTGGTGACCTGACCGCCCAGTGACCCACCACCCGTCTGGTGCTGCACCTGTACAGGTGATGTGGTGACCTGACCGCCCAGTGACCCACCACCCGTCTGGTGCTGCACCTGTACAGGTGATGTGGTGACCTGACCGCCCAGTGACCCACCACCCGTCTGGTGCTGCACCTGTACAGGTAATGTGGTGACCTGACCGCCCAGTGACCCACCACCCGTCTGGTGCTGCACCTGTACAGGTGATGTGGTGACCTGACCGCCCAGTGACCCACCACCCGTCTGGTGCTGCACCTGTACAGGTGATGTGGTGACCTGACCGTCCAGTGACCCACCACCCGTCTGGTGCTGCACCTGTACAGGTGATGTGGTGACCTGACCGCCCAGTGACCCACCACCCGTCTGGTGCTGCACCTGTACAGGTAATGTGGTGACCTGACCGTCCAGTGACCCACCACCCGTCTGGTGCTGCACCTGTACAGGTAATGTGGTGACCTGACCGTCCAGTGACCCACCACCCGTCTGGTGCTGCACCTGTACAGGTGATGTGGTGACCTGACCGCCCAGTGACCCACCACCCGTCTGGTGCTGCACCTGTACAGATGATGTGGTGACCTGACCGTCCAGTGACCCACCACCCGTCTGGTGCTGCACCTGTACAGGTAATGTGGTGACCTGACCGTCCAGTGACCCACCACCCGTCTGGTGCTGCACCTGTACAGGTAATGTGGTGACTTGACCGCCCAGTTTCCCGCCACCGGACAGCCAGCTGGTGTTCAAGGGCTCACACCATGTGTCTTAGAGATGCGTGCTAACATGCACCCACTATCATTGAGGGTGTTTAGGGGTCGGCAAAGTAGACAGTTTGTGCTTGTTTTAAGGCAGTGTCTTGTTTAGCATACTTCTTTGTGATGATAGTAAGTAATGTAAAGATTAGTAATGTAACGAAAACTAATGGTGATAACTAATGCAATATAATGACTAATATTCCTGAAATGAACAAATCCATGGCGCAAATATTCACGTTTTGCAGCGTGTTTTTGTCTTGGACGAAGTACAATCGCAAACAAAAATCTTGTGGCTTTTTCACGTCGCCAACCGAAATACAATTATATTGCTCGTTATCTTCTAGATTTAATCCATAGGTCCAATGAACTTCACGTGCGTGGAATGAAGCTTGTATGTCATAATTCAAAATGTATGCAATCGAAACAATGATACACGAAGCCAAGTGAGTCATTTCTCTTTCTTGACAGACAAGCACTCTGTGCACCACGTTGCACCTTATACCATCACCCTGGGTGTGGTTCGCGATGTCACTGATCTTGTCAATTTCAATTCATCACTAGTCATTGGCGTCTTAGGGTGCCAACTCCAAGTGGTGCGGGTATTTTGGCCAAATATTTACACTGATTTCTGGCTCGGATCTGTTCCGAGCGGTCGAAGGGTTGATCTTTTGTCCGTTTGCCATCCTGTACTCTCACCCAAGCTGCTCCAAAACTGTACTCGAGGCTAGCGGTCGGGAGGGGAGAGGAACTCCACTAAGCCTTAGGCTACACCACCGGACGCTGACGACCAAGGTACTGTTGCCAAATTTCTACCTGCCAACACTATGGAGCAGAGTGATACCAGAGCAGTGCCAGAACCGTGTCTGGAACCAAAACAAGCTGGTGGAAATTGCTTCCAATTTGGCGGAGAAATACTCTTCATAATATTTTTCTACCGAAATGCATCGAGCCAGCTCATGTACAGTTGGTACAATAGAGTGCTGTGCAGCTAGTGTTGTGTAGTGCAGTGCTCGTTTATGTGGGTTTAATTCTGTACCACACTGGATTTAAGAGGTACCGGGCCATTGGGACATACCTTTCCATATTCAGGTGAGGGCGGTCAGGCTACGGTTCCCATCCCATGGTGCCCATCCCACCCCATCCCGCCACCACGCCGGCCGTGCACCCCTTTTGCTCCCGTGAGCTCTCTGTTCACAGGCGCCCTCATTGGCTTTCGATTTATAACCCCTCGGCATTCTACATATATGAATGTATATATATATATATATATATATATATATATATATATATATATATATATATATATATATATATATATATATGGACATCATGCACACATTCACACATGTATGCATACAGGTATACATGCCCATATCTTTTGCGTATTCTTTTGGTATTTTCTTTCCTTTAACTGATCGAAAAGTTTTTTTTTTTGGGGGGGGGGGCTTTACCTCCGATATTTCTACGGCTTTATGTATCTTTTTCGATTCCCTTGTGACACTTCAGCCCACCCAATGTGTGTCGCATAACCACAGGACGAAGTCGGAAGCTTGATAACAGAATGCCACTGGACCTATCATAACCTTGGGGTGCATTTTGCCTACAAACGCTTTGGGAGACGCCTTGTCTAGTACATGTCTGCATCAGAATTGGAGCTTTTCCAGGTCTTTAATTTCGTTTTCGTGTCACAGCCGGGAGCTAGACCAAACGGTTGCTTTCAGGTGCACTTGACGTCAGAAATTCATGTGCTAAGTGTATTCTGCATGCAGGGGCCCATCTCATTCAGATCTGTCCATTTCCGTTGGAGTTAGTTAACTCGGCCGGCGACTACTTGAGTTAACTAGAGATGGATGCGTCAGACGTACCGCCCCCTAATTTCCTTCAGTTGCCTACTTCCATGAGATATTTGCAGTATGCATGTTGGGTGCTACATTTGTCGGGAGTAGTGCACGAATACTTTCAAATTGTGCATAAACAACTCGGCATTTGTATTCGCACGCTCACCCTGTGGGGCAAGATTGAAAATTCTTCACTTCGTATGCCACTCAAGTTGAATTAGCAATGAACATCCTCTGCTTGCAGATAGCGGTCCATATTTAGCATGTACTAACGCCAGCATGAACCTTAATATGTGCACCAGAGGAGGTGGAGCGGAATCAGCCCACCCCTCATGTTTTTCGACGATATCTCATAAACTGGCGGCGCTATTATAATTAACTCTTGTGACTGAACAATTGACCGCGCATCCCATACAAAGCTCTAAATATGTGAGTACATATAAGAACTGCTGAGATGCAAAGCCAGCCGACCGCCAGCCGACCGCCGAGCGGACAGTGTCGCGAATGTCTCATCGGTGCAAGCAATGGCGCGGTGTGCGGGCCGATCTCTACGTCGTTTAAACCTCAAGGCATTAGCATAGGACCATTGAATGTATACTAAAGTAATTTCGCTACAGCCGTAATCTACCATCATTTTGTTTGTGCCTTTAGCTTGAGTATTTTCCGAGACTTTAGGGGAGGAGCCGAATGCTCTCCCTCCCCCGCTGTCTGCCTGATGTGAGAGGCCCTCCGGCGTGGGTGTTGACGTCGGAAGCTCCAGCTATCAACATGTTCCAGCCTGTTGACGATTTGCCTTCAGTTCGCTGAAGCCCGAGTGATACGTAGACACGGCTGGACCAGTCAGTGCCCACGCCGAGCGATGTGTGTGTGGTCTGCAGGTACTTGGATACGTCACTGCTCTCGGTGGATGTGCAGCCCACGTATGTGACCGTGCACATCAAGCAGAAGCCGTTCCAGTTGGTCCTGCCCGACGAGGTGAAGCCGGACAGCAGCTGCTCGAAGCGGAGCCAGGTCACCGGCCACCTCCTGATTACCATGCCAAAGGTCAGGGTGGGTCAGGTCACCGGCCACCTGCTGATTACCATGCCAAAGGTCGGTGGGGCCAGGTCATCGGCCACCCGCTGATTACTATGCCAAAGGCCAATGGGGTCAAGTCACAGATCACGTATTGATAACCATGCCAATAGTCAGCGGCTCAGATCCAAGGGCATATGCTGACCTCCGTATAGCAAAGGCAATTAGACTGAACCATGGGTCACTCCTTGGCTTCCATCATTGTTGGTAAGTCTTGTTCATCTGGTGATTAGAATCGGCTAAGACTATGGTTTTGGCCTGTCAGTCCGTACACATCCGTTCTTGGAAACGTAAGCGGAGCTCAATTTTATCCAAATGCTTTGACAACTATAATAACGTCCGGTAGGTGAGAAATGCATGGAAGCTAAAAGTCCATGTAAGACAATCATTTCCCCCTAGGTTCTGCAGTTCCTAACATCTCAATCATTTGAACGCAGACAAGCATAATTCAGGTGAATGGAAATTCATTCTCCATAGGAGCTCAGCCAATATTTCCTTAGGGGCATGAGCAAAAGAATATATATGATATCGCGAAGCGAAGCTTGTTGCGAGAACCATGACCCCACCACCTAATCCGTGAATTCCAGTTCAACGGCAGAATTTTGACTGAGAGCACTGATGCGGCGGCGCCGGCAGCTATTTTTCGGCCTTATCAGGCCAGTTGCCAACTGACGACCTAGTGAAGCCACTCGAACCTCGCCGGCAACACATGGGAGACCAATGTCGGACAGCGCTCTCACAAACCGAGTTAACACTGGTGCAAACGGTGGCACGCCTATGATGTTTTTTTGTGTGGTCGGGGCATGGAGCATGTCGCCCCGGAAATACTTTCTCCCTCCACCATTAAAGAAAAAAATCCGGTTACGTTTCTGGGTGTCAAGCACCTCGTCCCCCCATATACGATTGTGTATGTTAATCCTATGTATAAAACGTCGACAAAATCTCATAACATTGCATAAAGCGATATTTTTGGGGTCGCCCTCCCCTCCCCTTTAGAAAATCCTGGCTGAGCCCATACATACAAGTTACATACAAGTTCCATGTCAATGCACAAAGTTATGGACTTCATGCTTGTAAAAATCTGCCGTTTAATCCGTTCCAGTGTTTTGCATAATGTGTCCTCTTCCCATAGTTTGAACATTAAATTGAACCCATGCTTCAACAAATTGCAGTGCGAGAAACAAAATACTAGGCGTCGCTGGAACTGAATTCGATGTTAAAACCAAATAGCTGGTCTAATTACAACTGGCGGACTGTGATGGCCTACTGTTGTGCCGAATCTATGGGTAGCTTCCCGCTCGCGAACGTTTTACCGAAAACCACTTTTGAACTAAAATAAAGAGTACTCCGAGATAAAACTTGTCATGACAGTAAGCAAATCTGAAAATGAAAAGGGCAGATGCTTGTTGGTTGTAACTCTTAAGTGAGAAAATTGAACATGCGATTATTTTATTGATTCACTGTTAAAATTGGTCACGGGTGGAAATGTAGACACATTTCTCTTTCTTTGAACACATATTTAGAAAACTTCATGAACACCACTCTCATGGCCCTCTGCATCCCACCGGGGCGTATGTTAGTCGTGGTCGTATGCGGGGGTCTTTGTTCAACAGGGACCACCTCTGTACCGACTTCGCAACTTCAACACAGAACACGAAACGGCTTGTTCAGTTCGCTTACGGAAGATTCTCCTCGCTGTTGTGTCGAGTGTTGCCCACCGTTTTGCTCCGTATTGTGATGTGTGATGTTGTTTGTGTTAAGTAGACGTCGTTATCAGATGGGGGACCGGCCGCCAGCTAGAGTTCGACCCAGGCGGCAGCTGGAGCCGACAGCCGGCCGACACAAGCTTCAGGCGACCAACGACACACCGCCGCAGCCGCTCATCGACCAGCATCCAGAAGTGCCGCCCCTGGTCTAAGGGTGACCGCTGACATCCGGACGTGCCGCCCCTGATCTGAGGGTCATCACCACCACCCACCCGGACGTGCCGCCCCTGATTTGAGGGTGACCACCGACACCGGGACGTGCCGCCCCTGGTCTGAGGGTGACCACCACCACCCGGACGTTTCGCCCATGATCTGAGGGTCACCACCACCACCCGGACGTGCCGCCCCTGGTCTGAGGGTCACCACCACCACCCGGACGTGCCGCCCCCTGATCTGAGGGTGACCACCACCACCGGGACGTGCCGCCCCTGGTCTGAGGGTCACCACCACCACCCGGACGTGCCGCCCCTGATCTGAGGGTCACCACCACCACCCGGACGTGCCGCCCCTGGTCTGAGGGTCACCACCACCACCCGGACGTGCCGCCCCTGGTCTGAGGGTGACCACCGACACCGGGACGTGCCGCCCCTGGTCTGAGGGTGACCACCACCACCCGGACGTGCCGCCCCTGATCTGAGGGTCACCACCACCACCCGGACGTGCCGCCCCTGGTCTGAGGGTGACCACCACCGCCCTCAGATCAGGGACGTGCCGCCCCTGGTCTGAGGGTCACCACCACCACCCGGACGTGCCGCCCCTGGTCTGAGGGTGACCACCACCACCCGGACGTGCCGCCCCTGATCTGAGGGTGACCACCGACACCGGGACGTGCCGCCCCTGGTCTGAGGGTGACCACCACCACCCGGACGTGCCGCCCCTGGTCTGAGGGTCACCACCACCACCCGGACGTGCCGCCCCTGGTCTGAGGGTCACCACCACCACCGGGGCGTGCCGCCCCTGATCTGAGGGTGACCACCACCACCCGGACGTGCCGCCCCTGGTCTGAGGGTCACCACCACCACCCGGACGTGCCGCCCCTGGTCTGAGGGTCACCACCACCCGGACGTGCCGCCCCTGGTCTGAGGGTCACCACCACCCGGACGTGCCACCCCTGGTCTGAGGGTGACCACCACCACCCGGACGTGCCACCCCTGGTCTGAGGGTGACCACCACCACCCGGACGTGCCGCCCCTGATCTGAGGGTGACCACCACCACCCGGACGTGCCGCCCCTGATCTGAGGGTCACCACCACCACCCGGACGTGCCGCCCCTGATCTGAGGGTGACCACCACCGCCCTCAGATCAGGGACGTGCCGCCCCTGGTCTGAGGGTCACCACCACCACCCGGACGTGCCGCCCCTGGTCTGAGGGTGACCACCACCACCCGGACGTGCCGCCCCTGGTCTGAGGGTGACCACCAACACCGGGACGTGCCGCCCCTGATCTGAGGGTGACCACCGACACCGGGACGTGCCGGACGTTCCGCCCCCCTGGTCTGAGGGTGACCACCGACACCGGGACGTGCCGCCCCCTGGTCTGAGGGTCACCACCACCACCCGGACGTGCCGCCCCTGGTCTGAGGGTGACCACCACCACCCGGACGTGCCGCCCCTGATCTGAGGGTGACCACCGACACCGGGACGTGCCGCCCCTGGTCTGAGGGTGACCACCGACACCGGGACGTTTCGCCCATGATCTGAGGCTGGTGCGGAGGATCCGGGACATTAGCACGTGACGATGACGCTACTGCCGAGGTGGTGCCGATCGTTAGGCGTACTATACCACAGAGATGTGAGCGTGTAGCTGATCATGTTACTAGTCAAGCTGATGTCAGTATTGCAAAGATCGTGGCTGTGCGTATGCATTTCCTTGCCTCTTTTGGGTGACACGTATTCTCGTGATTGATTACCAGTAGGATGGCGTTTGACACACATACATACATACATACATACATACATACATACATACATACATACATACATACATACATACACACACGCACCCACGCACGCACGCACGCACGCACGCACGCACGCACGCACGCACGCACACACACACACACACACACACACGCATACGCACGCACGCACGCCCGCACGGACGCACACAGACTATATATATATAATAATTGTTTATTAATTTATGTACGTGCATCAGCATCTATATTTCTATGTTCCAAGTGCCGACATGTGTACGTACTCATGTCAAGCCACGTCATGTGTAAATGTAATGTATCAGCATAACGCATTGCAAAATAAATGACAACGCAATACAGCGGACTGCACGTTAGCCCGTTCCACTACGGCTAATACGCCCGAGGATGCAATGTGGATGACTTCAACTGGTACGAATGGAATATAATTGAAATATCTGTCTGATGTATATAATTGAAATGTTTTGGAAGTTTTGCTTATAAATGAATAAATTGAATATAAACAAGCAATATATGAGTATCGATACAGTTTCTATCGTAAGGCACTTCACTCACATAAACAACCAGGTAATCTGGCTACATTTACCATGGTACATGCATTGAGAGATGTCTGATGTAAAATAAACTTCCAGTTGCATTGCTAAGAAGTCCATAAGATGAGGAAAGGAATTGTGTTGTGCTGCGGATGAATGCTTGCCCATTAACACTGTATTTTATGGATGTGAAGTACCAGTATTTTGAACATTACGTCCCGGTGGTATTGTAGGCTCCGTTTCCGACTCGCTGGCGGACTCGATGGTCTCATGACTTCAGTGGCTGTTTTGTCGTGTAAAACTGTCTGTAGTCGGCTTGGTGACGACAGAACAGCGCGCCGCAATCCCAACCCTGCTTCACCCCGTCCCGGGCCCGAACCCGGCCCAGCCGCTAAGGCGCACCGAGGCCACGGCCGGGCGGCCCGCCGCAGAGACACGCTCGGCCAGACCGTGCCCGCGCAGAACATCGCCCGGTCACCCACGCCGCCGCCACGTCCGTGCCAGCGCAGAACATCGCCCGGTCACCCACGCCGCCACCACGTCCGTGCGCGCGCAGAACATCGCCCGGTCACCCACGCCGCCACATCCGTGCCCGCGCAGAACATCGCCCGGTCACCCACCCCGCCACCACGTCCGTGCCAGCGCAGAACATCGCCCGGTCACCCACGCCGCCGCCACGTCCGTGTCCGCGCAGAACATCGCCCGGTCACCCACGCCGCCACCACGACCGTGCCCGCGCAGAACATCGCCCGGTCACCCACGCCGCCGCCACGTCCGTGTCCGCGCAGAACATCGCCCGGTCACCCACGCCGCCACCACGACCGTGCCCGCGCAGAACATCGCCCGGTCACCCACGCCGCCGCCACGTCCGTGCCCGGGCGCCCGGTCACCACGCCGCATACCGCCGGGCACTGGCGGAGGCAGGTACGCCGCATACCGCCGGGCACTGGCGGAGGCAGGCACGCCGCAGACTCACATTCCTCCATGCTTTCGTTGACCGGGCACCTTCGTCCGGCAGTCCCTGGGTGCTGGAGGAGGTTTTTGCTTGTTGTGAATGACCGGGTTTCAGCACGCTCACGCCACCGGTCACCGGACTGTGTATCGGTGGCTACTCGACGTTGGCCGGCCGAGCTGCTCGAGCTGGGAAAACATCCGTTAATCGCGACACTTCAGCCGAGGGCACGGCTGGCCCCACCAGACTCCAAGCTATAACGTCGCAAGCTTATCGGCATGCACTCGTTAGTGGTGGTTATTGGCTTTACGGCACGACGACCGTTGGGTCATGTAGGGTCCCCAATCTCTCACGCCGGTTGGTGGCTGGCGAGGAGAAGCGACGAATGAGACTCGAACCAACAATCTTGATTGTGATACTGGGGACCTACTCCCAGACTGCTCGTCCCCATAAACTGGCCAGTGACAGCGTGCATAATTTATACCAGGTCCCCCAGCAGCTTCCGCTCGCCGTCAACCTGCAGTCACATTGACAGCACGATCCACAATATCAGGAGGACATGGCCAACAACTACCAGCCCAGCCACAGCCTGCCGCAGCCGACGCGAACACCGCAGTTCAGACTGCGGGACAGTCCTGGCCTGCACTGTAGTTTTTTTCCTCATATTTTCATGCCGGACTGTTGATAAAAAATGTTCCGATGTATTACGTTTATCGCGGACCCGATGACGAGTGTACATGTACACGTTACGCAGCAGGGAACATCAGCTGCTCAGACAACATGCAGAGCCCTGCATAAACTCTCACGCCTATAAGTTACTGGGTCAGATTTCGTCTGGTTTGGTCCTTCCCCCGTAACCCCGAGGCAGAACGCAAAGCCAGTTTGCCTGGTTGGTACACATTAATCAGATGTGTCCGCGTCGGTTGCAGGAGAAACAGACGCTATTACGTTGCCGATGATGAGCTGCACCGGACGGTTGCGACTACCACACGCGTAGTAGACGATCGGGGCCCCCACTGCGGGCACACCCATTCACCTCACCACCCGACACAGAGCCAGAGGCGCTCGCCGGCCCGACCGCGCCACCAGTGGCACGGCTCGGACACGGCGGCAGCGCATCTGCGCGCCGCCCAGGCAGATGGCCGTCGCGGGACGTCCCGACGCCGACTGGCTGAACCCGCTGTTCCAGCTGCTCCATTCGGTCAAGAGCCTGGGTCAGGAGAGCCGTCTCTGGAGTTTCAACCTGCCTGACAGGGACCACCCACGGTACCACGGGAGTGATCAGCTCCTATCATGTTGCGGGTTTTGACCATGGCGTCTGCAAAATCATCCACGCCGCTAGCGATCAATTCGTCTTGGTAGCGCTCTGAGTCCCCAAAAGTGAACTGCAATGGATCATGTTTCTCTGTCGGGATACGCCTATCGCGCTAACGATAGGCGTATCCCACCTGATTCACAAATTCCTCGACATTGCAACCTGTGTGTGTGTGATCGTGGTTTTAGGGCGCATCGACCATGGTTGGTCATTTAGCGCCCGGACATTACAACCTGATTTATTCAACCTGCTAACAAATTTCTCGAAAGGCTCACAAGGCTCGAAGCGTAATCTTTTCAGTTGAGCATGCGCGTCCGGCGTACAGGGCCGCTCGAACACACCACAGCTCCAGCACAGCTAAGTCGACTGTTGTTCCGCAGGAAGGGAATCACACGCGTCCCGCGTCAACCCGGACAACATGGGGGGAAGCGAGCCCTGATGCCACCGAAATTGTTCACACACAGTGAATGTCTAGATCAAGAAGAAATCTGCCGGTAAAACCATCCACCAAAATTTAGGTGCAGACAGAAAATACCCCACGCGGGATACGCGACTGCAAACTTCCCGTGAACTTCATTGCGCCAGCAACGAAGGTATCCGAAGCAAGATTGTGACGCAACTTGGACAAAAAGCACAATAAGCATGGTGTGTCGGTACTATTTGAGCCCGACATGTCTGACAAGGCTCACTGCACACCCGACCTGCCGACTGGCTCCACTGACTGCTGGCTTACCAGTAAAAAAAAAAATCATTTTCGTGGGTCGACACCCGTCGCTCTTTCTCACATTTGTTTGATAGTGGGGTGACACCCGCCACGCCGCGTGGTTCTCCTCTTAGTAGCACTTTGGTTTCCTGTGTTTTTAAGTTCTTCGTGTTTGTTTAGATTTCATTAGGTAGGGCTTTTTCCCCACGATGGGGAAAGAACGCAAGAAGGAGAATGACCCCAGCTCGCAGCAAGACTCAGAATCGGAGTTTCCACCATTACCTACACCTGCTAACCATCGTGCAACCCCAGGCTCGGCCTTGATGTCCCTTCGCTTGATGCAAACATTGAAGACTCGCGTCGAACTATCCCTCTAGCTAACGCCATGCAAGCCCTTTGCACCTCGCCGACCCCTGCTCGTCCCAAGACCACGATCTCGCCTCACGATCCTGACCAAACTATCACGCTTCGTGCCACTGGCCCATGTTCGAACTAGACTACGTGCTCCCAGCCTGACTCAATCAACTTCAAATTGCGCTGGGGGGGGGGGGGGGGTTGAGGAAACGTACTTGAGCTCAACTACCCCTTTCATAGTCCTGGGTTTCGACCACTTTTTTTCAATAGAGCCTGTTTTCATACAAAACTCCGTGACCAACTTTTTGTCATCCTGACATCATTTCTGAGTTCCAGGATTTCAACCATACCCCCCCAATCCTGTCAGAATGTTTCTTTTGAAATCCCATGAAAAGTCTCCTCACACTGGTGAAATTACAGCTTTGGAAATCACAAAAAACCGCAAAATTTCTAATTTCAGGCATTCTAGTTAAAAAACCTGGACGCCAAAACTATAAAGATCGTGCATGTGTACACACGCACCGCGCATTCGGTACATTCTCCACACTTCGGTTTCTGCTAGGTTCTCCACGTTTTGCTAACTACTGCAACATGTCCGTCAGTCTTGTGCCATAGTTGACATGTGTAATGCTGCGCACGGCGGTTCGCTGGGAACATTCGATTAACTCAGTTCGATGGTTAGTTCCCTTCTTACCACATTTTCTGGTGGTTAAGAAACCCGTTCAGCTTTAATGCACCGTTAAGCTCCGCAGAAACCCGTTAAACTCTTTGGTCTAATATGCTCCCAAATTGTTCACCGATCCTAGACCCTAGCTAGGTATTCCTTTTTGCACCCGTTGCGTTTTTCTTCATCTGCAAATTTGTTCTAGGTCTTCAGCCATTTTTTGTTTGTGTCCGTGCACATGTTTGAAACTCAGCCTTTTGAAGAAAAAAAATGTTTTGTTGCTTTTTGTGTACCGATATTTTTTAGGTATCAGCGCGCTTTCGAGGACGCCGATATATGTATATATATAAACAATATATATACACACCATATAGATATATGGTGTGTTTGAGGGCCTCTGCTGTACTCTTTACAGCTCCCGATGTGTTGATTTCAAGCTGCAACGCATGTGGTATGGTACTGCCGCTTTTTGCGAACTCGGTACCCTTTGGAGTGCTCTGTGCACCTTCGGCCTCCCGTTGCGCTTTCAGGGTCCTGCTGTGTGTATTTGTGCTTCCTGACGCGCATTTGTGGAATCCTAGCACCATCCTCAGGGATATAATTTCTCGTGGTCCCAGCACTTTTCAGACCAAAGCGCGTGGTTTCGGGGGATCCAAACTCAGCTTTCTAGCCTCGATGAAATTTCTGGTGACTTCTAAATTTTCGCGTGATTTTTTGGGCACCTAGGGCCATATTTTCGTATCCCGTTGCTATTTATGGAGTCTTGGTACGCTTTTTCGGGCCCGTGCGCGATTTTTTAGGCATTTGGTGGTAGGTTTGGGACTTCTGAACGACTTCCCTGCCAGGGAATTATTTTTTAAGGGATTCTACTCTTATTTTTGTGGGCTCCGGCTTGATTTTTGTCGAGTCCCGATGCGATGTTTGAGGCCACGCTGTGCTTAATTGGAACCGTCGACGCCAATTTGTGGGAACCCGAGGGCAATATTTGATGCCCCGGCACGAATTTGTGGGGTTACCGACGGGAATTTTAGGTCCCGAGCGCGATATTTAGGTGGCTCGGCGTGAGTTGCGGGGTACGTTGCACATAGCTGGTACCCGGCGCGATTTTGAGGAGTCGTGTGTGTGTGTGTGTGTGTGTGTGTGTGTGTGTGTGTGTGAATGAGTTTTGCCAGCCTGCCACCGTTTGGTGATATCGGCTGGTTCCGGTTGAAGAGAAGATGTGTAAAAGAGTGAGTAGTGTAGGGTAGGAGGATGAATCCGAGGTGGAGGTTTAGTAGAGTCGTCGAGCAGTGGTGAAGTAGCGTTGAGATGGTCTTGGAGAGTAGAGGTAGTCCGGATCGATTGAAGATGTAGAGCTGGTGCAGTAGAGTTGTTTGAGAGCCGGAGATGATGAAGTCGAGAGAGGTGGTTAGTCCGGTCGGTGCCACATTGGGGTATGGGGTGTAGTGGGGGATGGGGTGGGGTCGGGTCATCGCCATATGTGAACATTGCAAGAACATATTTTTTTGTTTTGTTTTTTGTTTTGATTTTTTTCTCCTTTATTTTTGTAACGTATCTTTTACTTCTTTTCCGTTTTCCTTTTTTCATTTTATCTCGTTTAAAAAGAAAAACATCTATTCTATTTTTTCCCTTTTTCACAATTATTCCATGATGCGTGTAGTCTTGAGAAAGTGGAAGAGGTGTTCGTGTAATGCTGGATGGTTGTCGTTGAGGAGCGTGGTGAGGTTCAGTGGGATGTTGTTCGTTGTGCAGTAGTTTGTGATATGTTGTCTTTGTTTGTTGTATCTGGTGCAGTATATGAGCATGTGCTTATGAGTGTGTGGCAACAGGTGGTGCATTGTGGTCGTGGTTGATTGCGTAGGAGGTATGAGGGTGTGAGAGCTGTGTGTCCTATGCGTAGTCGTGTTAGTGTCCGTTCTCCGAGTCTGTTCACAACATCCTTGAAGACGTTTTTCAACATAGGCTGTGCCGAAGCACACAATAAATTTGGCACTCCAGGGCCCCGGGCCACCAGCCAGAGCCCAAGAGCCGACGAAACAGCCTGATTTGATTCCGAGGGTTCTAAACCGACGAAGAGTTTCCATGGACAAACGCTGAAGACCACAATCTAGCCACCGTGAAGGGCCTCCTTACGCCGACGGAGCCCCCTCCCCCGAATTGTTAAAAGGGCCTTCGGTCAGGGACCCCTGAGTGAGCGACGAAGGCCCTCATCGACGCGGAAGGTCTCTGAGCCGGCGGAGGGGGGGGGGTGGGGGGCATTGGCGGCCGGAGAGGACGCCCACCCGATGTGAATGGTCCCTGGGCTCAGGGGCGCACACAGGATTATCATAAGGTGACACACACGGTTATGAAGATTCCCTGGTAGACTGGAGCCACTTTTGGTGATGAGTCCCATGACTAATGAGGAGTCGTCTCCATTCCGTTGGCTCAAGGTGCCTTTTGCTCTGACCATGGCCCTGTTCAATAGGCCGAGAGTCCTTCAAACTCTCCGAGGCCCCCTTCGTCGGCCCATGCTCTTTCACAGCGGCTTAGAGCCCTCTGCCGGCTTATGGGCCGACAGAGGGAGGCCAACAGATGTCGGCACAGGCATTTTTGATCATAGGCCGACAGATGTCGGCCTATGACCAAAGATCTTTGCAAGTGGTTAAGGTCCTACCGGATGAGGAACAATCTTCGTTGACTCAGCTGCACCCTTCCGGCCAAAGGCCCTCAGCGTCGGCTTGCGGGCACCCTCCATTCGATTCTGATTCCCTATTTATCTTCCTGGGACTGTCTAGGTCAGCTTTGGGGCTTTTATATCGTCCCGGGGTCACTCACATCAGTCCAGAGGCACTTCACATCGGCACCTAGCCTCTACTGGCCATTCAGCCTCTCATGCTCTCAATACCTCTCATGCTCCAGGTCTGAGCTTTGATAACAAGACGATAAAGCAGCTTTGGCCTACGATCCAGAAGTGTGATTAGCTATGTGGTAGTTGCTTACCAGTTGTCTTCCGCTATTAATACATGTTGTGCATGTAGCATGCATGTAATCACGTTCCACGAGGTAGAATCAGAGGTTCGGCGTTTGGCGCCGACGTGCGGACCGTTCAAAAACTCATATTATGAACTTCACCAGCAGTCCACTGAAATCCTCGCTGTAGATCAGCATCCGACAGTCGTTGAATCAGCGACGCTTAGTACAATCGACTGCACGATTCACTGCACATAAACAGCACCGGCACTCACAATTGTATTGCGCCTCATAGAAACTTAGACCGAACAACTCCAACAGCAGACGGTTACTCTTTCCCCAGCCGACCCAAAAAGAAGCGCAACTTTCGTTCAAAGCCGCACAATCTCAAATGTTGTAGATTTCAGATGCATAATATTCGGTCCGACCATCGGCAATAGCTTGCCGTCCAAGTCGGTTCCTTTGGCACCCATCGTGAGCGTTATCAGCTGTGTGCTGTGTGTCCGTTCCAGGAAGTGGTCAGGAGGTTTGGCACTGTTCCGGTCTGGCCGTCTTCGCCGTCCATCTGAGTCCGGCTGAAATCCGTCGCCAGAGGACACCAGAGCCCAGAATCTGACTGAAGCGGCGCTTTCTTTGCCCCAGAATCAAAGGCAGCGCCGTCCACGCCTTCCAACAGACCAGGCGGGCCGTACCGGTCGCGCCCTCGCCCTCGCTCTCGCCCATGCCGGGAGCAACACCGAGTGGTCGAAACGGCGCGCTTAGCGCTGAGCCGGCTCAGCCGCCACACACCATGTACGGAGCACCAGCGTAGCCCGTTCCGACCCGTGTCCGCCGGCTTCCACATCGGGTGAGCAGTAGGGGGCGTTTGGCAGAGGAGCTGGCCTGGGGTGACGAGCAGCGATACCGTGCGTCGGCGGCGGCGACAGCTGGGATGCGTGCGCGTCGACACGGGATAGGTCGGTAAGGCAGCGCTCAAGCTCGGCGGTGCGACCGACCACCAGCCGCCGAATAAATACAAAGGGTGCGTGGGGAGGGGCATGAGCAACAACACCCTGCACTTCCGAGGCTTCCGTGTCCGCTCTCCGCACACTCAGACGTCTGGACACTCAAACGGTACCGATCGGCTGCCTGTGGCCACCGGCGCCGGGATATGACAACACTCTCACATCAGCCTTTGAGCAAACTGACAATCTAACGAGCGCCGGTCTCGAACAACAGCAGCCGCCCGCACCTGTGCAGGTGCGCACGGTCAACAATGCAGCTGCCGGCGGGCGGAGCGGTCGGGGCGGCTCACGTGGCCCGCTTGGGCCCGCCGCACTCGGCCGGCTGCGACGCCGGCGGCTCCGGCTGCTCCGCCTCGCTCGCTGCAGACTGTTCCGGCGGCCGCCGCGGCGCGTCGCCGTGCATGGCCTGCAGGCGGGCGTACTGCTGCTGCAGCGCCTCCTGCTTGCGGCGCAGGCTGTGCTCGCGCTGCTCGAGCGTTGCCTGCCGGCTGTCCGCCGGTGGCGCCCTCTCGAGCGACGCTGGCGCCACCTGCGGCGGCGGCGGCGGTGGCGCCATCTGTGCCGGCCGCATGGAGCTGACGCTCTCGCTGCTGCTGGAGTTGGACGAGGCGGACGCGCGCCGCAGGTTCTCGTCGCTCAGCGCCAGAGTGGAGGCGAGCGGCGCAGAGAAGGCGCGGCTGAGCGGCGCCACGGGGCCGGCCGAGCCGACCGAGCCGCGCGGAGAGCGCGATGTGGTGCGAGGCGGCGGCGGCGGCGGCGGCGGCAGCGGTGGCGTTGGCGGCGGCGGCGGCGGCGGAGGCGGCGGCGGCAGCAGCGGCTCCTCGTCGGCCGACGGCGCCTCGGCCGCCTGCAGCTCGCTCAGAAGGGCATCGAGTGTGTTTCTGGCGGCGGCGCCTGGCTCGTCCTGCCCAACGGCGGCAGACTGCGCGCCCGCACCGGCGGCGGCGGCCGGTAGCTGTGGACGCCGGGGGCATCGGTCACACGACCGCAGCCGTCGACAGAGGACACCGACAGGTCAGGTCACAGGTCAACATCACAGGCTGGCTGCTTGCCGTCAGTGGTCACAGTCAGAGACAGCCGCCGTTGGCATTAAGACTCAGTCGAGGATCAGTATTTAACGTCAACATCAGCGGTCGGCTGGGACGGTTGGTCGTCCGGACCAACAGGTGGTCCCCGGCACATGCAGTGTCACGCCTTGGCCAGCCAGACCGGGAGGTGCATCGCGCTACTGGTGTGGCCTGCACAGATGGGGAGCCCGGCGTCGTCAGATGTCGCCAGCTCCATATAAATAGGGAGCTTTTAATGCAGCGGAGGGTGACTATTCCGAAATAGAAGCCTATTATATATATATATATATATATATATATATATATATATATATATATATATATATATATATATATATGAACATCTTTAAGGTACATTATATTGCATACACTAATTATTGAAGGTCACAGCAGGTTGACAATTAATGATCTTGCTAGGTTATTAAGCACTGTCCCTGAGCAATACATTCAGAATTACGATGATATTGCCTGTCTATACGCTCAGTATAGTCACATTATATAATAGCCCAAAGGCATTTTCGATCGCTAGATACATTTCGACACCAAACCTTTGTCGACAGCGAAGAAGATTATACAGCTACATAGTAGGACTTCATAAGCCTTGAGCAAGACACAATAGGGCCGGAATGAATGGAACGCTCTATTGTGAATGCTAGTATTTTGTAAGATAAGTCGCAACAGCAATACGTCAATACAAAACCTCTATCATTGCTTGTTTTCTTTCTGTAGGGATCTATTTTTGTCATCACCTAGCTTTCAAGTAGTGGAAGATTGATGTTAGACATGGAACATTTGATTCATTCTTGCCCAGTTTTGCTTGTTATGGAACTGGGTATAACCTGTTGAAAAAAAGATGTGGTGCCAAAATATATGGAGCAATTGGAGACCACTTGTGGCTGTATTACAATGCGATTATCATGAGCTTAAGGGCAGTTATCATCATCATACTAATTAAGAATCATCGATAGGTTTTTTTAATACCTCGAACTGTGGCTCCGGTGATTCTGATGTTCAACAACAACAATAGCAACAACAATCTTCATACTAGACTCGAAGTCCATATAAACTGGTAAAAGTGCACACTACAGAAATGTTGTCGAAAAACCTGAGAAGTCTGTTCAGTTAGGATGCTCACAATTTATAACACACACACACACACACACACACACACACACACACACACACACACAAAATATATATATATATATATATATATATATATATATATATGATCATCCTATCTGAACAGGCTAGCCAGGTTTTACGGAAACGTTGTAGTATACATTTGCGTTAATGCAGATATATCATGATCACATGTAGCGCATAATGGTTTAAAATTGTATCCATGCTACGAGCATCGTCAAGAAAATGCAAGCGCACGCAAGCGATGTGAAGTAAGCACAAAGAAATGAACGTGCTTATGTAAGCTAATAACCAGTGATAAGGGACATGGTTACAGCCATATCGTTACAATCATCATTGCACGTGAACGACATGTGCAGTTGACATGGGATCCTTTTACACTGTGCACTGGGTCCGTGCACAAGTAGAAGGGAAGCTGACAACTTAGGTGAAGCTGACAGATGCTCACTGAGTCCGCGGGCATCTATCAGCTTCACCCAATAATTACCCGCCAAATCAGCGCGGGAGTCACGCTGAAGCTGCACGGCGCTAATCTGCACGGGGCGAGGACGTAGGCACGTGGTGTGACGGGCTGTCAGGTACACTGTGTCGATCATTGATGTGTACTGTATGTCTACTTTCACAGCATGTCGTCCACAATTTTAATAAAGTATGTGCCATTTGCGCGGTGAATTGTTTCATCTCGTATGTTTTTACACCGTTCCGGCTGAATATCAATATGCCCATTCGAATGTCTACACGAAAAGCCAACTAACTCGAATATGCATACCTGAATACGTGCACTCGAATATGCCTACTCGAATATGCCCACTCGAATATGCCTACTCGAATATGCCTACTCGAATATGGCTACTCGAATATGCCTACTAGAATATGGCTACTCGAATATGCCTACTCGTATATGCCTACTCGAATATGCCTACACGAATAGGCCTATTCGAATATGCCTACTCGAACATACCTAATCGAATCTGCCTAAAGATGATTTCACTACGTCCAGAAATATGACGTACTTTGCTTAGTTGTGACAATAACATTAGTTGTGACAATAGCATGTGTTATTGTCACAACTAAGCACGTTCATATTTTCGTACTTGTTTCACAGTGTTTGCTTGTCATTGCATTTTGTTGACGCCTCCTATAGGATGGATGAAACGAAAGTTATAAATATATTACGTGGAGTTGTCTTGTTCACTCAAAATGTGAATGTTATTAAGGCTAGTCATGTGGCTCCCAGAAAACAAAATCCCGCAACAACTAATTCTAGTAAGTCTAAAGCTCGAAACCCCCTCCCCTCAACATGGGTCGGAGTTTTCTGAATTTTCATAAAGATCCACATAGCATGGAAGGGAAACAAATGATTTTCGAATAATTTGAACTAAATCTATAACATTTTATGGGCTGCTAAAATATCGGGATCGATGACAATGCCCACACTTTTTGTTGAGTCAGTGCACAAGAGGTTCGAGCTCTGACCTGCACTGGTCTCCCATGTCCTGGCAAAACAGGGCTCGAATCGCTTCACGAGCTCGCACTTAGCCCCCGGCTGGGAGGGTCGGTTGGCAGCTAGTCCGATAAGGCCGGGGACGAGCTACCGGGGCGGCCGTGTCGGTGCATTGACGGCACGTTAAACTTTCGGTCAAAATTCTGCAGTTGAACCGGAACTCACGGATCGGGTGGTTGTGCCAGGGATCACGCAACACGCTCTGCTTCGCATCAGGACTGTGGTCGATCAAGCCACCCAAGCACGAATGTTCATTCACGAAACCGGGCCGTTACCCAGGAGCCACGAGCGACATTCAAATGATGTGACAATTTCTGAATGGACTGGTGAAAATTTGTCCGATGCACCGATTAACGCGCTAATCATATCAAAACGAGGCTTCAGTTACGTGTAAGTGCAAGCATGCATGTTCGGGACGGGGATGGCCGAGTGGTTAAGGTGTCGGGCTATGGGTACCAAAGGTCCTGGGTTCGGCACTAGCGCCGCTCGAGACATTTCCAAATCCCGCGGCCCACCAGCGAAACAGTGTGGTCGGCGCCATTAGCCGTGAATGTGCATAAAGTGCGTCGTGAACCACCCAACAAACAAACAAACAAACGTGCATGTTCAATTATATGCAAGTCCGCGCACCAACACTAAAATACAAATATCCATGGTTTGAGATGAGACTCGGTAACCATCGCGTCAGAATATTACCAGAGAACGATTGCCATGGAAACTTCCATCAATGCGTATTTCTTGAATACCTGATAAATTTCTCTTCGTCACAAAATCTATTTTTTTGGTACTCTGACGATCTACTAATCAACAAAACTCTAGGACAGCTGACCCTGCTTACATGCCTGGATGGCGCCGCTCCGGGTGAAACCTTGAACTACCAGTCAGAGCATGCCTGCTATAAATGAGACGAGAGTGAACTGGTTCATTTGGGGTGATATTTTATATGCATTTAAAGCACAATGGTCAACATTACTAGACTATCGAATGCAGGATCACGCAAAGAACATATAGCTGACACCTTATCGTGATTGTCTGGTTATCTACGCCGTTGTTCGTATGCTGTCCAGTCTCGGCAGGGTCTATCTAGCCGATTACTCATTCCCTAAGCCTGGAGATTGGACAGACGTCGGTCAAAGTTCAGCGGCTGGGGCTGTTCACATCTGGTGTGCGGCCATCATCCGTCCTGGACACGATCCGTCGTCACCTATTTAATTGCCATTTTCAGTACTATCCATCATGCTGACGCTGTCTTGACGTACTGGCACGTTCGCATGTAAAGTTTGAGTAAATCGATTTAATTAAGTGCATAAAAATAAAGCGTGTCTGCGTATGCAAGTACCATATGCGAATATTTTCTCTAATAGCTTAGAAACGAGAAAATTTAGTGCATACTAACATAGATAAAGCAGTGCGTCAACTTACGGCCCATTCTTAAGTGTAACTTTACATATTCAGTGTTCTCCATCATGATAAGTATTTGGATGCCTTGCAGGATCGGAGCTTTCATACAATAGTTGGAGGGAGGGTAGCCATTTTTTGATGACTTGCTTTCGAATCAACGTCATATAGGTTCCATGACCAACCTCAGCAACATTTAGATAAGTGAGGTAAGTGCACCAAAAAGTATAATAAATCCCACCATTTATCCGCAGCAAAAGATTGTTTTGTCTGATTTGTTCTTGCTTGGAATACTGTGTTCACTCGTTCAGTCACTCTGAATCTTAGTCTGAATTATATATGAAATGTGGTAATTTTATCCGTGTGAACATCCCAGCTGAAGACACGAACGAACACAGAACCATAATACGAGAAGTTAATGGCTATCGATGAAGATCATGAACTGCGAATCTGCTCTGACCTTCAATAATTATCATATTTGAATATGTATATATATAATATATATATATATATATATATATATATATATATATATATATATATATATATATATATCTATATATCAGATTGTGTGCTTCAACACTTGAGTAGCTTTTGGTCACGGTTAAATTTGGCATGTAACAGTAGCTTACAACTTATTGTGATGACATATTTCCCTTAATAACTACCATGGAATTCCAAAAACAACTGACCGATAAAGATCCTCAGTAAAATAGACACGAATGAAAGTACACCTTATTTTCAGTATCGTTGCGAAACGTTGCCTCAAGGAACGTCCGCCGTCATAATTGCATCATCGTGTCGCCTGCCAACACCATACAGTGGTCAACTGAGGACAGATGGCGAACCGTCAAACTCTTTCTCGAAGCGCACCATATGAAGAGGACTCCGTGTGACCATAAGTGAAAGGTAGCGTGAGAAGGGTGTCGCGAGTACATAGGTGAAGGGTGGCGCGTAACCATAGGTGAAGGGTGTCGCGAGACCATAGGTGAAGGATGGCACGTGCCTTCATCTATGGTCACGCGCCACCCTTCACCTATGGTCACCATGGCGCATGACCATAGGTGAAGGATGGCAAGTGCCCATAGGTGAAGGGTGGCGCGAGACCATAGGTGAAGGGTGACGCAGGACCGTAGGTGAAGGGTGGCGCGTGACCATACGTGAATGCTGGCGCGAGACCATAGGTGAAGGGTGGCGCGTGACCATAGGTGAACAGTAGTGATTGAGGGGTGGCGGGTGAATGGTGGTGCGTGACCATTGGTGATGGGTAGCGCCGATGAAGTGTGGCGCGTGACCATGACAGACATCCGCCATTGATGACCACCATCATGGCTACGATCAAGCAAATCCCGAAACCAACGCGCTGTCCATAACGCCAACAAAGGAAGATCTGAGCGCCAGAGATTGGTCAATTGCCGATAACATGGAAGAGTGTCGCGCCTGCCATGCAGAAAAGTCCATGGACGAGGACCGCCCATCACTCTGCCTCTTCTCTGACTCGGTGTTGTGGAGAGACCAACTGGAGCTGAAGAAATCTCCCCACAGGATCCAGGCGATATAGCCGCTGTCAGCCTGGGACGAGACCCGCCGGATCAGAATGTGCGACAGGTTCGCAGATGTCATAGCTGCCGAATCATACTTGGTGAAAAAATACGTGCGGATCTCCGACCCCTCGCATTTCTACTTCCATGGACATCTGAAAAGGAACAACAATAGTCTAGTCTGGGGGGGGGGGGGATTGGAGCCGCATGGGCAAGTGATCGAGAAGCCTCTGCGTGGCCAGAGATGCTCCGTCTGGATGACCGGCAGCAGCAACGGCACCATCGGGCCGCTCTTTTCTCGAACATCGCGAGGGGACGGCAACATCGGTCGACAAGAGGTGACACACGGATATCCCGGAGAAGATGCGAAACACTGTGCAAGGGATGAAACATCGACACGTGTCAGCAGTGGCTCCAGCAGGACGGCATGCCACCAGATACCGCTATCGAGTCGAGAAGACCGCTCATGCACACTTCGGAGCGCGTGTCATCTCTCTGACGACGCGTCACGTGTGGACCTCACAATCCGCCCTGAGTCCCGCTGACTTGTTCTTCGTCTTGTACTGGGGCGATCTAAAAGACAGGTTCACCGCGGGAAATCTCAGCCGTTTGGAGACCTGAACGAGGCCACACCAGCAGAGAGCCGAGAGCCGCACCAGCTCACCGAGACTGGCTCGTCACCAGCTGACGAGACCGTCATCGCACGCCTGGGGCGACGTGTGAAGGCGTGCCCCCTCCACCAGCGGGAGCAGCGCTCATGTCGAACGCGTGTTCTGACTTCGAATGTGGCATCACGATCAGGGCACACATCTTGATGAAAATGGCATGACGAACACTTCTTGAAAGAAAATGGTGGCGTGTGTGCCAACGGATCCAATATTTCCTACCTTGAATGTAACCTAAATTGGTCGACTTTGCGTGATTTTGCGACACAATTTGGCGGCAGCTTTTGTTTCGACATAGCGAATTCTTATCGGTCAGTTAATTTTAGATAACCCACATCGACGCTCCGGATCTAATGACAAGTGCAGGCCACACCAGCCCTTCGGAATTACGATAATGGCGCAGTCAAGGCGATGCAAAGGGTACAAAGGACCGACAAACCCTTCGTGGCTGGCAAAGGACGTGTTCACCGATGCTTATGTTCGGACCGACCACCGGGACATTGTGCATGGAAAGTCTGCGACCTCCCGTCACTTGCCTTTGACTCCCCATGTGGAAGTCCTTGTTACGCTACTGCATCACAATGCATCATTCGCAACAAAGCCGAAAGCAAGCTGTTCTCTGTTCAATGATCTCACTGCACACCCAGTCGCCACAAGCCTGCTAGATATTTATGGGGAGCATTTTCATGCAGTTAAATTGCATACACAGTGTTCGAACATTTGAATGCATGGAAGGTATCCACCATCCTGCACAGTGTGTATCAGGGAAAGCTCATGCAATCAGCCAGTGAGAAAGCTGCAAAGGCAGCTATAGCTTGGTCTAAGATAGCGACAGTTCCACTCAACCCGACAAGCTGGGCCTTAAAGAATGGACCGGCGGTTGCACACGGCCAGCCCCAAACAGCATGCATTACTCTGGAGCGCCAGTAACTCCACTGCGAGGAGCAGCAGGGCCGGTCGGGTTTGACTCAAAACGTCACGCTTGACGTTTGGGAGGCCACGGTCAGACACTGAGGGTTGAGCCAAGCTGGACCAGGCGGCTGTGGACAACTGACACACGCGTACATACAGGTGGGAGCTAGATTAGCCAAGTCGATAGCTGGCCAACCAATCTACGAAAATGGGATGTGGCTGGGTCGGGTGGCCTCAGTAAAACCGGGTGGGTCGGGCGCCGATACTGGGCGGTTCTACGCCTAGGCGCGTCTAGTCTATTCTAGTCTATTGTAGGCAGCAGGCGACAGCAGCGGGCGGCTGACCTGTTCAGACAATGTGCGCAGAGTCTTGGCTGGCCGCCTGCCGGGCGGGGTGGGGCTGCAGTGGGCCAAGAACGGAACGCCGGTCTCAGTGAAAGCCCACGGTGGCGGCCGGCGCCGGCCGACTGGCACCGTCACGCTCAGCACAGCGCCAGCCGGCGTCTGCCAGGGCCTGGGGTGAGTCGTCCCCACCCGGTACACCCTACCGGGCACACCCCACCGGGTACACCCCACCGGGCACACCCCACCCAGGCACACCCCGCCAGGTACACCCCACCGGGCACACCCCACCCAGGCACACCCTACCGGGCACACCCCACCCGGCACACCCCACCCGGTACACCCCGCCGGGCACACCCCACCCAGGCACACCCTACCGGGCACACCCCACCCGGCACACCCTACCGGGCACACCCCACCCGGTACACCCTACCGGGCACACCCCACCGGGCACACCCCACCCAGGCACACCCTACCGGGCACACCCCACCCGGTACACCCTACCGGGCACACCCCACCCAGGCACACCCCACCGGGCACACCCCACCCAGGCACACCCCGCCAGGTACACCCCACCGGGCACACCCCACCGGGCACACCCCACCCGGCACACCCCACCGGGCACACCCCACCGGGCACACCCCACCGGGCACACCCCACCAGGCACACCCCACCGGGCACACCCCACCGGGCACACCCCACCCAGGGCACACCCTACCGGGTACACCCCACCCGGTACACCCTACCGGGCACACCCCACCCAGGCACACCCTACCGGGCACACCCCACCCAGGCACACCCCACCAGGTACACCCCACCGGGCACACCCCACCCGGCACACCCTACCGGGCACACCCCACCCAGGCACACCCCACCCGGCACACCCTACCGGGCACACCCCACCCAGGCACACCCCACCCGGCACACCCCACCGGGCACACCCCACCCGGCACACCCTACCGGGCACACCCCACCGAGGCACACCCCACCCGGTACACCCTACCGGGCACACCCCACCCAGGCACACCCTACCCGGCACACCCCACCACAGGGCACACCCCACCAGGTACACCCCACCGGGCACACCCCACCAGGTACACCCCACCGGGCACACCCCACCGGGCACACCCCACCCGGTACACCCCACCGGGCACACCCCACCGGGCACACCCCACCGGGTACACCCTGCCGGGCACACCCCACCCGGATACACCCCAGCCCGGGTACACCCCGGCCGGACACCCCACCGGGCACACCCCGTCCGGGTACACCCCACCGGGCACACCCCGGCCGGGTACACCCCACCCGGGCACACCCCCACCCAGGCACACCCCACCCGGTACACCCCACCGGGCACACCCCACCCAACCCCCACCCGGCACACCCTACCGGGCACACCCCACCAGGCACACCCCACCGGGCACACCCCACCGGGCACACCCCACCAGGTACACCCCACCGGGCACACCCCACCAGGCACACCCCCGACCCACCGGCACACCCCACCCGGCACACCCCACCCAGGCACACCCCACCCGGCACACCCCACCGGGCACACCCCACCCGGCACACCCTACCGGGCACACCCCACCCAGGCACACCCCACCAGGTACACCCCACCGGGCACACCCCACCAGGTACACCCCACCGGGCACACCCCACCCGGCACACCCCACCCGGCACACCCCACCGGGCACACCCCACCAGTACACCCCACCGGGCACACCCCACCCGGCACACCCTACCGGGCACACCCCACCCAGTCACACCCCACCCAGGCACACCCCACCCGGTACACCCCACCAGGTACACCCCACCCGGTACACCCACCGGGCACACCCCACCCGGCACACCCTACCGGGCACACCCCACCCAGGGACACCCCACCCGGCCCTACACCCCACCGGGCACACCCCACCCGGCACACCCTACCGGGCACACCCCACCCAGGCACACCCCACCAGGTACACCCCACCGGGCACACCCCACCAGGTACACCCCCCCGGGCACACCCCGCTCGGGTACACCCAGTCCGGGCCCGGGTGCACCCAGTCCGGGTACACCCTGTCCGGGTACACCCAGCCCGGATACACTCAGCCCGGGTACACCCCGGCCGGATACACCCCGTTCGGGTACACCCCGTCCGGGTACACCCCGGCCGGATACACCCCGGCCGGGTACACCCCGCCCGGGCACATCCTACCCAGGCATACCCCACCCGGTACACCCCACCGGGCACACCACGCTCGGGTACACCCAGTCCGGGTACACCCAGTCTGGGTACACCCAGTCTTGGTACACTCTGTCAGGGTACACCCCGTCCGGGTACACCCAGTCTGGGTACACCCAGTCCGGGTACACCACGTCCGGGTAAACCCCGGGCGGGTACACCCCGCCCGGGTACACCCCGCTCGGGTACACCCCGTTCGGGTGCACTGCGTTCGGGTACACCCCACCCGGTACACCCTGGCCGAACTGAGGGCGCGCATACGACACTTGCGCCAACGCACTACATACGGACGGCTGAACTAGTCAACTACAAGCCTGCAGCGTAGGAAGGCCACCTCACAGGTGCAATCGAATAGACCCCCCCCCCCGCTGCTTTTAACATGGGTAGCACCATCCAATGACTCGTCCCCGTGTCACCATGTGCACCGTGTACTTTGACTGGTGGAGAAAGCTGAGCGGCGTTGAGGTGACAGCCCGCTTATTTCTGTAGTAGTGTCGATGCATCTATAGAAAGCTACCGTGACAACAATAACTGCAGAACACAAATTATTTGAAAACGCAACTCTGCTTCAAATGATATCAAATGATTGGAGAAGGGCACACGTTAATATGATATTCAAGAAAGGAGATAAGACATTCCAGCAAACTACCCTAGCTTAGCTTCACTGGTATGCAAACGTTTTGATACTCTCCTATACAAATCAGCCGGCGTTCGGAGGTTTCAGTAGTCGTCACTACAATCGGCATAGATTTATCGGTATTAAGTCTTGCATCACAAATATCCTTGACTGCTTGGGAATACGACTGAATAGGGACGCATAAGGAATTCAGCACACGTCATATATCTGGATTTCAGTACGATTTTCAATAAAGTCGCACATAGAACGTTGCTAGTGCAGTTGGAAATACATGTAACTTGTTAAAAAGTATTGAAATTGGTTGATTCATTGCTAAGATAAAGAGCACATCAAATGATATCGTTCAAATGATATAGCTTCAAGCACAAGATAATTGCAGAAATTGAGTGCGAATACAAATATTACTTGGACATATCAAGACGTTTATAATGTTCTAACATAGATGCGTCCATGACGCGACCGCCAACGCGCGTTCAGTCGACGTATAATTAACTGCACTATCACCCAATCCAATACTTATCTAACACGACAATACCACGAGAGAACACTGGTTGGATGTACACTGCGGAAGTTTGGATAATGGCTGTTTTAATCTTCGGTGGAAAATCCTGTCCCAATTTTTTGAGGATCCAAAAAATTGGGACAGGATGGTGAAATTTACATCAGTCGACAGGTAATTAACTGCATTATCACCCCATCCTATGGTTTTATTAACAGGGCAACGAAATGACATAAACCTAGTCAGCTGTTCACCGCTGAAATATAGAATAGTGACTGTGTTCATATTCAGCAGGAAAATGACGGTCTTGAAGTCGAGTTAATGAGGGTGAAACATGCCTGAAATAAAAGGTAGTGGTATATAGTACTCTGTTATATGGCTTTTTCAGCAACCCCTAGGATTGCGTAGTATTGAAAAACTGTCTGCCATCATCTTAGTTTACGCTTCGTCCGATGTATGGCGCTAATGTCGCTAACTTGTCAAACCAAAAGTTTTCAAAGCAGACATTCCGATTATTCTAGCGAGGGCCTCGGATGGCATGACATTTGCGGAGGTATCTGCCTCCGGCGGTGGTGTGACTTGGAAACGAACATTTTGTGAGTTAACATGTGGTACAACAAGCTTCAAATAAAAACACCGCTATATTCACCTTGGAAGAGAAATTAATGTCGATAGCATGCATCAGTATGTGCTGACCATGCAGTTCGTCTATGACAGCCAGGCAAGGCGTGAGGGGGCGCGAACTAGTGATAGTGGTGGTGGTGGTGGTGGTGGTGGTGGTGGTGGTGGTGGTGGTGGTGGTGGTGGTGGTGGTGGTGGTGGTGGTGGTGGTGGTGGTGGTGGTGGTGGTGGTGGTGGTGGTGGTGGTGGTGGTGGTGGTGGTGGTGGTGGTGGTGGTGGTGGTGGTGGTGGTGGTGGTGGTGGTGGTGGTGGTGGTGGTGGTGGTGGTGGTGGTGGTGGTGGTGGTGGTGGTGGTGGTGGTGGTGGTGGTGGTGGTGGTGGTGGTGGTGGTGGTGGTGGTGGTGGTGGTGGTGGTGGTGGTGGTGGTGGTGGTGGTGGTGGTGGTGGTGGTGGTGGTGGTGGTGGTGGTGGTGGTGGTGGTGGTGGTGGTGGTGGTGGTGGTGGTGGTGGTGGTGGTGGTGGTGGTGGTGGTGGTGGTGGTGGTGGTGGTGGTGGTGGTGGTGGTGGTGGTGGTGGTGGTGGTGGTGGTGGTGGTGGTGGTGGTGGTGGTGGTGGTGGTGGTGGTGGTGGTGGTGGTGGTGGTGGTGGTGGTGGTGGTGGTGGTGGTGGTGGTGGTGGTGGTGGTGGTGGTGGTGGTGGTGGTGGTGGTGGTGGTGGTGGTGGTGGTGGTGGTGGTGGTGGTGGTGGTGGTGGTGGTGGTGGTGGTGGTGGTGGTGGTGGTGGTGGTGGTGGTGGTGGTGGTGGTGGTGGTGGTGGTGGTGGTGGTGGTGGTGGTGGTGGTGGTGGTGGTGGTGGTGGTGGTGGTGGTGGTGGTGGTGGTGGTGGTGGTGGTGGTGGTGGTGGTGGTGGTGGTGGTGGTGGTGGTGGTGGTGGTGGTGGTGGTGGTGGTGGTGGTGGTGGTGGTGGTGGTGGTGGTGGTGGTGGTGGTGGTGGTGGTGGTGGTGGTGGTGGTGGTGGTGGTGGTGGTGGTGGTGGTGGTGGTGGTGGTGGTGGTGGTGGTGGTGGTGGTGGTGGTGGTGGTGGTGGTGGTGGTGGTGGTGGTGGTGGTGGTGGTGGTGGTGGTGGTGGTGGTGGTGGTGGTGGTGGTGGTGGTGGTGGTGGTGGTGGTGGTGGTGGTGGTGGTGGTGGTGGTGGTGGTGGTGGTGGTGGTGGTGGTGGTGGTGGTGGTGGTGGGTGGTGGTGGTGGTGGTGGTGGTGGTGGTGGTGGTGGTGGTGGTGGTGGTGGTGGTGGTGGTGGTGGTGGTGGTGGTGGTGGTGGTGGTGGTGGTGGTGGTGGTGTGGTGGTGGTGGTGGTGGTGGTGGTGGTGGTGGTGGTGGTGGTGGTGGTGGTGGTGGTGGTGGTGGTGGTGGTGGTGGTGGTGGTGGTGGTGGTGGTGGTGGTGGTGGTGGTGGTGGTGGTGGTGGTGGTGGTGGTGGTGGTGGTGGTGGTGGTGGTGGTGGTGGTGGTGGTGGTGGTGGTGGTGGTGGTGGTGGTGGTGGTGGTGGTGGTGGTGGTGGTGGTGGTGGTGGTGGTGGTGGTGGTGGTGGTGGTGGTGATGGTGGTGGTGGGGGTATGGGAATCCGCGCTTCATGTTGGCGTGGCCCGGTACCATATGCGGCAATTATACCAGTATGCAAAGGCATTGGAGACAGAAACCCTTGATGACTGAAAGCATCGATCAATACCAAATAAATTAACTCAATCAAATCAATATCAAGCAATCAAATAACCCAACCAGATATAGCACATGACATAGCATAACGCAGAAAAATATAACATAACATATAACATAACACAGCATATAACATATCATAATATAACATAACACAACACAATGCAACACATCAAAACATAGCAGGACGCAATAATATGACCTTTTTGACGCTATTTTATCAGACTAATTCTAACCTAACGTAACCTTGCTTGTATGCGCTATGGGATAGATGTGCTTTGCCACCAGCATCACATCAGACGGCGTACCATTACGAAGGAAGAGCTTGATATTCGGGAACGGTGTGTATGGCATTTGGACTACATTATGGCAACATACAAATTGAGTTGACCCGCGATTAAACCTTTTCACCTGATGCCCTGATTCCAGAATCCTGGTCCACATAAATATCAACTACTTACACTTACCGTAGCAATCAGTGGGACGTCTAGGCTTTTCGTAAAGCCTAGACGTCGATCATTTGCGTAGATTCCTATGCACAGTACGAACACTTTTGGAGTATTGGATCATGCAAATCCAGCATTTCCCAGTGTTACCCTTTGAATGAATAGCAAACTAATGCACATGGGGCTGAATGGTAAGTGAAGCTGCCTACATTGCATGGCAACAGACAGGGGTGGTACTATGTATACTTTTGATGGGGAAAGTGCTTTCTCAATGTTGGTTCTGCCTCCCAATAATTTCAACTTTCAACCCTCAGGGGAGGTCTTCAACTGCCACCCTCAGGCTTTTTTGTTCGCGGATAGTGAACGAACGGCGCGCGGCAGCGCGCCAAAATTTGGCTTATCTTTTCCACATCAATTTGGCATGCCGTTTCCAAATTTTGAAGGCAGGTCATCAAGGGTCAGCGAGCTAGTCAAGGTCAAGCGAGGTCACCTCTAAAAAAGTTTAACCAGTCGTCACGCTGTAACGGATACAAATATTTTAATGAAACTTTCAGCGTTTGCTTATCTTTAGGGATGCAACAAAACGTACCAGAGGAATTTTTCATCTTTTCCCGTTTTTGACTACATATAAATTTTGCATATTTGCCTATAGCAGTTCAAATCGAGGATTCTGGCTAAAGTAAGCATTTTTATCAGGGCAAGTTGACTTCCAACAACGTTTCTCGGTCTGCTCTCTCCATTAGATAAGGAAAATTAAAGAAAAATTGAAAACTTAAAGTTTTGAAATAAAAAAAAACAATTTGGGGGCCCAAACATTGTATGGCCCTGGTCGATTTCGCTGTCCTTTTCTAATTCCAAATAACTTTTTTTTTCCCAAATATCCCCCAAAATTAACTCCGAAGAACCAAAACAAGTAAGTCGTGAAAAGTCGTGGAAATTTAACCCCCTAGTAATGTCACTTTTGGAGAAATGGTTTTTGGGTAGATCCGGACCCTACTAATCGAGCGCTTTCCGATGACACCTCTTTTGTTTTCGTGCGACGCTTAGTTTGGATTTTAGATGGGGTTACTATCCGCCCCCCCCCACCTCCGAGACGGGGTTTGAGGATCTGACAGGAGAGACGGCGCGGGTTAACATGGGGCTTTATGAAGCATGCCCTCCAATCCATTTGGGTCGGCCTTCATGCATTTGCCCTCCCTTAATACATCTCAGAAAAAAAACGCCCATGGAAGTAGGAATGACAAGAAAAAGCAGATATTAAATTTGTGTTTGAGATTAGGTTATTGATTAACCGTAGCATGTCATACATGTACCTTCAAATGCGAATGCAAACCTGAAATTTATATTCAGTCCCTTATGTATCGCCACATATATAAATAATATCTAAAATATGTAGCTAACAAATATGGTATTGACATATCCTCATATCCATATCAGGTACACACACTGACATGCTGAACCAGCATTACACCAGAGTGGTACACACGCTGACAGAGGATGCTGGGCCTAAGTGATATAATTCTGACGAAAATCAAAATAACTCACCTCACTCACAATACAATAACTCACCACTCGTCACTCTCTGAAAGGGTAACGAGAAAATAGCTATTTCTACGCCAAGCAGCCTTCTAATATCATTCCTAAGCCTTGCAATACTTCAGTAATTAATTATTGTTATGATAATCACGTAAGCTCTTTGGTACCATCACAAATCATTATTTTATCGTGACATTCTCTGGGCGTTTCAACAGAAAGCAAAACCTTTCGCAACTACCAGTTCACCAACTTCCCCTCCTCTGGGGGTAGATTGTTACGGATGACGGGGACGTTGGTAAAATTGAAGTTCAATACAATATATTATTCACGCCTAGTATTAGTTTACGCCGTCTGAAAAGCCCATATTTCACGTTTTCAGTAACAACACTGGCTTGAGTCCTGGCTGACGGTAGCTCATGGTCTATGGCTTTTATAGAACGCGCAGACGGTCATACTGTAGCTGCACCTTCTCTGCGCGGTCATTTCCGTCTGGTGAGAAATGTCTGTAGAAATATTGAATAAAATTATCTTGAAACAGTTCTCCTAAAACGCTGGATAAAAATAGGCACTTCTTTGGCTATTCTGCTTCACCACCAGTCCACAGAACGTTAATACCGACTGATGTTGAAGCACGCTGACTAAGTTGCTACAGTCTGCAGCAATTTACGGCGCGGGTTTTCTGGTGCAGTAATTCCACTATCTGGTGCACATAGTGGAATATTTTACGCAACATTACGAGTACAGTGAAGAGGCACACGATAAAAGCGTTTCACTGTTGCAAATCTGAGGGACACTGGCAATGACGACGACACCTAACAAGTTAGCAGGTGGGCGAAAAATTGAGGCTCAAGCACATATATCAAAAGTTTACTTTCGTCCCAAAAATGTGCCACATCATCAACATTGCGCAGCCGCGGGTCGAAAGGGCTTCCGCTTGGCTTTCCGTGAGAAGAGGATGCTCGACTTCATACATTTGGAGAAAATGCTGTTGCATTAACCATCCCGTGCATCAACTAGACCCGACATCAATATCAATCATGTATCAACATGTTTTTTGTTTGTTGCAATGCCAATTTTTCCTTTTCTCTCTGAAATTTCAATGGCTGCGCTTTGCCCGTAATTTTACATTTATCACCCACTTGCTAACCTTTTATGCGTCCGTTATCATTACCATTTTTCATTTACAATTCACGTGCCTATTAACCTGGCATTACACCGGAGTAGTACACGCGCTTACATACTGAGCCAGCATTACACCGGAGTGGTACACACGCTGACATACTGAGCCAGCATTACACCGGAGTGGTACAAGCGCTGACATACTGAGCCAGCATTACACCGGAGTAGTACACATGCTGACATACTGATTCGGCATTACATCGGAGTGGTACACACGCTGACATACTGACACGGCATTACACCAGAGTGGTACACACGCTGACATACTGGCATTACCCTTGAGTGCAAGCCATGCACGCCTTCTATGAGTCGCGTGACAGTGATGGAAAACACCGGCAACTCGGCATTGCCTTCGATGAGTCGTGTGACAATAATGAGGAAACATCGGCAACTGGAGGAAAATTTTTGGGAAGCACTTTTGCTGCTTGACAGGATACGGTAGGAACATTTTGGGAATAACTATGAATAATGAGGCAGCATTTCAGGGTTTAAATATGCAACACACGAAGAAAATTGTGATAAAACGTTCCAAATCGGGAAGCCAGCAGCCTATTGATTTTTAATGGGATTTTCGCCGCCCTGGCCATACTCATTGATGCTTGTTAAATGCTTTGCCAACAAGCGCCTGCATATGCTCTGATCCTTTTACGACTTCTAGCTCGGGATTGAATATAAAATTGATCTATACAAGGACATACAATCAACTTACTTCCCAGGGCACAGTTCATACGTCCATAGGACGGCCACAGAGGAGACCGGGTGGAGTTGTTACACGTGATGGCTGATGCAACGTTGTCTCCAGTTATCTGGGATGGAACATCAATTTCTCCAAATGTATGAAGTCGATAGACATAGCAACCACACCTGTTGATACTGGCACCGTCTTCTCACGGTAAAACAAGCGCAAGTTCTTTCAACCAACGCGTGCGGATTGGTGACGATGTGGTACATTTTTGGAACATAACTATAAGTTCAATGTCTGTGCTTCGCCCTTAACCGGCGCCGTCTTTCCGGTCAGATCCTCACACCCTGTATCGGGGGGGGGCGGATAGTAACCCCCTCTAAAATCCGAAGTAAGCGTCGCACGAAAATGAAAGAAGTATCATCGGAAAGCGCTCGACGAGTACGGTCCGAATCCACACCTAAAACAATTTTTCCCCAAAAGTGACGTCACCAGGGGGCTAGATTTTCACTTTCCACGACCTAGATAATGTTTTTGGCTCTGGGAGTTCATTTTGGGGATAAATAAAAAACATAAGTTATTTGGAGTGAGAAAAGGACAGCGAAATCGACCAGGGTTTGAATTATTTTTAGCCCCCCAAATATATTATTTTTTAATTTCAAAATTTTGAGTTTTCAAGTTTTCATTAATTTTCCTTTTCCAGTGGGTAGAGCATACCTAGAAACGTTGTTGTAAGTCAACGTTGTTGTAAGTCAACGTTGTTGTAAGTCAACGTTGTTGTAAGTCAACTTGCCCTAATAAAAAATGCATACTTTAGCCAGAATCTTCTATTTGAACTGCAATTGGCAAATATGCAAAATTTATATGTAGTCAAAAACGAAAAAATCCAAAATTCCACTTGTGCGTTTTGTTGCATCCGTAGAGATAAGCAAATGCTGAAAGTTTCATGAAATATCTGTATCCGTTAAAGCGTGACGACTGGTTGAACGTTTTTGGAGGTGACCTCACTTGACCTTGACTAACTCGTGAACCCTATATGACCTGACTTCAAAATTTTGAAACGGCATGTCGAATTGATGTGGGAAAAGAGATGCCAAATTTGGACGCGCTGCCGTGCGAAGTTCGTCCAATATCCGCGAAAAACCTGGGGGGAGGGGGATTCGGTTAAAGACACCCCCGAGACGGGACGGGTTAATTTCTAACTAGTCGTCTACTTGCTAGCTTTTTAGAGGTTGGCGATCATTACCATGTTCTCTCAGCTTTGCAGCGGTGAAATGCCTTTGCCGTCTGCCGCTACACTGTACTTACAATGTTGCATGATATGCTGCAGCCTGCACCAGCAAACCTGTGGTGTAAATTTATACAGCCTGCATCAACTTAATCAGCCTATATCAACGTTTCACGACTGGTAATGACGTAAAATTACAACTGAATTACGTATTTTTATTGCAGTGTTTCCTAAAACTGTTTCACGATGATCTTGTTAAATATTTCTACCGGAATTTTTCAACAGACGGAAAAAAACTAAACGAAGGAAATACATATATATATATATATATATATATATATATATATATATATATATATAAAGTTCATGAGGTGCACAACAAATCACGTGCGTTTGAAACACCGCCATTTTTATCTAGATCTATTTGGAATCAGAAAAGGAAGGCGAACTCGACAATGGTCCTAATTGTGTCCACCCAATAATAAATATGTTAATCGAGATTGCTAAAATCTTAAGTTTTACATTTTCGTCACCTTGTCTTTTTCAAGTGGATAGAGCGGATCGCAAAACGTTGTTATCAGTCAACTTGCCCTCATAAAAATGCCTACTTTTGCCAGAATCTTCTATTTTAGCATTAATGGAAAAAAATGGAAAGCTAATACGGCATCAGAAACGAAAAACTTCAAGCATTTCTCTACTGCATTTTGTGCATCCCTAAAGATAAGCACACGGTTAAAGTTTCATTCAAATATATTCATCCATTAAAGCGTGACGATTGGTTGAACGTTTTTTTTAGGTGGGCTCACTTTAATTCGAATAACTCGTTGGCCGTATATGACCTGATCTCAAACCGTTCACACAACATGCGAGATTGACGTGGGCAAGGTGTGCCAAATGTCAGCGTGCTGTCGCGCACCGTTTGTCGCCATCCGCGGAAAACCTTATGATGATGGGGGTAAAAAGACCCAGGAGATAGTGTTAGTATAAAGACTGACCTGGAATTTCTTTAAGACAAGCAAAGAAGCTAGAAGCGTCTCAGGGTACTGCAAGATCGACTATACTTGAGCATTAGAACAGACCAAGGAAGCCAGGAAGAAGGCACTGAAAATGATCGGGGCAATACATAGGAATGTATCATACAGAAATGAGGAAGTGATCAGGAAGCTTTACTGTGCATACGTCAGGCCACATTTGGAATACTGCATCCAAGCTTGGTCTCCCAGCTATGAAAAAGATTGTTGGCTTTTAGAGAGAGTACAAAAGAGGGCTACAAAAATGGTTAATGGCATAAGCAACCTGGCATATGAGGAAAGATTGAAGAAATTGAATATGTTTTCTCTTAGATATAGAAGGCTGAGAGGAGATCTCATCGAAGTCTTTAAATTTGTCCATGGTCTGGAGAGGGGATACCTTGGGGAAATGTTTCAATTGAACAGAAATGATGTAATTAGAGGTCATAAATTCAAAATTAAAGTTAACCACAGCAGAACAGGGTTAAGGCAAACTTTCTTCACCAACAGGGTAGTAGAACACTGGAACCAGCTGCCAGAAAACATTGTCAGTAGCAGCATATTGGACATCTTTAAAAACAGCATAGACAATCATTATAGGAATAGAGGGCTTGCTTTTCAGTATTACAGGGAGGGCTGATTGACAGATTTGGTGGGCAACTGGTTCAGTGTACAGAGTGCAACCAAGAAGGGCCCTTGTGGCTCATAGTTGCACTAATCTTTTATGTCTTTATGTCTTTATGTCTTTATTAGTTAGCCACTTGACCTTCTGCCATCAACACTGAACTCATGAAATACAATACCATAACTCCCCCACTCCAGTCTCTTCTGCAATCAACATTGAACTAATGAAGTACAATATCATAACTCCCCCACCTCCCCAGTCTGCCACCAACACTAACGAAATACGACACCATATCTCCTCCACTTCCCCTTCGGCCACCAACACTGAACTAATGAAGTACAAAACCATATCTCCCCCTTCTGCCAATCAACACTGAAATAATGAAGTACAACATATCGGGCCCAGTATCAAGCCAATCCATGGTTATTGGTAGGCTCTGGACTTCTGAATATGCTACGATATTCCAATGACTTTCCACGTTGATAACCAACTTGTAATCTTCGTTGCCAGTGCTGTGCTCTTCCTCTGTTGCAAACAATTAACAGGACATTCTCCCTGGAGTGTGCTTCCGTTCGGTGGAGCGCTTTGTCCTGCAACTTCGCCTTGCTAACGATCACACGGAGATACGAGTGCCTTCTTCTTGGTGCCCCGAGGTGGCCCACTCCCCGGTGGCGTGTCCCGGGAGGCCCACTCCCCAGTGGTGTGTCTAGAGAGTCCCACTCCCCGGTGGTGTGCCTCAAGAGGCCCACTCCCCAGTGGTGTGTCTCGAGAGGCCCACTCCCCGATGGTGTGTCTCGAGAGGCCCACTCCCCAGTGGTGTGTCTCGAGAGGCCCACTCCCCAGTGGCGTGCCCCGGGAGGCCCACTCCCCAGTGGCGTGCCCCGGGAGGCCCACTCCCCGGTAGCGTGTCCCGGGAGGCCCACTCCCCAGTGGTGTGTCTCGAGAGGCCCACTCCCCAGTGGCGTGTCCCGGAAGACGCACTCCCCAGTGGCGTGTCCCGGGAGACGCACTCCCCAGTGGTGTGTCCCGGGATGCCCACTCCTCGGTGGTGTACCCCGGGAGGCCTACGCCCCTCGGTGGTGTACCCAAGGAAGCCTACTCCTCGGTGGTATACCCCGGGAGGCCTACGCTCCTCGGTGGTGTACCCCGGGATGCCTACGCCCCTCGGTGGTGTACCCCGGGAAGCCTACTCCTCGGTGGTGTACCCCGGGAGGCCTACGCTCCTCGGTGGTGTACCCCGGGAAGTCTACGCTCCTCGGTGGTGTACCCCGGGAAGCCTACGCTCCTCGGTGGTGTACCCCGGGAGGCCTACGCTCCTCGGTGGTGTACCCCGGGAAGCCTACTCCTCGGTGGTGTACCCAGGGAGGCCTACGCTCCTCGGTGGTGTACCCCGGGAGGCCTATGCTCCTCGGTGGTGTACCCCGGGAGGCCTACGCTCCTCGGTGGTGTACCCCGGGAGGCCTACGCTCCTCGGTGGTGTACCCCGGGAGGCCTACACTCCTCGGTGGTGTACCCCGGGAGGCCTACGCTCCTCGGTGGTGTACCCCGGGAGGCCTACGCTCCTCGGTGGTGTACCCCGGGAGGCCTACGCTCCTCGGTGGTGTACCCCGGGAGGCCTACGCTCCTCGGTGGTGTACCCCGGGAGGCCTACGCTCCTCGGGGTGTACCCCGGGAGGCCTACGCTCCTCGGTGGTGTACCCCGGGAGGCCTAATCCCCAGTGGCGTGCTCCGGCGAACTACTGAGATAAAAATTCCATAGAGCTGATTGCTATGTGACTTTCTAAGAACTGTACCCAAAACAACTATAATTAAAAAAGCATGTACTTCTAATCATATCTGCAATGAAATAGACGTGTGGCATTACCATGGGTTAGCCATTCTTACGTCAAAATATTCCGTATTTCGGCGTACAGAGCGCCTGCGATACGGGTGCTCAAGTGACGTGCCAGGGCATAGTAATGATCTGACCTGATATTGACTTAAAACCTAAAACACCATTATAGGGTTTGCTGCCAGACATTCCAGTGCTTCAGAAATATTACTTGGTGACAAATCTATGCACACAAACGTTGTGACCATTTGAAGCCCAGCTTGATGTGGTGATCGGATATGATATCACACTATTATTTATACGTTGTTATGTAACAAATTTATTTTGTATACGCTCAGCCTAAACTATTGATTGTACGTTATATGGTTTGTTAAACGAGGACGTTTCAAAGTACGCCTAAAAACCACATTTATCAGAGGAGGTGTCGTGAATATTGTTTCCCCTGGTTCTGTAATCGTAAGGCATTGGACCTCAGTTTTGGTTTGACAAGATGTTTGATCGTGCATTGTTCGAAAGAGCGTTGAATTGAAAAGCGATATATTCAACGGTTTGGAATATATCACCAAAAAACTCAGATGCCAATTAATCTCCCCTCCCCTACTGAGAAGGTTGATATCTCCCTATTGCCGTACATAAGTGGTCGCATTTCCATGACTCACTCCACGTGATAATGCTTCCTGTGGGTTGAGCCTCCCGAGACGCCAGCCCTGGATCTGGTGCTCAACTTACCCCTGGAACCATTCATTACATTCGCTAGTGGATAGTGGACAAGGGCTTAAAAAACTTACACATGATGCTTCACATGGGGATGGTGTTTTTCAGGTAATGCTCGATCACGTTTTGCAATACACTTAATGCTGAGTTTAGAAAATATAATTGGTATTCAAACATGCTAAACTTTTGCTTGAAGCAAAATTGGCAATGTTTCGGCATCACTTGCTAACACAACACGTTACCCATGACGACTTTTCCGTTGATTCATTAAGCTACGACAAACGTGGCATGTGTAAACAATGTGTAAGCAAATGTGCGTAATGCCATCCACGACATAATGCAACCAGCATCAAATCCACTTGTACCGTTCACATACTCTGATACGGTTATCTATCAGCTCCGACACATCACATGATCTGTTGCCTGTTAAAGTAGCGTGCTGTCGGCATTTTACTCCGACACATCTCATGATTAAGTATGCAAAGGTACCGTGCTGTCGGCATTCTATTCCGACATATCACATGATTTGTTGCCTGCTGAAGTACCGTGCTGTCGGGATTCTATTCCGACACATCACACGATTTGTTGCCTGTTGAAGTAGCGTGCTGTCGGGATTCTATTCCGACATATCACATGATTTGTTGCCTGTTGAAGTAGCGTGCTGTCGGGATTCTATTCCGACACATCACACGATTTGTTGCCTGTTAACATAGCGTGCTGTCGGCATTCACGAATGGTTTAACAGCGAATTCCCTGTCGCTGAATTATTTATAGGCGTGCAAAGAACGAGCTCCGCATGAGAGACGAACATTGACCGCTGGAAGCGACGGTTGTCGGCAGATTTGCCACACTCCGCTGCGAAGCCCGTTCAGATTAGAGAAGAAACGCGAGACATTGTTTATGCAATTTTGCATAGAGATTGGCAAAAGTCACTCGCAATGCTTAAATGAGATCGACAATCAGCATAATACAAGTGCACGGTGGCCGGCAGAGAAGGTGCGAGTCCACCCAAATACTGAAGTTGAACATCGATCGGCATAGTGAAGGGTACGACAGCCCGAAGGTAGTCAGCGCCGTCTAGCGACACTCGAGGCAGACTGAAGTGGCGACTGTCGCTCCCAGGGAGCACGACACCAGTCCAGCAACAGCGCCTGTCTCGGTGCGGATGCCGCCATGCAAGAGATACACCAACAGGGATAAATTAATAAATACGACTACGAAACAACGACTACCAAGGGTGAACAATGAGTGGGCAGACCATCAGAGCGACACGGGTAGCGGAACTGGCGACATGGTAGCGGCGCTAGCGACACGGATAGCGGAACTGGATGATAAGTTACTCGTTGTTGGTGATTCGCTCTTTGAACAAAGAGCTCTGCCGCCATCGGTGCTTCAGCCGCTACAATACGGAAAAACAACTACTGTCAACTAGTGGTAAAAATTGCCGGCAGCTTCACTGCATACAAAATGGCGTTCAGCGCACGTACATACTCCACACCCACACACACGTCCGTGTATACGCCCACTGTTGGGCGTGCAGACATTGTGCAAACAATCAGATCTATATGTATATATATATACAGGTGACCGGGATAGTAGACACCATAATTTGGAGCCGCGCCACAATGCCTCGAATATTTCAACAGCAAGATGAAAGGAGTCGTTAATGTCATTCTCACACAGCGAGTACTACAGTGGAGCAGAGTATACTTCAAATGTACTGCAACAGTAGCTGTGTCAAAATGAGAACGACTTACAACTCACCAATTACAACCACATGCTCTTAATGCATCTTCAATGACGTCAATAAATGCAAGTTTCAACAACAAACGCAAGCAGACAGTAAAGTCCAGGATGATAGAAGAGCGCAGTTTTCAAACGACAAGGAACAGATCCTCATCAAAGTCATCAAAAACGGAATTTTGACGAATCAGAGTTCACAGGGAGCACTGACTGTCTGAAAGAACATAATTGTAACTCTGAAAGACAAGAGGCATAGACGAGGCGGACGTGACTTGCTTCAGAGAAAGACACGACGTATCCCTGTTTGCACAGCAGCCTCTGCCCGCATGCACAGAACATAACTGAAGCCGAGAGTAGGGAAGCGTGGTGTGTGCTGGTAACAGCGGTGTAGCATACTATACATGGTAGGTGCTACGATAGGGCAGCCAGAGGGAACTCAACAGCGAAACAGACTGACAGACAGACAGAGAGACAGACGGACAAAGAGATAGCGAAAGGCAGAGAGAGAGAGTGGACCACTGCTGGATAGGGACCCTAGATGAGATGACATAAGATGAGTACGATCGAAGCCAGCACTCTTTTAGATCACCTAAGCCCAGACTAAACCCAGACCAACTCACTGACAGATAAGCGCGGTGCATCCCAAGCGGGAATAGCTCGGATCAACTCAGATCAGTTCAGGTCAGTTTGAACTGAACTAAGATCTTGTGTCAGCGGTCGGAAAATTACGGTGTAATTTGTGAACCATGGATACGTCCATTGTCGCAATTGCGTCTCAATGGCGCCACGTCCAAACGGTGGCTGTTGGACTCGGTCCCCTGAATACCAATACGGGGTGTGTCCTGAATCTGCGCCTCTGGGATGCTCACCCAAATTGTAGTCCTGGAGACGTCTCCAGGCTACAGTTGTGGAACGCGTCTCCCAAACTATAGTTCTGGAGACGTCTCCAGGCTACAGTTGTGGAACGCGTCTCCCAAACTATAGTTCTGGAGACGTCTCCAGGCTACAGTTGTGGGACGCGTCTACCAAACTATAGTCCTGGAGACGTCTCCAGGCTACAGTTGTGGGACGCGTCTCCCAAACTATAGTTCTGGAGACGTCTCCAGGCTACAGTTGTGGGACGCGTCTACCAAACTATAGTCCTGGAGACGTCTCCAGGCTACAGTTGTGGGACGCGTCTCCCAAACTATAGTTCTGGAGACGTCTCCAGGCTACAGTTGTGGAACGCGTCTCCCAAACTATAGTTCTGGAGACGTCTCCAGGCTACGGTTGTGGAACGCGTCTCCCAGAGTACATCTCAGAGACATGCCCCCATCCTACGGCTCCACCGATCACGCTTGCCCAGTCGATGAGCGAGCCACAGGCCGGCGAAGCGCCCGTGTTCCGGTCCGCTTGCCCTCTACGCATCGCTACCTTGTGTGACAACAGTAGATTGTTTTGTTTTCTAGCAAAAAATGGCGACGCAAATCGGCGCTGGTGAGTCCGGGCAGTTCGATGACGTCATATACGGATGCATCAGTTCGCGAGTGGGGCTTTTCGCTGGTTTGACACACGCCGAGTGAACACCGTTACCAGAGACGGTACGTAGTTCCCGGATAATGGAAAAGAGCGGTCCTCCAACTGATCCGGTGATGCCGGCCATCAAGTCCATCCGGGTGACGCGCATTTCACTCAAGACCAAGGCCAAATTTGTTGGCGCCTATACTCGACATCTAACCAACCGCGCTGCTGAGTGGCACTGGCTGAGACGGGAGCGGCAACTGAAGTGGGGGTGAGCATTGAGAAGTTGCAGCATTGATCAGTGGCAGCACTGAGCAGTGGCAGCACTGAAGAGTGGCAGCACTGAAGAGTGGCAGCATTGAACAATGGTATCACTGAGTAGTGGCAGCACTGAGCAGTGGCAGCATTGAACAGTGGCAGCACTGAGCAGTGGCAGCACTGAGCAGTGGCAGCACTGAGCAGTGACAGCACTGAACAATGGCAGCATTGAACAATGGCAGCACTGAGTAGTGGCAGCACTGAGAAGTGGCAGCACTGAGCAGTGGGACCACTGATCAGTGGGACCACTGATCAGTGGGAGCACTGAACAGTGGGAGCACTGAGCAGTGGCAGCACTGAGCAGTGGCAGCGCATGAGAGGAGCGTTACATGAGAGGAGCGCAGCACGGACAGACGCCGCTCAAATGGGCGAAGGCGCAGCAGCTAGTGTGCTCTACAGCGAGTATGAAGGAACACGTGTTTCACCAACGGTCAACTGCGAAACCCTGCCATGTTTCAGACCTGACGTCATATCGCAACGCAAGTCGGCAGCAAACGGACGACACGCCATGTTCGATGACACGGGACACGCATCGTTTACCTAGCACATCGAACAGAGACATTCGTGCTGCTTGCCCTCATAGTTAAAACACCAAGACAGGGCAGACAAGAAACGCAGCCAGTTCAACATCCCAGCAACACCGCACGTCCTAGCCAGTCACACACCACCACCCACCACCCAACACACCTAGCCACACACCACCACCCACCACACACCATACGCAGTCATACACCACCACCCACTGTATCCAGTCGCACAACACCACCCACCACCCACCACACCTAGCCACACACCACCACCCACTGTACCCAGTCGCACACCACCACCCACCACCCACCACACCTAGCCACACACCACCACCCACTGTACCAAGTCACACACCACCACCCACCACCCACCATACCCAGTCACACACCACCACGCACCACCCACCACACCTAGCCACATACCACCACCCACTGTACCAAGTCACACACCACCACCCACCACCCACCATACTCAGTCACACACCACCACCCACCACCCACAATACCTTGTCACACACCACCACACACCACCCATCACACCAAGTTACACACCACCACCCACTGTAACCAATCACGCCACGACCCACTGCACCCAGCCATATCCAAACCTACTCAGCACAGCCACGTCATACCACCCACCATACCCAGAGATTGACCAGACTGCTAGTCTGCAGCTGGGCAACACCACCACAGGGCCGGCCAGGCCGCAGGTGCCCACACCCTGTCTGACCTTGGCGGAGGCATCAGCCGGCGCTGGCGCCGCTGCCGGGTTGTCATCGGCGTCCGGCACCCTCTGCTCCTGTACTGACGCCAGCCTGACGAAACAGACGTGTCACGTACACACCGTCACAACTGCCATCAGGGTAGTGGCCACGCCTCTCCAACACAGAGGCCACGCCTCCCCAAGATCCGGCACCATCTGCTCCTGTACTGACGCCAGCCTGACGGAACAGACGTGTCACCTACACACCGTCACAACTGCCACCAGTACAGAGGTCACGCCTCTCCAACACAGAGGCCACGCTTCCCCAGTACAGATGACACGCCTCCCCAGCACAGAGGCCACGCCTACCCAACTCAGACGCTTTGTCTCCCCAGTACAGATAACACGCCTCTCCAACACCGCGGCCACGCCTCCCCAACACAGAGAACACGCCTCTCCAACACAGAAGCCACGCCTACCCAGTACAGATGACACACCTCTCCAGTACAGAGGCCACGCCTCTCCAGTGTAGAGGCCACGTCTCCCCAACACAGAGCCCACGCCTGCCTGTTGGCTGGCAGTGGCGTTGACGGCTAAGCCTTCCCTCGATGTACATGGTGTCGGCTTGGAGACAGATTCCTAAATTAAAACAGTATCACCGCAAGGTGTAGCGCGTAGTGTGCAGCGTCGCAAGTTATGTGTGGCTACAATGAGCCACAGTGAGCTAGTAAGGCTAGTAATAGGATCCGGACTTGTCACAGGTCGGGGACGGATGTAATGAGATGGAGGGAATTGTGAACTAGAAGCGGGAACACCACGGTTCTGGCGAAGGTCTGGAAGGAGCAATACCGCTGAAGATGTGCATAACTACAAGGGACACTTCCGCAGGGTACGTGGATCACTGGAAAAGACAATACCACGGAGGAGGGGAGGACTAGAAAAGAAAATAACACGAAGGTGGTCGAAGACTCGAAAAGACAAAGCCTTGGAGGTGATGTATGTAGGACAAGGACAGACAATATGACGAGGGAGGTGGAGGGCTAGAAAAAGTAATGCCACGGAGGTTGTAGGCTAGAAGGACCAATACCACGGAGGATATAGTGGGCTAGAAAACTAATCCCACGGATGAAGTAGACGGCTAGAAAGAACAATCGGCACACAGGTGTCACGCGGGTAGTCGAAACAAAGTCCGCCAATAATGATCAAGATACGATATTGGGCCATGGTCATTATGGCACGGCGGATAGCATGTAATACTGAGAGAAGGGCAGACGGATCGTGTATGGCCTATCAGTCGGACAGACGGATCGTGTATGGCCTATCAGTCGGACAGACGGATCGTGCATGGCCTATCAGTCGGACAGACGGATCGTGTATGGCCTGAAAGGTGTATGCCTATCAGTGGACAGAGGATCGTTAGTATCAGTCGGACAGACGGATCGTGTATGGCCTATCAGTCGGACAGACGGATCGTGTATGGCCTATCAGTCGGACAGACGGATCGTGTATGGCCTATCAGTCGGACAGACGGATCGTGTATGGCCTATCAGTCGGACAGACGGATCGTGTATGGCCTATCAGTCGGACAGACGGATCGTGTATGGCCTATCAGTCGGACAGACGGATCGTGTATGGCCTATCAGTCGGACAGACGGATAGCGGTTGGTCTCTAACTTGGTGAATCGTCCTGCCCCAGGAAATGTGGCTCATCTTCTGGATATGTGGAATACATGCGTGGTTGCCGATACTGGACGTCACAGTACATGTTGCCCTGCATCCCAGCATATGTACACTAAGCATGTGTTGCAGATAACAGCCTCACCTTTTCAATGTTACTAATGTACCAGACAATTTTTTAATCCTACGTAGAGCGTTTTCTAGTCGTTGCGGCTCTTCTCCGATGAATCTGCGAAGCGAAGAACACCCGAATATTAAAGACCAAGCAGTACGCAGTAGGAAAAGTGGGGTAGACCAGGGGGAATACTGGACAGTGTGCACACCATCTAACAAGAAATTCATGTACGTCTAAAAATTACGCACATGCACTGTAATCCAAATTCTTCATGTCGCTCGTAGGCGAGAGAGCTAGCGACAATTCAGCTTCGTCAGATGTTATGTTTGTTGCAGAAACAGTCATTTGGGCAGTGTTTCGCATATTGCATTGCCATTGCCGGACCCCACCATGATTGTGAGGGCTTCGATGTCTAATGCACTGATTGCCTCCGCCGCGCAATGCCCGAACAAAGAATGCTATCTGGAGAGTTTAGCCGGCCAGAGCCCCAGCCCGCACTGGCCGCCCCTGTGCCGGTAACACGGGGACCAGACGAGGTCTGGGTCGTCAGACGAGCGCTCAGGTGACCCCCGGCTGGGAGGGTACATTAGCAGCTGGCCAGAGCCCCAGCCCGCACTGGACTCCCCTGTGCCGGTAACACGGGGACCAGACGAGGTCTTGGTCGTCAGATGAGCGCTCAGGTGGCCCCCGGCTGGGAGGGTACATTAGCAGCCGGCCAGATCAGCCAGGGAACACGCGCCGTGACGGCACGTTGTCGACACGCTGCACCCCCATAGTGGCGAACACGAACTCCCAGGTCGGGTGAAAGAGGCACACACGTTGTGTCTACTAAAACACCCTGCGCCATAAAAAATCACAATCAACATTTTCTTTAGATGTCGAAACACATAATGACAACATAACACGAAGGACTATGAGGTTTGGAGAACTCAGTTCCGAATGAAGCACAAGAGTCCTTAATGGTGCACTTATCGCCAGCCATGCCTGACCTACCTTTCCTCCTTCTTCACTCGATCAGACTCTATTGCTACGAGCCCCCGCAGATTGGACTCCAGCTCGGGAAATCGCTTTTGCAAGTCTGCGACCGCCTTACTGAGGACAGAAGGGAACAACAATCAGCTCAGGTAATCACTGTATACTCAATACTTCCACATACTTGCGTACCAAACGACCAAGAATGCATCTCATCTCTCCTGCAGAGCAGCAGCAATGTCAAAGTCGGAGGCAAAAGATTCGAGAGCAGTGTACACTAGTACCCTTGCACACACGGGCACACATGGGCACACATGGGCACACATGGGCACACATGGGCACACATGGGCACACATGCAGGCACACGCCTCGCAAAAACACACTCACACATCACTGACACCGGACCATTTCGTATATGCCATCAAACTGTGGTGTTAACTTTCCATCCGCGATGGCACTACAATTGAGACCTCGACCACAATTTATTCATACATGCCTACGTTAAACCTGCGCCTTATGAACTTCAATTATTCATTTCATAAAACTTCATCAAGTGCCCCAAATTACACCAAGACGCTAACTGGAAAGGCCATTCAATAGTTGACCCGGAGACAAGAGTGCTTTCTTATTTATTTATTTCACAATACATGCCCTCCACGTGCAGTGGCTGTTACGAACAGTCTGGGATATGCTATGGACAGTCTTGAACTAGCGTGGTTCACACTGCTACGGCCCCATAGCTACCGGACCCACCTGGCTTTGCTGAGAACCAGCGCCATGACGTCATGATACACACCGCTACGGCCCCATAGATACCGACCCACCTGGCCTTGCTGAGAACCAGCCCCATGACGTCATGATACACACCGGTACGGCCCATAGCTACCGACCCACCTGGCCTTGCTGAGGACCAGCGCCATGACGTCATGATACACACCGGTACGGTCCCATAACTACCGACTGACCTGGCCTTGCTGAGGATCAGCGCCATGACGTCATGGTGCTGAGGACCAGCGCCATGACGTCATGATACACACCGGTACGGTCCCATAACTACCGACTGACCTGGCCTTGCTGAGGATCAGCGCCATGACGTCATGATACACACCGGTACGGCCCATAGCTACCGACCCACCTGTCATTGCTGAGAACCAGCGCCATGACGTCATGATACGCACCGGTACGCCCCATAGCTACCGACCTACCTGGCCTTGCTGAGAACCAGCGCCATGACGTCATGATACACACCGGTACGGCCCATAACTACCGACCCACCTGTCATTGCTGAGAACCAGCGCCATGACGTCATGATACGCACCGGTACGCCCCATAGCTACCGACCCACCTGGCCTTGCTGAGGATCAGCGCCATGACGTCATGATGCACACCGGTACGGCCCCATAGCTACCACCGACCCACCATGTCATATGCTGAGAACCAGCGCCATGACGTCATGATACGCACCGGTACGCCCCATAGCTACCGACCCACCTGGCCTTGCTGAGGATCAGCGCCATGACGTCATGATGCACACCGGTACGGTCCCATAACTACCGACTGACCTGGCCTTGCTGAGAACCAGCGCCATGCTCTCGACGTCGTTCATGTTGACTCGCCGCCGTCGGTTTATCACATTGCCCCTCAGGTCCTCTACGTGCTGTTCCACGCCACTGCAAAGGTCAGCCACAAGGTCACATTTGGGTCACACTGCTGAGTGGGTGCTGCAATGTTGGTCAGGTAGTGTGATGTTCTGCCCGTGGTCTACGCACCATTGGAGACGGGGATTGTGTTGTATTGCATTCATTATATTGTTCTTGCTCACCGAATGCTGGCATGAGAAGTCAGAATCTAATAAATGAAAAATATGTTATATTTTGGTTAAAATGTCAAGCTAATCACCATGGCGTACTCTGAGAACACAAACATATGAAAGGAAGGCACCATGAGGTGCATAAAGGTGCACATAGCAGCTAAGCAGGCTTTGCACCCTGCCGAATGGCATTGCCTTGTTTCATAAAGCAAAGTATTGATGTATGTTCGTGAAAAGTTTGCAATTGTGGTGGTATAAGTAGCCTTTTTCAAACACATCAACGTACACTTTTATATTTACATTTTAGTGTACAATTTGCACTTCACATCTTACTACCGTCCTACCTCAAATAAAGGCTAGTTGTTTCATAAAACTTCAATATCCAGACTGCTTACCATAACTAGTGGTAAATGCAGGCAATCAAACGCCTTCCGGTAAGGGGAAGGGCGCAAGCGATCGGCGATAACGATGTTTTCTGACATATCACACGACGAGTAGGGAGAAGGTTAGATTAACCTCGACATACACATACGACTGTATATGGGACTCAACTGAAGCCTACAGATGGCTGGAACGTCATATATTGAGAAACGCAAGAACAATAAAACGTCGTTCCCATCTTCCTGGTGCAACTCTTGCGATTTATCCCCAAAACAGTAATGCAATCATAATTTGCAAACGAACACTACGGAGGACCAAAGGAAACAATGATTCAAGATGCATTGGAAGAAAATAATCATTTCAAGACAAATCATCTTGAAATTATACATTTCACAAACGGAATTCGCTCACCTGGTTTTCCCGGCGACTGCTAAATGTTCCGCCATTGCACTTGCACCATTCGGGGACAGCGGTAAAATACATCTGTGCCAAGGAATGGCACACATGCGTAGAGTTTTGAACTCATTATTGAAAGATGTGTACCAACTACTTAATGCTTATTTGATTACAGAAGACAAAGCTAGTTGCAGTGTTTTTAACAATGCTTGCAGCATGTTTTTAACGACTATTTTCTGTTCAGCTCCAAGTTTTCCGTATTAAATATTGGAGGTAAATATTATATCGAAGACAATGAACAGAACATGCTTGATGATGGTCCTTACTAAGTTTGGGCCCATCAATTATTGCTTTCCATTTTGTCGTACTTGATTTACCGACTAATTTGTCAAAATATCATGTGCTCACCTCAGCTAACTAAGAGCGAAGTAAATAGAGTTTACGCACTATGAGGCGATTTGACAATACTAATTTGTGCACTTGTGCGGTAACTCCGCCCAGTAAAGCAGTGTTTCAGCGATGATGAATATGCCTGACACTGGTGGTGATGAATATGGCTGCCACTGGTTGCGCGCATCACCAACTAACAACACCAGGTGCCGCTGAGGGATTCATTCAGTGGGGGCTTGAGTCATGACGCAGACACTTGTGATACTTTTCTCCGATGGAACAAATGATTGGTTTGCTTGCCTGTTTGCTTCTTTCAGGAGGAAAATACGACTAACATTAACACGATGCTCTGCTTCTCAATATCCCCCATTTTTTTCTTCAAGAGTCTTTTCTCCACATACTTGTTGCAATCCTCCCGCACAAAGAGGCCGAAAAACGATACGATTTAAGCTAATTATTTCTGATGGGTAGGGAAACCATGATTTTTATTCAATGCTTTGTTGTCCAGACATTTTAACATGATGATGAGCGCTAAGTTATATACCAAATGAGTGAAAACAAAATGTTTAACAGAACCGGAGAGCATCACACAAAATTAAGCAATCCCAGGATCTCCAATGTCCTAGTAATTCACACGGACAGGGACTGGGCACCTACCGGACTGGGCACCTACCGGACTGGGGACCTACCGGACTGGGCACCCACCGGACTGGGGACCTACCGGACTGGGCACCCACCGGACTGGGCACCAACCGGACTGGGCACCAACCGGACTGGGCACCTACCGGACTGGGCAGGCACGGTCATCACTCGGAGCAATTCTCCAAGGGCTGAGCGGGAGCAGAGGTGGCGACATGTATTGCCACTGATCGCTGGCAGAGGTGGCGACATGTATTGCCAATGATCGCGGGCAGAGGTGGCGACATGTATTGCCACTGATCGCGAGCAGAGGTGGCGACATGTATTGCCACTGATCGCGAGCAGAGGTGGCGACATGTATTGCCACTGATCGCGGGCAGAGGTGGCGACATGTATTGCCACTGATCGCGAGCAGAGGTGGCGACATGTATTGCCACTGATCGCGAGCAGAGGTGGCGACATGTATTGCCACTGATCGCGAGCAGAGGTGGCGACATGTATTGCCACTGATCGCGGGCAGAGGTGGCGACATGTATTGCCACTGATCGCGAGCAGAGGTGGCGACATGTATTGCCAATGATCGCGAGCAGGGGTGGCGACATGTATTGCCACTGAGGCCAAGATCAACACATCGATTGGGTTCTTTAAGACTTCGGGCATTACAGCTGAGCTGATCAGGAAAACTACCGAGCCGATGCGATGTGCTGACCACACATAAATAACGTCATGTAATCTATGTATGTGTGCACGTGTACTAGATAGGGTGCACTCGTAATCTATGTATGTGTAATGAAGCATTGTTGGTATTGTAATGTGATAGCAACGAAGCACATTGTATTCATTTTTCCTGGGCAAACATTAACAAAAAATATGTTTTCACTGACTGGATGACGGAATGCCCTGAATGACCCGTGCACGCACGGATGGATATGATGACAAATACAGCACACACATATATACAGCACACACATATATACAGCACACACATATATTCTAGATTCAGTAGCCGAGCATACGCCCTACTAACCTGAGGTCATGCTCCACAGTTTGCACCTCCTTGCTGTAGACATCCTCCTGTTGTCTGACCCTGGCAGAGTCGGACTCCTCCCGGCCCAGCTGGAGGTCACTGCTGGCCAACAGCTGTGCCCTGCGGCGAATCATAGTACATCATCAGCCCACTCTCTATCCAGAAGTACCCAACGGGACATCATCAGCCACCCCTATCCAGACGTATTGAACAGGACATCATCAGCCCACCCTCTGTCCAGACGTATCCAACGGGACGGCATCAGCTCACTCTCTGTCCAGACGTATTGAACAGGACGTCATCAGCTCACTCTCTGTCCAGACGTATTGAACAGGACGTCATCAGCCCACTCTCTGTCCAGACGTACTGAACAGGACGTCATCAGCCCACTCTCTGTCCAGACGTACTGAACAGGACGTCATCAGCCCACTCTCTGTCCAGACGTACTGAACAGGACGTCATCAGCCCACTCTCTGTCCAGACGTATTGAACAGGACATCATTGGCCCACTCTTTGTGTAGACGTATCCAATGGGACGTCATCAGCCCACTCTCCGTCCAGACGTATCCGACAGGACGTCATCAGCCCACTCTCTGTCCAGACGTACTGAACAGGACGTCATCAGCCCACTCTCTGTCCAGACGTACTGAACAGGACATCATCAGCCCACTCTCTGTCCAGACGTACTGAACAGGACATCATCAGCCCACCCTCTGTCCAGACGTATTGAACAGGACGTCATCAGCCCACTCTCTGTCCAGACGTATTGAACAGGACGTCATCAGGCCACTCTTTGTCCAGACGTACTGAACAGGACGTCATCAGCCCACTCTCTCTCCAGACGTACTGAACAGGACGTCATCAGCCCACTCTCTGTCCAGACGTATTGAACAGGACGTCATCAGCCCACTCTGTCCAGATGTATCCAACGGGACGTCATCAGCCCACTCTCTGTCCAGACGTATCCAACAGGACGTCATCAGCCCACCCTCTGTCCAGACGTATCCAACAGGACGTCATCAACCCACTCTCTGTCCATACGTATCCAACAGGACGTCATGAACCCACTCTCTGTCCAGACGTATTGAACAGGACGTCATCAGCTCACTCTCTGTCCATACGTATCCAACAGGTGGCCGCAGCACTCTTGCCAGAGAGGCAAGCTTGAGTAAGAGGCTGTCGGGTCAACTAGGTGAAATGGATGCATGCATAACGACAGCACACTATTCTGTGATACAGCTCAGCTGCCTGTATTTCAGACACAGGTAGCTGGGCTGGGGTGATAAAGATCGACTGCAGTGGTGATGCAGCTGTTAGCTGGGCTGTATTTCAGATACCGCATGCTCACATTGACACATCATGTGGGAAACCAATGTGGTCTTAAAGCGGAAAAATGCACATGGGACTACGCATTATCTCAAATTTTTAATGCGCCCATCTTTCTGACTGTTTTGTTTTGCTTGCTCAACGATAATATCGACAATCACAGGGACCCAAATAATCATTGCTCAGTTGGCTGCAAGTTTAGCACTCCTCACTATATTGGCGTCAGTCCTACTACACCTCATTTCATCGAAGGGCTATTCGGTACCGCGGTTTGAAGCCGACTCTCCTGAGCAGGGTGTTGTTTTATGTAATTTTGAGGGGCAGGTGCCCCTCAATGTTGGCTTTGCCCCCTCAATAACAATAATTTCAACTTTTACCATGGTACTCTACGGAGAGTGCCCCTAATCCATTTGGGCCGGCCATTTCTTTCATGCATTTTGCTCTTCCCCAGGCATTTTCAGAATTCAACAACCGTGCTCGTGAGATCTTGTTCCTCTGACTTGCTCACCGAGAGGTGAGGTGTGTGTATTTCGCTGCTATGAAGACGACAACACGCGACCCTCCAGCGGCTGCGGCCGGGAGGGAGAGGGGAGCGGACCCCGCCAGCTGACGACGCGCCGCCCCGTCCCTCGGGCGTGGGTCTGTCTCGGTCGAGTACCGAGACCTGAGTCGAGCCGCACGCCAGCTGACGGCGCGCCGCCCCGTCCCTCGGGCGTGGGTCTGTCTCGGTCGAGTAACGAAACGCGCCGCCCCGCCCCGTCCCTCGGGCGTGGGTCTGTCTCGGTCGAGTACCGAGACCTGAGTCGAGCCGCACGCCAGCTGACGACGCGCCGCCCCGTCCCTCGGGCGTGGGTCTGTCTCGGTCGAGTACCGAGACCTGAGTCGAGCCGCACGCCAGCTGACGGCGCGCCGCCCCGTCCCTCGGGCGTGGGTCTGTCTCGGTCGAGTACCGAGACCTGAGTCGAGCCGCACGCCAGCTGACGGCGCGCCGCCCGTTCCTCGGGTGTGGGTCTGTCTCGGTCGAGTACCGAGACCTGAGTCGAGCCCCACCCCAGCTGACGGCGCGCCGGCCCGTCCCTCGGGTGTGGGTCTGTCTCGGTCGAGTACCGAGACCTGAGTCGAGCCGCACGCCAGCTGACGGCGCGCCGGCCCGTCCAGTTCCCCTTTAGTGTGGGCCTGGCGCGGCGTATCACCGAGACCTAAGTCGAGTCGCAGCTCAGCCACCACATCAGACACAAGCACCGAGCTGCACACCATACTCAGCGAGCAGGGTGCCATAATGATGTGGCATCACAGCGAGCAGGGTACCATGATGATGTGGTATTACAACCGACCCGACGTCATCACCAAAAGGTCTGGTTCCTCGGTGCCCCCCCCCCCGGACGTGTTCGGGAACCAGTTACAATGACTTCCGTATGTCTGTCAGACCAAAGGTAGCGGCGAATATAACCAATCTGTCGGCAGGCGACAGCATCATACCTATCGCTTCCTCGCAAGTAGGCGAATGCGTTTTTTTTGCGTCTTCCAACAGTCTGACCTCATAGCAGCTCACTCTTTTGGGGACGCGGAGGCCTTCCTCTCGCCGTTGGGATGGCCATGGTTTTAGTGTACTTAAATCAGTCTCGATTGCAATATCCGGCTGATACTCAGCACATGCCTAACATTCCATTCTCTCAACGATTTTCAAATGTGGTGACTCTTCACACCCTGTCATTAACAAAGTGGTGCATGGATCACCGAACGATAGGTCTACCGCTACCTCCCCACCAACCTCCTCCTTGTATCCTGTTGTCGAGAAACAGCTCTATCGCTACCGCCCTACCAAGCTCCTTCTGCCCTGTTCCAGAACGACAGCTCTATCGCTACCTCCCCACCAACCACCTCCTTCTGTCCTTACGCCGAGCGACAGCTCTACCGCTACCTCTCCACCAATCACCTCCCTTTGTCCTATCGCCAAGCGACAGCTCTACCGCTATCTCCCCACCAACCTCCTTCTGCTCTGTTCCAGAGCAACAGCTCTACCGCTACCTCCCCACCAATCACCTCCCTTTGTCCTGTCGCCGAGCGACAGTTCTACCGCTACCTTTCCACCAAGCACCTCCCTCTGTCCTGTCATCGAACGACAGCTCTACCGTTGCCTCCCCATCAACCACCTTTTTCTGCCCTGTTCCAGAGCGACAAGTCTACTGCTACCTCTCTACTAACCTTCTGACCTGTCCCAGGGCGACAAATCTACCGCTACCTCTCCCTCATTCACCTCCATCCGCTCTACCGACAGCACTTCCGCCCTAGTCACTGGACGGATGCCGAGCAGGTGGCCAAAGTCCGCCGAATCCTGCCCAACACCAACTGCGGGCAGATGCTGCCGTGCCTAATCGACCTAAGTAAGTGTTTTGACGTTATAGACCATCACATTTTACTTCATAAACTACATTTATATGGCACCCACATCGAGTGTCGTTCAATGCCTAGCTGCATGACTGCACACCGCGCGGCTTTGAAGGATGATACCAACCTGACCAGCACATGCCACTTCTCCGAATCACTCCCACTCTTTCTCCCCTATCTCTCTCTCTCTCTCTCTCTCTCTCACTTAGGGGTAAGTTGCCCGTATTACAATCGAAAGAGTGTGGGCTGAAGTCTCACCTGTCGCTACTCTTCGCCCGCGACCAATCGGCGTGAGAGATTGGCGACGCTACATGACTCAACGGCCGACTTGTAAAAATCAATAACCAACCAACTAATCGCTCTCTTCCCTCTCTCTCCCTCTCTTTCTCTCTTTCACTATCTCTCTCTTTCTGACAAGATGGGCGTGTTCCAAAATTACACCCTGTGAGTGTGATTGTTCATGAGTTTTGCTTACGACTTGGTCCCGTTTTCAGAAAACGCCTTCATTATTCACACGAGTACTGGTCTGAGGAAAACCAGCGATCTTTTAACAGACATTTCGTGCACGGGAAATTCATCTCCTTTTCTTGGCAAACAGTTCAGCTCAGATGAACTGCAAGTGAACGAGAACAAAAGTAACATCATAATTTTCGCAAATTTACACAATTTCAGCGACCTTCCAAATTGTCTCATCATATCCATGTCCTCGAATCCCCTCCAGTCACCATCGGGCGACTGGAGGGTACTGTGTAGGTAAGCACTGGAGTTTGAGTGGGTGTCACCGATTAGTGGTTGCTGTCCTGCGCGACGCCCACCGTATTTTGGAGTATGTGTCGCCGATCATCTCACTGACGGCCACCGCGTGCTCCTGGGACATCCGCCGTAGTTTGCGCATCTCCTGACGCAGGTCTCGAGCCTTTTTCTGCAGGTTTCGCAGCTGATTGTACGTCTCGGGCGACAAATGCAGGTCTGGCGACACAGGGTCAAGGTCACGGAACCATGGCCATGGAAGGTCGTGGCCGTGGCACCGCGTTTGTCCATCCCGAGGCTAGATCACGGCGGATACTAAGCCGACAGAGGCAATGCATTGGGCTGGCACCAGGAGAGGAACATGACCTTGCCAGGTGAGGAACGTGACTCTAACAGGAGCATGGTCCTGCAAGGAGCATGACCCTGCCAGGAGTATGACCCTGTCAGGTGAGGAGCATGACCATGCCGGGTGATAGAGCATGACATTATAATGTTTCACGACATGGATGGAGGCTGGCCATGTAAGTCGCGTGATTTCGGGTCTGAAATCTGATTTTATATCCTTCCAAACGTATGGAATTCATCGCAGCATGCAGTTGTTGCCCATGTTTTCGTCAGTAGACGAACACGGTGGAAGCTTTGGACCTTCAGGTACTCTCATTTACTGGTGAATTTGATTCGGGATCAGAGAGCTAGAAGTACAGGTATGTAAGAGGCCAATGTCACCTCAGTCCAAGAAGACAGCTTAGGGTTCATATTCAACACGGGGGAGAGCCTATGGCAGAGGTAGCACGAAGCCACATACTCAGGGTTCAAACACCAATTAAGGGTCATCGTACGTGAACTACGAGAACACAGAATTGTCAAGTCAGTAGAGGAATAAATGCAGCACGGTCATAACGGTTTTCGTGCCGTACATTCAACAATGTGAACCAATGCTAAAGACATCGATAGTGATAACAACATACGGAGAAGTATCACATAGCCTTACGAAACGAGCCGCTACATCCCAATCCAATGCACGGAGCTAGTGCAGTGGCGATTGCACGATACGTTGGCCAAAATCGGAGGCATCCCGACTCCGACAGAGATCAGGTTCAGCGTGGTTCATGCCAAATCATGTGGCCTTAATCTCATCACACGGCGCATGCTGTCCAAGCTGACCAGCTTGCTGCCGATGAGGGACCATGCGTAGCGATGCCAAAGGGTGACTGACTAACTAAAAATGAAACATAATCGCCCCAGCCAGACCTCAATGGCAACCGTCCCTGTAACTTAAAATAAGAGGTCAACCAGGACGTGAATCCCTCAACTGAATCCCATTAGCAGTCGGGGCGTGATAACAGCAGCAGAAAACGACAGCCGATGCCGCGTCAGCCTTATTGGTCCAGTGCATGCAGAATTAATGTCAGAACGAAGAAAATCGCCCAGAAACAATATCAACGGCAGTGCGCCACATCGCGTAACACATGAACCGGTCACCGTACAACTACCTCGGTGCACGCTAGCCGCCTTTCCCCCGTAATTGCTTGCTAGTATCGTCGGTTTGGGTGGCGGCGGGGGCTTGACCCGCTCTGCAAAATACGTCCCACAGATCAAGACAGCACCGGACAGAATAGGTGGCTCTCTGGCTAGTTCCTGAACAATGTTCGACTATCAGCATAAGGAAGCACAAGATCAGCATGACGACTGTCAATATATTGCACAGGTTGTTGGCAAATGGTGGCGGCGCTATTGCATAGCTATTTTTACATACCATTGCGTGTGTATTATATCTGGGGTATTTGGTGAAGACGGACCTTCAGCAGGTTGTGTATATATAATGCCATTGCTCAGATGAAGGAAATTATAATGTGCAGGTGTTGTAACGCGCATACTATGCCTAGATGACCAATCATCTCACATCAATGCTTAAAAATTGCGTACGCACATAATCTCCGGTAACCAAACGTGTGTGTGTGAAGCTCTGTTGTACGGTGGGCGCCTGGCAAACTACACCGGTGGTGTGTTATCAGCTAAACAGGCGCATAGTCACTGAGCAGAGCATCACATCGGCTGGTGCTCGGCGAGCCGCTGATACCTTGTGATCCAGCCCGCGGAAGTGTTGACGACTTGATGGCTGGCTTTACGGGCACCATGTCGGCTGGAAAACGCACGTGTCGGGTTACGGTATTTACGGGTTACGGCAATGCCAGAACACCAAGGCGGATGCGGCCACGACAGGGGTGGCATATAACTGCCAACGTGCTGGCGATCGCAACACACGGCACACACCGGTGGCAGTCCACACCACGCACAACCATTCAGCGCGGCTCCCTCCTGCCGACTGACTGGTCAAACGGCCGGCTGGCCTTGGGGCGCGCAGGTCACGTGTCGTGACGTCATGACCCGACAGGCGTGTGACTCAGCCGGAACCCTACGGACCGCCGCCGACTAAGCTTCAACAGGAACCTATTTTTTCAAACACAAAATGCGCGCACTTACAAGAGCACATTGCTGGGAGAACCGCCAACAAACAAGAAATGAAGAAAGAGCCAGGTCCACTTGTGAGTGAAGTGACCAAAACTTGCCACGCTGCGGCAATAAGTTGTTCGGGTTTCAAAAGTGTGCCGGTCGTGTCGGACCGGGCCGGGTGGCTCAGGTGAACCTCCATCACACGCGAGTGAACTGCCTCGAGCGTCACCCTCGCCGACGGTTCGCAGCGTTACCTCAGCCGCTCTGGACTATGTCGAGGGCAATGGTGCAAATGCATCGATTGAAACCAAAATACAACAAATGTAAACACCTCACGTTTTCTACGAAGACAATCATGCAAATAAGGCCGTGTTACGAACCACATACACCGGCGTATTCACACTGTCGTGGTGGCATTGCCAGAGCAGCTTACTCTGCACGTGCGACAGTGGACACGTGTGCACGTGTGGCTGGACACATGTCGGCCGACACGTGCGAGTGGACACGTGTCAGGTGCCACGTGCGTGTGGACACGTGTCAGTCGACACGTGTAAGTGGACACGTGTTGGCCGATACGTGTGAGTGGACACGTGTCAGGTGCCACGTGCGAGTGGACACGTGTCAGGTGCCACGTGTAAGTGGACACGTGTTGGCCGACACGTGTGAGTGGGCACGTGTGAGCCGGTGTGAGTGGACACGTGTGAGCCGGCGTGAGTGGTGAGCGGGCCTACCTGCGTGCGTTGGTGAGTGCTGTTTCGGGGGCATGTTGGGACCGTGCGGTTCGTCGCTGAAGCTGACGGATTTCTCAAAGGAAACCGACTTGTCTGAAAACGCAGACGCGGTGTGGTTAAGCCAATGCACACACTGTCGTCAGCGTGAAAGACGGGATGGGCGGGGCTCCCACGCTGGCATTGGTGCTGGTGCAGGACATGCCTCGGTGGTGTTCACATCACTGGGCTCCACACCGTGGAGGCTGCACTCAGCACTGCCGGCACTACTAGCACACTAACGTCTCCAAGCTCCGCTCAAGTCACTCTTGGCCTCCACCTGTGCTTGTCTTGTTTTTAGCTGTGCCGATCAGCAAATGTGGCCGGGATTAATCCACAGCCTGCTGGCAGCTGCAGTCAGACGTGGGCGTACCAATCGTGCGGCAACACGAATGGAGCTGAAACTTGACGAACCTGGAACGAGGCTGGCAACCCATCTCCCACGGAAGTTAGCGTTTCACCGTCATAGTTTGACGGTGCTCCAGGGACTCGCTTCAGTGCTTCCGCTTCACGGAGAAGCTTGGCAAACACTACAAAATCTATATTTCGTACTACAATTAAGCTACCTACGACTAAGACATGTCTGATATGTAAATCTTCGCACCATAACACATGGACAGAGCTATGAATGTACTGACGGATGTGGCCGGCTTCCGGAGTGAAAATGGTGTTGTTATTCCGTGACGACACGTCACCAATAATGACAGTTTATAGGATAATTCATATGGGGAGATCAATACTGTCCACATGCTTCCAACTGAGCAGACAGCTCTCGAGGTTCAGACGGTTCCCGAGGTTCGGACGGTTTCCCGCGAGACAGCGTTGACGAGATGCCATTCTAGATGCTGGGATCGCAAATGGCTATTTGACGGTGCAAAGTAGAGACAGTGGCAGTGAACATCGCACATGCGGGCAGAGATGTGGCTTGGTCACCCGACGAGCATGTTGCACACAGAACAGCCTATAACTGATATGTAGGCTTCCGCCAGTGCATTTCGTTGGATATGCTTTCACTCCACTGACCAGGTTACCGTTCTGAGCACGGAGTGCGAGAAATAAAACAGTCACATCATCTGACGACAGTCATCAACAGCCGAAAGCAGTGCTGTGCACGTGGACCCAAGTGCTGAGGAGGCAGTGCTGTGCACGTGGTCCCAAGTGCTGAGGAGGCAGTGCTGTGCACGTGGTCCCAGGTGCTGAGGAGGCAGTGCTGTGCACGTGGTCCCAGGTGCTGAGGAGGCAGTGCTGTGCACGTGGTCCCAAGTGCTGAGGAGGCAGTGCTGTGCACGTGGTCCCAGGTGCTGAGGAAGCAGTGCTGTGCACGTGGTCCCAGGTGCTGAGGAGGCAGTGCTGTGCACGTGGTCCCAGGTGCTGAGGAGGCAGTGCTGTGCACGTGGTCCCAAGTGCTGAGGAGGCAGTGCTGTGCACGTGGTCCCAGGTGCTGAGGAGGCAGTGCTGTGCACGTGGTCCCAGGTGCTGAGGAGGCAGTGCTGTGCACGTGGTCCCAGGTGCTGAGGAAGCAGTGCTGTGCACGTGGTCCCAGGTGCTGAGGAAGCAGTGCTGTGCACGTGGACCCAAGTGCTGAGGAAGCAGTCACGTGGTCCCAGGTGCTGAGGAGGCAGTGCTGTGCACGTGGTCCCAAGTGCTGAGGAGGCAGTGCTGTGCACGTGGTCCCAGGTGCTGAGGAAGCAGTGCTGTGCACGTGGTCCCAGGTGCTGAGGAAGGCAGTGCTGTGCACGTGGTCCCAGGTGCTGAGGAGGTGCTGTGCACGTGGTCCCAAGTGCTGAGGAGGCAGTGCTGTGCACGTGGTCCCAGGTGCTGAGGAAGCAGTGCTGTGCACGTGGTCCCAAGTGCTGAGGAGGCAGTGCTGTGCACGTGGTCCCAGGTGCTGAGGAGGCAGTGCTGTGCACGTGGTCCCAGGTGCTGAGGAAGCAGTGCTGTGCACGTGGTCCCAGGTGCTGAGGAAGCAGTGCTGTGCACGTGGTCCCAGGTGCTGAGGAAGCAGTGCTGTGCACGTGGTCCCAAGTACTGAGGAAGCAGTGCTGTGCACGTGGTCCCAGGTGCTGAGGAAGCAGTGCTGTGCACGTGGCCACAGGTGCTGAGGAAGCAGTGCCGTGCACGTGGCCACAGGTGCTGAGGAGGCAGTGCTGTGCACGTGGTCCCAGGTGCTGAGGAAGCAGTGCCGTGCACGTGGCCACAGGTGCTGAGGAAGCAGTGTTGTGCACGTGATTCCAGGTGCTGAGGAAGCAGTGCTGTGTGCGTGGCCCCAGGCGCTGAGGAAGCAGTGCTGTGCACGTGGCCCCAGGCGCTGAGGAAGCAGTGCTGTGCACGTGGCCCCAGGCGCTGAGGAAGCAGTGCTGTGCACGTGGTCCCAGGTGCTGAGAAGGCAGTGCTACTTTGTAGAACATCGATCGCTTTATGCATGAAATACTTGGCGATTTGCTGAATAAAAAGGCAATAGAGGAGCGATCAGTGCACAAAGGCAGAAGAAACAAACAAATCACATTCTCAGTTTGGAAAAAGAAAGCCTCGAGCAACGTTTATTAATGACAATACATATCCTTCTCGCATGCGAGGCGCGTACCTCCTTTTCCTCGTCCTAATTTGGGGTGTTTTTCAGGCTTAAGAAGGCAGTCGTCTGAAATAAGGATTCCCTTATGTTAACACAGTGGATTGCTACATCTTCATCGAAATTCTCGACTTGGAGCAAGCGAGTTTCATACTTACGTCTGTCGTGCAATGCATATTTAATAACAATTGGAAACCCTGAGATTTCCCAAGATATTCTGGCTTCAGGACTTGGATCATTTATTCAATTCTGGTTTCATATATGTAACCCGATACGATACAATCTAATGACATGCAATGTGATGCAATGTAGTGTGATATAAGGTGATGTAACGTGATGTAATGTAGTGTAATATAAGGTGGTTCAATGTGATGGAATTTAGGGTGATGAGAGGTGATGAAATGTAATGTAATTCAGTGTAATGTAGAGTGATACAATCTGATGTAATGCAGTGTGATATAAAGTATGTAGTTTTTAAAGTCCATCCTATCTATTTGAATCCTTGATTTTTGGACGATTATCGGCTTCACTGGATTATAAAGAGAGATGCTTCCAAAGGTCTGTACTTCAGCTTGTCTCGTCAACCCTTCGACCAGCCAAAATTTGGAACATAATATAAACGATCGAGATGCAAGCTTCAGGTAATTGAAGGACATTGTTGTTAGTTGAATTTTTCCGCGCTACTTAATTCGTGTCAATTTTAGTTGAAACAATCGACTAGCCTGATACAAAAAGGGTCCGGACATAATATTCTAACATGACATATACGAATAAATATAAATAGTGGACAACGAAAATACTTCACTTCTGACATCAATGAAGGACACTTCAACTCGGATGTAAGGTGATACAGTGTGATGTAATGAAGCGTGATGTAGGATAGTGCAATGTGATGCAACGCAGTGTGATGCAAGGTGATGTAATGTGATGCAATGCAGTGTGATGTAAGGTGATACAATGTGACGTAATGTAGTGAAATGTAAGGTGATGTAATGAGATGTAATGTAGTGTGATGTAAGGAGATACAACGTGACGTAATGTAGTGAAAGGTAAGGTGATGTAATATGGTGAAAGGTAAGGTGATGTAGTGTTATATAATGTAGTGTGATGTAAGGTGATGTAATGTGATGTATTGTAGTGTGGTGTAAAGTGATGTAATGTGATGCAATGTAGTGTGGTGTAAGGTGATGCAATGCAACAATGCTCGACAGTGTGATGCATAGAACAGCCCAGAACACAACGATTGTGTTGTAGTAGTCTTCAGGTGCACTGCACTTCAGTAAATAGTGCTCGTCTTATTTTTATTATCAATATCATTTTGAGGTAGAATGTAGCATAGAAATGTAATGTCAATGACACATTTGTATAATAAAGGTGTTTAGTCGCTATAGCAGAGTAGGCATTTCATCTTCAAAATACCACCTCGCCAAATCAGCTCAGTTCTGGTCGCACGAAGGGAGACATATCACACTTGAAACCATCAAAGGCCAGGAGAAATGACATTGATGCATGATGATTCACACCTTAGCCTTGTCTCTGGTAGAGCATAGACGCAGCCCAGCTGGAGCGTGCTGTTTTTGTGTTCGCAACAATGAACAAACAAACAAAAAAACGATGCAATGCAAGCCACCTGGGAGGTCCACCAAACTGTAAGTGGAAATACTGGTGCGAATCGTGGAATTTCACCACCTTCATCACGCTATATTTTGTGTACAAAGCCGCTTGCACTGTCCATTTCGAAATGCTAGGGAGGTCGCAAACCTACCTCCAATTCACTTGGGAAGGTGGAGAAATGACGTACACGGGAGAGCGTTAGCACCCTGGAGAGCTTACGAGCAACTGAGACAAGTTAGTGACTGGATCACGGGGGATGCAGCGACGCAGTTTCCTATCGTAACACCACACTGCTCAAGCACTGACACTGGGGCGTCGCCGGTAAATTTTCCCGCAGGGGCGAGCCTCAAAGGGGTCTCATGGGCTGACGGTCGGCCTCTTAGGCCCTGATCGAATCAAGGAGTCTTTTAGTGAGCTCTCTAATATTGCTCAATTCATGGCACATCTTCCGGGATATCGATCTCCATCAACATCGGCGCACATAGAAACGCTTTCCGTCTACATCTACCTTTTTGTTCGCGCTTAGATCGCGAGCAAGACGGCTCTGAGGTGCTTGGGTGCACCTCATGCATGGGTGCAAGGGTGCACGACAGGGGTGTATTTTGTCACTCCCTTGTCGTATCAGTTGTTGCACAGTTTGGGGACGTTCCCTGACCTGTCAGCTGGCTTCCTTACCTGTCATTCGGGCCTCATTTGTCGTTCGTGGGGGCGACATTTTTTCCAGTTGTGTCCTATATTAAGGGCTTTGTCATATTCCCTGGGACTCTTACTACAGCTTCCAGGGCCTCCTCTTGCGTCCTTGGATCTCGCTCAAATGAGGGACCTCCTGTACAGTCTTGTGAGCTGCCCTATAGCTCGCGTCCTATGGTTTACACCAATCATCAGTGCCTTCACCATCACTCAGAAGGCTTCTAGCAGCACCCGTAGCGCCCATGAACTCCTGTGGCCTTCGAGGATTCCCTGTCATCTATGAGCCTCCTATGGTGGTCAGGCACAGCACGTGGCGCGTTCGAAAACGTACCCTGTTGTTTCCAGACTCCACTATAGAGTCAATAGCTTCCTTAGTCTTTCGATAAGGAATCAATCTTGTGACATCTGGAGTGTCTTGTATGGAGTGCAACGTGTCGTCTTGCTGCCTTTTGGGGACCTTCTTGATGCTTATGGGAAACAACATCCCTTTGGGGCCTCACCAGCCATCGAAAGTGTTCCTGACCCGTCGGGGACCTGCTGTGACATTCGAGGTCTCAGTGGCGTGCTAAGGCCTCCGCCGGGCACACATCACGTTGGAAGCGGCACCTCCGCGCCGGTCCCGGGCATCCTATGTTAAATCCGTGGTCTCCGGTGGCAATAGAGCATCTCCTGTCTCGGCCATGGAGCCTCCTATGTCGGCGAGGGTCCTTCTGTGTGATTGAGGGGTCTCCTGTGTTGGTCGGGAGCCGCTTGTGTCGGCCAGGGGCCTCATATACCAGTCGGGAGGCCTCCTGTGTGAAAATCGGGCCTCCAGTGTCCGTTAGGGGGTCTCATGTGCCTGTCAATGGGTCTCCTTTGACGGCCAGTGTGCCACCTGCGGTGATGAGAGACCTCAGGTGTCGGTGAGGGGCTTTCCAGGTCGGTCAGGAGGCCTCCCAGGTCGGTCAGGAGGTTTCCTGCGTTAGTGAACCATCCTGTGCTCGTTAGGGAGCCTCCCGGGTCGGTCAGGAGGTCTGCTGCATTAGTGAACCATCCTGTGCCCGTTAGGGAGCCTCCCGGGTCGGTCAGGAGGTCTCCTGCGTTAGTGAACCATCCTGTGCTCGTTAGGGAGCCTCCCGGGTCGGTCAGGAGGTCGCCTGCGTTAGTGAACCATCCTGTGCTCGTTAGGGAGCCTCCCGGGTCGGTCAGGAGGTCGCCTGCGTTAGTGAACCATCCTGTGCCCGTTAGGGAGCCTCCCGGGTCGGTCAGGAGGTCTCCTGCGTTAGTGAACCATCCTGTGCTCGTTAGGGAGCCTCCCGGGTCGGTCAGGAGGTCTCCTGCGTTAGTGAACCATCCTGTGCTCGTTAGGGAGCCTCCCGGGTCGGTCAGGAGGTCTCCTGCGTTAGTGAACCATCCTGTGCTCGTTAGGGAGCCTCCCGGGTCGGTCAGGAGGTCTCCTGCGTTAGTGAACCATCCTGTGCTCGTTAGGGAGCCTCCCGGGTCGGTCAGGAGGTCGCCTGCGTTAGTGAACCATCCTGTGCCCGTTAGGGAGCCTCCCGGGTCGGTCAGGAGGTCGCCTGCGTTAGTGAACCATCCTGTGCCCGTTAGGGAGCCTCCCGGGTCGGTCAGGAGGTCTCCTGCGTTAGTGAACCATCCTGTGCTCGTTAGGGAGCCTCCCGGGTCGGTCAGGAGGTCACCTGCGTTAGTGAACCATCCTGTGCCCGTTAGGGAGCCTCCCGGGTCGGTCAGGAGGTCTCCTGCGTTAGTGAACCATCCTGTGCTCGTTAGGGAGCCTCCCGGGTCGGTCAGGAGGTCTCCTGCGTTAGTGAACCATCCTGTGCTCGTTAGGGAGCCTCCCGGGTCGGTCAGGAGGTCTGCTGCATTAGTGAACCATCCTGTGCCCGTTAGGGAGCCTCCCGGGTCGGTCAGGAGGTCGCCTGCGTTAGTGAACCATCCTGTGCTCGTTAGGGAGCCTCCCGGGTCGGTCAGCAGGTCTCCTGCGTTAGTGAACCATCCTGTGCTCGTTAGGGAGCCTCCCGGGTCGGTCAGGAGGTCTCCTGCGTTAGTGAACCATCCTGTGCCCGTTAGGGAGCCTCCCGGGTCGGTCAGGAGGTCTCCTGCTATTAGTGAACCATCCTGTGCCCGTTAGGGAGCCTCCCGGGTCGGTCAGGAAGTCTTCTGTGTCAGCGGATGGCCTCCTGTGTCGGTCTGAAGTTTTTTCCGCATCGTTGAAGGGACCGCTTTCAAGGAATGTTCTCTGTCAATCAGGAGACCGCATGCATCCGCGGAGCCTCCTCTGCCGGTCAGAGTACCTCCTGTATCAGTGAAAGGCGTCCTGTGTCCGTATGTATGCAAGTTTATGTAATGCTGCTATGAGCCTCGTGGGTATCCAATATCCATGTGCGCCAGTGATGTTCCTGTCCGGTCAGGCGTGGTGTAGCTGTCTGGTCCGCTGTGGTGATCCTGTCTGGTCCAGTGTGGTATTCCTGTTTGGTTAGGTATGGTGTTTCTGTCTGATCAGGTGTGGTGTTCCTGTCTGATCTAGTGTGGTGTTCCTGTCTGGTCTGGTGTGGTGTTCTTATCTGGTCCGGTGTGGTGTTCCTGTCTGGTCCTGTGTGGTGTTCATGTCCGGTCCGGTGTGGTGTTCCTGTCTGGTCCAGTGTCGTGTTCCTGTCTGGTTAGGTGTGGTGTTTCTGTTTAGTCCGGTGTGGTGTTCCTGTCTGGTCCAGTGTTGTGTTCCTGTCTGGTCCTGTGTGGTGTTCCTGTCTAGTCAGGTGTGGCGTTCCTGTCCGGTCCAGTGTGATGTTCCTGTCTGGTCAGGTGTGGTGTTCCTGTCTGGTCAGGTGTGGTGTTCCTGTCTGGTCCAGTGTGGTGATCCTGTCTGGTCCTGTGTGGTGTTCCTGTCTGGTCAGGTGTAGTGTTCCTGTCTGGTCCGGTGTGGTGTTCTTATCTGGTCCGGTGTGGTGTTCCTGTCTGGTCTGGTGTGGTGTTCCTGTCTGGTCAGGTGTGGTGTTCCTGTCTGGTCAGGTGTGGTGTTCCTGTCTGGTCCAGTGTGGTGGTCCTGTCTGGTCAGGTGTGGTGTTCCTGTCTGGTCAGGTGTGGTGTTCCTGTCTGGTCCGGTGTGGTGTTCCTGTCTGGTCCGGTGCGGTGTTCCTGTCTGGTCTGGTGTGGCAACAGCTGTCCTGGTCCTCCAGGCAGCCAAAAGCATCCACCTACCATCGCATGAATCCATGGTGTGCAAGCTTGTAGTCGTGTTACCTTAGCCCACCGAAACAATACCGAGGCCACAACTAGCAATACAGTACGAAATAATATTAACATGTAGCTGACAGAGCATGACAGGTAGTGGTATGTACCCGAAGTTGCTCTCGAGACCACACAATTAGTGCTACTCGTGGCACCAATACACTGACTGGCTATGGAACTCCGCAGCTAGTTGGTAGATGGTTGATAATGCACAAAAGTCGCGATATGCCATGGATTATTTTCATATGAGGTCGTTGGGTTACTTTGGAATTCACATAACGTTGGGTGGACATGACGACTCCTCTTTCTGCTCCGCAGGCGAAATATCAGAAGATGATGCAACACCAAGGAAGTCTATAAAAACATGACACGAACTGTTCTTGCCACATTTTCCTTCCTCACTCAAACACAAACCAACATATATTATAAAATATGAGTCATAGAACATCACGAAAAGGGCATTCGAACACCCAACGTCGAGAGTGGATAATCGAGAATAGCTAGCCATGCAGTATATGCGCCGCAAGTTGCTCGCAAGCAATACTTCTTAATGCACGATTTTACTATGAATATTGCTACAGAAACCCCATGTCTGCTTGAAACAAGCATGCGCTTCTTTTCAGCATACGGCAATAAGCAGCTTCCCCTGCTACTGTGTAAACCATGAGAAACATTTTGATATTACCAGGGACCATGACGCGTTTCCGGTTTAAACCACCAGACTTACTAACGAACTGAGTAAGCGTCATAGCCTGTTCCTTGAATGCACCTTCAGCCGTTTGGGTACTTCAAGCTCACATTCGTGTCTGAGAGGTGTAGTGTGTTTGTGATGCATCCGGCGGCATAGCAGCCGATCGCCGTGCAATGTGAGCCATACACCCACATGGAAGCGCAGTAAGTGCACGATACAGCAGGCACACGAGAAAGAGCTTCACCAAACCCCGGGAGGCGTGAGAAGATACTGTCCGGCCCAAAGCTTCACGTGGTGCGGTGTGCGTCCACGAGCGTGATTGTTATGGGCAGAGGAGACACAGATGAGTACGGAATATTCAGTCCTATTACCCTCCCATCGGCTCTGAGCAGTCTTATTTTTATGTGTGGGTGTCTAAACACCACTAGCAATAGTCGTCCCTACCTCTTGCCCTTAATGAGTACGAGTGCCTACCTAACCCTTCTCCAAGTCAAGACTCAAGGATCAGATCAAAGAGAGCCTAGTTTCCTTTCTGCAAAGCCGTCGCCAATACACACATATGGTCATGAAACGTGCGCATATCTCACCAATGTTGCCAATCTCACCAATATCTCAAGAATCCTCAACAGCTTTTTCATTTAGCATCGCATGCTTGTACATTATGCGCACACATGGTCAACTGAGGGTCAGCTTTGTTTCCGAATTTTGTAATCGATCTGTTTTCAGAGAAAAGTATGGGCAACAGTGCAACGTTTTAATTTCAGAACCTTGAATTAATCGGAGAGCTGCGTCATTAGGTTTTGCACAAATGTTATTTTGGCCACGATACTGAGCGGCACAACCGGGGTTCACAATTTCCATATTAATTCAACGTAGTTATTTTCCGCCCACATTTTTGGAGTGTAACCGCGACTTTGACTGGTGCACCTCTAATGCAGCGACGGATGGACCAACCATATCCGTAAGAACCTTGGCTATGGATAAGGATGAAGGGGGGGGGGCTCCAACAAGAAAAGAGACACGAAGCTCTACCCCTGTGCATACGCATATGAAACGAGAGGAACAAGCATAAGACGTACCAATACATGAAAAGACAAATACAGAATGGCAGCAGTGGCACACAGTAGTACGAAATGACGATGGAAGAGAAGCATGCGGAAGCCTCGACACACACCTGAGGCAGGCTCCGGGCGATATTCGGTTTCTACTTCAAAACTACTATTGGCTGTAACGACAACGGGCCGTCAACTCGCCAGACTGCCACACTGTGGCGGATTGTCAACTTGACAGTCTGGCACATTGTGGCGGACTTTCATCTGGACAGACCGGCACATTGTGATGGGCCGTCATCTAGGCAGACCGTCACATTGTGACGGACCGTCATACTGTGACAGACCGTCACATTGTGACAGATTGTCACACTGTGACAGACCATCATATTGTGACAGACCGCCACATTGTGACAGATCGTCACATTCTGACAGATGGTCACATTGTGACGGACCGTCAGCTGAAGAGATCGTCAAATTGTGACAGACCACCACATTGTGACAGACCGTCACATTGCGACAGACCGCCGGGTGGCACACACCGGCCACCAGGCCGTCTCTCTTGTGGAGCTGACTGCCATCCAACACCGCTCCACACGTGCTAGAGTTAACACGTCTCCAGGTCACGGGCGCACCGACATCCACACAACTCATACTGGGCAACCGGACATTTTCCGTCAAAACGCAGTTTTTTTTTCAGCCATGAAATTGCGAGTATGGAAATGAAATAGCTAATCGTGAAGCCATTCGCTGCAAGTTGCACAGTTAAATTTCAAGTATGGAGGCTGTGTTTCTGGGGAAAGGGTGTTTGTTGATGATTTACATGACATATAATCTGCTCAAATGCATAAACTTTGAAAGGCTCCGTTTCAGCCTTCCTCGGTTAGGTTAGGCACGACGCCCAGCGGATACATTGAGCCAACAACAAACAGTAATTAAGCCGACATTTTTCAATCCAAACGATCTTAACGTAAAATTACAAAACTTTTCAACAGCTCGAACTCAGTCTCAGTTGAACTTTCAGCTATGTCAGATTGCTAAACGCCATTCACATGTGCCCAAACACAATTGCAGCACAATCCATATATCGCTTCTGATCACCGGACGATGTCGAACCGGGAGCTTTGAAGCGATCACCCAGCCGTGCAGCTCACCGCTGGCTACAGCAGGTCTCCCGGCCGTGTAACTCACCGCTGGCTACAGCAGGTCTCCCGGCCGTGTAACTCACCGCTGACTACAGCAGGTCTCCCGGCCGTGTAACTCACCGCTGGCTACAGCAGGTCTCCCGGCCGTGTAACCTGGCTAAGCAGGTCTCCCGGTGGTACAGGTCTCCCGGCCGTGTAACTCACCGCTGGCTACAGCAGGTCTCCCGGCCGTGTAACTCACCGCTGGCTACAGCAGGTCTCCCGGCCGTGTAACTCACCGCTGGCTACAGCAGGTCTCCCGGCCGTGTAACTCACCGCTGGCTACAGCAGGTCTCCCGGCCGTGTAACTCACCGCTGGCTACAGCAGGTCTCCCGGCCGTGTAACTCACCGCTGGCTGTGCGGTGGTAGGTCTCCCGGCCGTGTAACTCACCGCTGGCTACAGCAGGTCTCCCGGCCGTGTAACTCACCGCTGGCTGTGCGGTGGTAGGTCTCCCGGCCGTGTAACTCACCGCTGGCTACAGCAGGTCTCCCGGCCGTGTAACTCACCGCTGGCTACAGCAGGTCTCCCGGCCGTGTAACTCACCGCTGGCTACAGCAGGTCTCCCGGCCGTGTAACTCACCGCTGGCTACAGCAGGTCTCCCGGCAGTGTAACTCACCGCTGGCTACAGCAGGTCTCCTGGCCGTGTAACTCACCGCTGGCTACAGCAGATCTCCCGGCCGTGTAACTCACCGCTGGCTGTGCGGTGGTAGGTCTCCCGGCCGTGTAACTCACCGCTGGCTACAGCAGGTCTCCCGGCCGTGTAACTCACCGCTGGCTACAGCAGGTCTCCCGGCCGTGTAACTCACCGCTGGCTGTGCGGTGGTAGGTCTCCCGGCCGTGTAACTCACCGCTGACTACAGCAGGTCTCCCGGCCGTGTAACTCACCGCTGGCTACAGCAGGTCTCCCGGCCGTGTAGCTCACCGCTGGCTACAGCAGGTCTCCCAGCCGTGTAACTCACCGCTGGCTACAGCAGGTCTCCCGGCCGTGTAACTCACCGCTGGCTACAGCAGGTCTCCCGGCCGTGTAACTCACCGCTGGCTACAGCAGGTCTCCCGGCCGTGTAACTCACCGCTGGCTACAGCAGGTCTCCCGGCCGTGTAACTCACCGCTGGTTACAGCAGGTCTCCTGGCCGTGTAACTCACCGCTGGCTACAGCAGATCTCCCGGCCGTGTAACTCACCGCTGGCTGTGCGGTGGTAGGTCTCCCGGCCGTGTAACTCACCGCTGGCTACAGCAGGTCTCCCGGCCGTGTAACTCACCGCTGGCTACAGCAGGTCTCCCGGCCGTGTAACTCACCGCTGACTGTGCGTTGGTAGGTCTCCCGTCCGTGTAACTCACCGCTGACTGTGCGTTGGTAGGTCTCCCGTCCGTGTAACTCATCGCTGGCTTTGCGGTGGTAGGTCTCCCGGCCGTGTAACTCACCGCTGGCTACAGCAGGTCTCCCGGCAGTGTAACTCATCGCTGGCTACAGCAGGTCTCCAGGCCGTGTAACTCACCGCTGGCTACAGCAGGTCTCCCGGCCGTGTAACTCACCGCTGGCTACAGCAGGTCTCCTGGCCGTGTAACTCACCGCTGGCTACAGCAGATCTCCCGGCCGTGTAACTCACCGCTGGCTGTGCGGTGGTAGGTCTCCCGGCCGTCTAACTCACCGCTGGCTACAGCAGGTCTCCCGGCCGTGTAACTCACCGCTGGCTACAGCAGGTCTCCCGGCCGTGTAACTCACCGCTGACTGTGCGTTGGTAGGTCTCCCGTCCGTGTAACTCACCGCTGACTGTGCGTTGGTAGGTCTCCCGTCCGTGTAACTCATCGCTGGCTTTGCGGTGGTAGGTCTCCCGGCCGTGTAACTCACCGCTGGCTACAGCAGATCTCCCGGCCGTGTAACTCACCGCTGGCTGTGCGGTGGTAGGTCTCCCGGCCGTGTAACTCACCGCTGGCTACAGCAGGTCTCCTGGCCGTGTAACTCACCGCTGGCTACAGCAGGTCTCCCGGCCGTGTAACTCACCGCTGGCTGTGCGGTGGTAGGTCTCCCGGCCGTGTAACTCACCGCTGGCTACAGCAGGTATCCAGGCCGTGTAACTCACCGCTGGCTACAGCAGGTCTCCCGGCCGTGTAACTCACCGCTGGCTACAGCAGGTATCCAGGCCGTGTAACTCACCGCTGGCTACAGCAGGTCTCCCGGCCGTGTAACTCACCGCTGGCTACAGCAGGTATCCAGGCCGTGTAACTCACCGCTGGCTACAGCAGGTCTCCTGGCCGTGTAACTCACCGCTGGCTACAGCAGGTCTCCCGGCCGTGTAACTCACCGCTGGCTGTGCGGTGGTAGGTCTCCCGGCCGTGTAACTCACCGCTGGCTGTGCGGTGGTAGGTCTCCCGGCCGTGTAACTCACCGCTGGCTACAGCAGGTCTCCCGGCCGTGTAACTCACCGCTGGCTGTGCGGTGGCAGGTCTCCCGGCCGTATAACTCACCGCTGGCTGTGCGGTGGTAGGTCTCCCGGCCGTGTAACTCACCGCTGGCTACAGCAGGTCTCCCGGCCGTGTAACTCACCGCTGGCTACAGCAGGTCTCCCGGCCGTGTAACTCACCGCTGGCTACAGCAGGTCTCTGGGCCGTGTAACTCACCGCTGGCTACAGCAGGTCTCCCGACCGTGTACCTCACCGCTGGCTGTGCGGTGGTAGGTCCCCCGGCCGTGTAACTCACCGCTGGCTACAGCAGGTCTCCCGGCCGTGTAACTCACCGCTGGCTACAGCAGGTCTCCCGGCCGTCTAACTCACCGCTGGCTGTGCGGTGGTAGGTCTCCCGGCCGTGTAACTCACCGCTGGCTACAGCAGGTCTCCCAGCCGTGTAACTCACCGCTGGCTACAGCAGGTCTCCCGGCCGTGTAACTCACCGCTGGCTACAGCAGGTCTCCCAGCCGTGTAACTCACCGCTGGCTACAGCAGGTCTCCCGGCCGTGTAACTCACCGCTGGCTACAGCAGGTCTCCCGACCGTGTAACTCACCGCTGGCTACAGCAGGTCTCCCGGCCGTGTAACTCACCGCTGGCTACAGCAGGTCTCCCGGCCGTGTAACTCACCGCTGGCTGTGCGGTGGTAGGTCTCCCGGTCGCTCCTGTACCCAGAGTCCAGGTCGGACACGGCGCGGGTTACTCGCGGCGTGTGCAGCGCCTTCTGCACCAGCCCAGTCAGGTTGGCCAGCTGACGCTCCATCGACTCCACACGAACTCTGGGTCACACGGCACAAAACAGCGGTCAGAGGTCACCGTCCGGCGAGACTCACGTGTCGGTGACAGTGGTCAGGGGTCACGTGACGGTGACAGTGGTCAGAGGTCACGTGACGGTGACAACGGTCATAGGTCACGTGACGGTGACAGTGGTCATAGGTCACGTGACGGTGACAGTGGCCAGAGGTCACGTGACGGTGACAACGGTCAGAGGTCACATGACGGTGACAGTGGTCAGAGGTCACGTGACGGTGACAGTGGCCAGGGGTCACGTGACGGTGACAACGGTCAGAGGTCACGTGACGGTGACAGTGGTCATAGGTCACGTGACGGTGACAGTGGTCAAGGGTCACGTAACGGTGACAATGGTCATAGGTCACGTGACGGTGACAACGGTCATAGGTCACGTGACGGTGACAGTGGCCAGAGGTCACGTGACGGTGACAGTGGCCAGAGGTCACGTGACGATGACAGTGGTCAGAGGTCACGTGACTGTGACAGTGGTCAGAGGTCACGTGACGGTGACAGTGGTCAGAGGTCACGTGACGGTGACAACGGTCATAGGTCGCGTGACGGTGACAGTGGTCAGAGGTCACGTGACGGTGACAACGGTCAGAGGTCACGTGACGGTGACAGTGGTCAGAGGTCACGTGACGGTGACAGTGGTCAGAGGTCACGAGACGGTGACAGTGGCCAGAGGTCACTTGACGGTGACAGTGGTCAGAGGTCACGTGACGGGTACTGCGGTCAGAGGTCACGTGACGGTGACAGTGGTCAGAGGTCACGTGACGGTGACAGTGATCAGAGGTCACGTGACGGTGACAGTGATCAGAGGTCACGTGACGGTGACAGTGGTCAGGGGTCACGTGACGGTGACTGCGGCCAGGGGTCATGTGACGGTGACAGTGGTCCGTATTGTCACGGAGTGCTAGGTCCCGGCTTCAGCTCACTGGGATGGTGGCATGGAGAACACAGTGTTCTGCACCATCCCATTTGATGGAATGTGTCATGGGCTCCGGAAATCGTTTGTACTCGAGCGGACCGACAAGTGTGAACGATTGGCTCAGAGGAATCGAACCAATTGGTTGCAGCGTGCGCTAGAGTTTGCGGACTCCAAAGGCATAAAGGACATGACATTTTCCAGCAGATTTACCGAGCGTGTAAATCTCTGACCCAGATTGCTCGAAGAAAGCTCCTTCATGTGACCTCCAACTTACGAAAATCCTAGCATTGTGAACATTCGACTCTTTACATACTTGACTTGAGTCCTTAAACCCAGCATTGACTGGTATCTCCCGTAGCACACCGTTGACTAGTAACGGAACCATTACTAGTCCGCCCCACAAGCTGATGGGAAGGTTGATTGTGCTTTAGCATAACTTGCTCGTGGAAATTTTCTTTCGTTCCTTCTGTAGGAAATCCGTTGGTTTTTCTTTGGTGGTACTCGTTTCCCTTTCTTGAGTTCCTGAGTTCGAAAGTTGACATCTTGAACAGTTCACCACATATATCCAGGTATTTGACCTTGACCTTTGATCGTATCACCTGTGATCTTAGTGCAAGTCTTAGGTTTGCATATGTCAATATTGAAGCGTAACATTGCATTTGTTTCACGACCAAGGTCCAACAACTACGGCGAAGACGGGTGACATTGATCTGCTTGGCGGGACATGGGAGGTGAATCAAAAGGTCAAAAGTTTGAGATAGATAAAATATGCGAAATAACATTAAAATTTCAATAAAGTATCTACATCATGTCGTTCATCGCATCTTCCTTAGAACAAAACTTAGCGGGGGAGGGTGGGAGGTCAAACTGACATCCTACACCGCGACGGTTAGAGCATTCTCCCGTACTGCGAGGGTTAAGTAAAACACACCATGCCCACATCTGCTCTTTGCAACAGTATCTCATACTTGACCAATCATAGAATACCGAAATCTTAAATTTCTGAGTAAGCATACATTTCTTTCAAATTTCACATGGCTTACAAATCTTATACTTCTGGCAAATCTTACATTTATCTCGATCGTCAGGCCACAAACAGCTTCCCCGCCACTTCATTTGACCCCACCGGCTCGGTCAATCCTCCAGCCTGTCACATTTGTCGTCCGCCTCATGTGCACCAACAGCCCCCCACCCACCCACCCAACTGCAGGTCGGCGCCGACTCGCACTCTCACCTGGCCTCCTCGTCGACCAGCGGGTTGCGGAACGGTGCCGGGTAGTAGGGGTCGCTGAACTGTTCGGCCGGGTAGGCCGGGTAGCCGCGGCCACGCTCTGGCGAGCTGGCGTACCCGTCGCCCGGGTAGAAGACCGGCGCCCCGGGCGCCCGGGGCGCCACGCCCGTCTGTGTGCGCGGCACAGGCCCGCCGGGTCGGCTCGGCGGCGGCCCGTAGCCGGACCGCAGCGGCTTCGGGGGCGGTCCTGGCGCCGGCACGGGCGTTAGTCGCACGTTCGCGCACACACCCCGAGTGTTGGTCTGGCGTGCCAACTCTGACGTGCGGCTGTGGCGAACTCGCAGTGCGAGGAGCATGTGCGGCCCACCCAGTCTGACCCACACCCAGCCTGACCCACACCCAGTCTGACCCACACCCAGTCTGACCCACACCCAGTCTGACCCACACCCAGTCTGACCCACACCCAGTCTGCCACACACCCAGTCTGACCCACACCCAGTCTGACCCACACCCAGTCTGACCCACACCCAGTCTGACCCACACCCAGTCTGCCACACACCCAGTCTGACCCACACCCAGTCTGCCACACACCCAGTCTGACCGACACCCAGTCTGACCCACACCCAGTCTGACCCACACCCAGTCTGACCCACACCCAGTCTGCCCCACACCCAGTCTGACCCACACCCAGTCTGACCCACACCCAGTCTGACCCACACCCAGTCTGACCCACACCCAGTCTCAGTCTGACCCACACCCAGTCTGACCCACACCCAGTCTGACCCACACCCAGTCTGACCCACACCCAGTCTGACCCACACCCAGTCTGACCCACACCCAGTCTGACCCACACCCAGTCTGACCCACACCCAGTCTGACCCACACCCAGTCCCACACCCAGTCTGACCCACACCCAGTCTGACCCACACCCAACCCAGTCTGACCCACACCCAACTCAGTCTGACCCACACCCAGTCTGACCCACACCCAGTCTGCCCCGCACCCAGTCTGACCCACACCCAGTCTGACCCACACCCAGTCTGACCCACACCCAGTCTGACCCACACCCAGTCTGACCCACACCCAGTCTGACCCCACCCCACCTAGTCTGACCAACACACCCGGCCAGTCTGTCCACCATCCAGGCTGTCCCACACCCCCACGAACCACACACCTACATCCAGTCTGTCTCGCATCCCCACCAAGTCTGCGCCTCTCCCAGTCTGTCCCACCCCCACCCAGTCTAGACTGGGTGAGTGTGTGGGGCAGGCTGCGGGGGGGGGGGCACAATGTGGAGACAGGCCGGGTGCGGGTGAGACGTAGGAAATGGAGGGGAGTGTTGACAACACATTGTCGAGGTAAAGCTGGACCGGACGGCAGAGTCCTGGCATCGGTCCGGACACATCTGCAGAGTTCACTAAGAATACATCAGTCACGTCAGTCACGTCAGTCACGTCAGTCACGTCAGTCACATAAGTCACAACCAGACATGACATCCGCGGAACAGCTATGAGATTTAAAACACACGGAATTGCTTCCTCCTATGAACACCGGGAGGAAATGCTGGCCATGAGGGGTTTCGCCCAGGAACAGCTACAACGCTGAGAACATTATCCACATGCACGGATACAATATGTGGTGGTGCCATCAAAGTGCCGACAATCACACCGCGCCGAATATTTTACTTTCCTGCAAGTGGTGACTTAGCCCAGACGCAAATGGTCGGACACACTATTCGTGGTGAGCAGGTGGTGTTTCGCCGATAATTGCGGCAGATAGGTGCATCAGTGTGTTGTGTGATCCCCACCCGCGGCGGTGACGTGCGGTGACCAGAGCGGTGGGTATGGTGTTACCTGCTGTCGGGCGGCAGATACGTGCATCAGTGTGTTGTGTGATCCCCACCCGCGGCGTTGACGTGCGGTGACCAGAGCGGTGGGTATGGCGTTACCTGCTGCCTGGTGGTAGCCGCGCGGTGTGGAGGTGACGTCAGCACACGGCTGGTAGGCGCCGGCCGGCCGGCCGCCCGCCGGGTAGGACGACGCCAACTTAAAGCCGTCTCCCTTGCTCTGCGCACGGTGAATGGCCAGCGTCATGGCCAGCGTCATGACCAGCGTCATGGCTAACGTCATGGCCACCGTCATGGCCAGCGTCATAACCAGCGTCATGGCCAGCGTCATGGCCAGCGTCATGGCCAGCGTCACGACCAGCGTCATGGCCAGCGTCATGGCCAGCTCACAGCTCGCCGTCAGACTTTCTGGGACATCTTCAGACCAGCCGACACCAAGCTTTGAGAACACGATAGCACGCCCCAAAATTGGGGCTGGAGAGCGCTCTGAAAGTTCTGATGCTGAGCTCAAAGGACGTTCTGAGTAATCGTCAGACTGCAAGGACATTATGAGCGAATCTCCGCGCCCTCTGCAGTGTCACTACATCTGTCTCTATGCCATGCAATGATGTGTTTTTGGCTCGAACATGGACACGCCGCGAGAACAGGCGGAGAACCATACGGGTGGGCAGGCTGCAGTTTCAGCCTGCCATACTGCCGAGCAGAGGCGGAGAACCATACGGGTGGGCAGGCTGCAGTTTCAGCCTGCCACACTGCCGAGGAGAGGCGGAGAACCATACGGGTGGGCAGGCTGCAGTTTCAGCCTGCCATACTGCCGAGCAGAGGCGGAGAACCATACGGGTGGGCAGGCTGCAGTTTCAGCCTGCCGTACTGCCGAGCGGAGGGGCAGAGCGCCGGCCTGACTTTCAACATACAAATACAAACACACATATATAAACACAAGCATACCAAATACACAAATACACTTGCAACGTGCATATACGAACGCACGAACAACAGACGGATAGGGAATGCACGACAGGCAGCCAGGTGGAAACACGGGAAAGCAGGAAAACAAAAGACGAACGGACGAACCACAGCCAGGAAAGGCAGAGAGCCAGACGCGATGACGGGCGGGCAGGGAAACAAACGACGAATGGTCGAATCAGAGCCAGGAAGGGCAGGTAGCTGGACGGACACGCAGGCGAGCGGGGAAAGACACGACGAACGGATGAGCCTGAGCCAAGAGGGATACGTCCGCTTGGACACACTATGAATACCACGAACGGAGAAGCTCTAGCGCCCCGCAATTGACCATCATTACAACGTAACTTGACGTTTGACCAACACTAGTCTGGCGATGGTGAGCTTTAGGGCGCTCCAACCACTCGGGTGCTCGGCAAGCCAACACCGAGCCATCACTCGAACACGCTACCTGGCCAAAGATTTGCGCGTGTGCTGACCTTGGTTTTGTGCACGTGCTGACTCTGGTTGTCGCCGTCAAACTCTGGCTCGCTGAAGTAGCTGTTGTCGTCCCAGGAGGTGCCGTTCACTGGCGCCGACGTCTGCGGCTCGTTCGTCTCGAAAATCCTGAGCACAGCGCGGTCTCGGATGTCCCTGTGGGACAGTGACCTGCCCACTAGTATTACGGCAATAGTCCGGACACTGTGGGACAAACTGTTCAAGCAATGCCGCAGTGGTCCGGAAATTGTGGGGCAGCAACATGCCCTACCATTACTGCAAGGGTTCAGACATTGTGGGACAGCGACCTGGCATAGCATTGCGGCAAGGGTCCGGACATTGTGAGACAGTGACCTGCCCACTGGTATTACCGGAATTATCGGGACATTGTGGGACAGTGACCTGCCCACTATTATTACAAGGGTCCGGACATTGTGGGACAGTGACCTGTCCACTATTATTACAAGGGTCCGGATATTGTGGGACAGCAGGCTGCTAACTGGTACCATTGCGCGCTGAATGCTATTGTGGTACACTTAATTTTCGACCAGAAGTTTGTTTGATCCAAGATATAACTGGATATGTCTCCTTGGTTACAATAGTAAGGTGACGCTACCCTTACACATAGAACACCTACCTAACACCTAACATGCACCTAAGCTATACACTTACCCGTGGTTATTAACATATTAACATGCAATATATTCAGACGTGCATGTGCATGTGCATGTTAGTGATGTGCGTGGATAAGAGGATAAGTACATGTGCGTTTCCTCCTTAATTTATCTCCGTACCTTTATCTGACCAGTCTCACCAATCACAACCCACGGCCTCGGCAGTGTATGGACGCAACACCTTGCGCCAAATTTTACTGGTGGGGCTTGCCATCCCCCACCACGTATTAACTGTTTTGTACCGAATACGTGTCGTAGCTCAATCGTAACGATTGTAGTGCGCACATGTCAGAAATAAACACAGCCTATTCTGGCAGAGTACACTGGAATTGGAGACGGGTGTACTATTTTCAGCAGCGGACCAGGACTTTCGAAATAGTGTATGCTTTTTCGGCATGGGTGCGCTGAATACAAATCCGGTTCAATAAAATTTGAGCAGCACAAAATGACACAAGGTGTCCCAAGGTGTCACCAGGTGTCAGGTACTATCTGCGTCACAGACGCCCAATTTACTCCACGAGGCCATTCAGCGCTGGACATCCAATTACATTGAACTGAGCCGACCACCCGACCATATGGGGCGCAGGTCACGTGGCCTCACGAGCGCTCATCGCGTCACCAATGGCAGACAGTTCCACATGACTCTCTATGCGGGGGAGACGTGCAGCCACAATGCCGCGTGGCATGACAAGCACACGCTCCTAGTGGCAGCCAAGTCCACATGGCTCTCTATCCGGCAGGGGGTGAAGTGTAGTCGGTAAGCTCTTTTTCGAACAGTGATAATGAGCACTTCAAAGGAAGTAATTACCATGACAATATGTTATATCAAAAGACAAGAAAAGCATGATTTTGAATGGAAACATAAGAATTTGTAGTTAATTTAAAACGTCATTAAAGTTTGAAAAGCATAGCGCTTGATTGGGTCTTCTTCGATCGGGTAGGATCGAATACGGTCGGATCGGATTAGGTCAGGTCGGGTCAGGTCAGGTCAGGTCAGGTCGGGTCGGGTCGGGTCGGGTTGGGTCGGGTCGGGTCGGGTCGGGTCGGGTCGGGTCGGGTCGGGTCGGGTCGGGTCGGGTCGGGTCGGGTCGGGTCGGGTCGGGTCGGGTCGGGTCGGGTCGGGTCGGGTCGGGTCGGGTCGGGTCGGGTCGGGTCGGGTCGGGTCGGGTTCCTTCGTTGAATATACATGGAGATAAACTTGCCATGGTGTTATCATGCAAAAGAACAAAGACGGAAATCGCTATGGACGACAAGGACAGTAGTTTACGAAGAAAGGAAGACATTTGGTAATGTCAGGTACACATGGGACCGGGTGGCGATGCGAACGAGGGGATCGCCTGCAAATATAAGGCAGTATTTAAGAAACTTGTTTGTTGGACTGCCCATCTCACCAGGAAGCCAATCACGGTGGGTCTGTACGGAATAGTGCGTTCTGCCGCCAGAATATGGCACCGGGGGCCTACTTCTGCCCTTATGAACTGGATATGTCCGCAGTGGGATGACATCTTCCATCCAGGTCTGGCAAGCGCTCACGGGGCGCGAAAACCGCGAAATCTCACAAAGGAGGCTCGGTCCTTTCCGTGGCGCGTGTAGAAAGCCTCCCGTACCCCGGCCGTCAACCATAGGATCTCTATGGAGAATCATTAAACAGGTAGCGTGCCGAAGAGAGAAGGAAGCCTCACCGGATGAAGTCTTGAAGAGAAGGATCAGGCTCAGGCGATCGTCGATCCGGATCGAGAGATGTGGCGGAAAACGACAGATCGGCACACGAGACGGATCGACATGGCGAGACACATTCGGCGATCCGTACCAGTCATAAAAGTCAACAGCAACGGCTGTGACCACCTGACAGACGCATCACAAGAAACACATACTCTAACTGAAAAATATTGTTGTCTCGGTTCTGGAGCCCCACCCCTTATATATGATTACATACAAGGTCGGACAGACAGACAAAGACACATGCGGATCCACAGATATGCATATCCGACAAACAAACCTAATATCTTCCATGTCATAGAAGACGTCCCTGCTAGAGTCAAGGATGTATATCTTGCAGGCGACCGAGTCCAGGTATTCCATGGTCAGCTGATGCTGGAAGCTGCGCACGAACAGCGCCTTCACCGTGTCCAGCGACGTGATCTCGTTCGGCAGCAGCGCCCGCTTCGTTTCGTTGCGATACTGCAGGAACACCACTCCTGGAACAGAAGAGACATTGTGAGTAATGGCAGGAACACCACTACTGCACCAGAGGAGACATTGTGAGTAATGGCAGGAACACCACTACTGGACCGGAGGAGACATTGTGAGTAATGGCAGGAACGCCACTACTGGACCAGAAGAGACATTGTGAGTAATTGCAGGAACACCACTACTGGACCAGAGGAGCATTGTGAGCCATGGCAGAAACACCAGTCACTGACCAGCACTGACCCTCAGTGTGGTCGATGGCGTGGGACAGCCACCAATGACTCCCATGGTGGTCGACGGCGTGGGACAGCCACCAATGACTCCCATGGTGGTCGATGGCGTGGGACAGCCACCAATGACTCACATGGTGGTCGATGGCGTGGGACAGCTACCAATGACTCCCATGGTGGTCGATGGCGTGGGACAGCCACCAATGACTCACATGGTGGTCGATGGCGTGGGACAGCTACCAATGACTCCCATGGTGATCGATGGCGTGGGACAGCCACCAATGACTCCGGGGTCGTCGGCGGGTGTTGGCTCCAGTATGGTCGGTGGGGCCCCCAGGGGTCGCTCCAGGGGTCGCTCCAGTATGGTCGGTCGGTCGGTGGGGCCTCCAGGGGAGCGCAGGAGGGGAGGCCCCAGGCCAGAGGCACGCTCGTCAGTGACCTACACACACAGACGCAGCCAAGAGAGCCCAGAGGATAACTTAGAAACCGGCGGACAAATCGAGTTATCAAATCACGGTGCAGGGATGCGAGTCCACAGAAGCTCCTGGACGCTAACATTAAGCCCATGCGCTGCCTGGAAAGAATCTACCAAAGCCACAATTGTTACTCCTATCCAGATCTATGGCGACACCAATACCACGTGACGCACCAGCGACCATTTGGCGGGGTCGCCATGTCAACTCACTGGGCGGTAACATAACACCGAGCAGTTGGATGGTGCTACTTGGTGCAGTATTCACATAGTCGGCTTTTCATTTACCTGGGTTGTTCGACATCCGGGCATGCATGCGCATGAAATCTTCACAAATGAGTCATAAGTCTTCAGACTGATTAGAGGAAGCCATCAGAGCTGGTGCGACTCGTGAAGTTTACGCCCACAACACCCATGCTTGGAATATGCAAGCTGTATGGAGCTAATGATGGAGATGCACACAAGATATCGCTTGTGAGCCCAGATGTTCATACGATCTACTTGGAACTGAAAATGCTCTCAAGATCTACCCGGATGAGGAAATGCTCTTGTGATGCACTCATTTAACCCAGACGCTCGTGATATCTGCTGCCACGTGGATATTTCTATAAAATGCACTCGATGTGAGACTATGCTCACATTTCCTACCTACAGAATTCAAATGTTCATATGATCTACTGATGGATGAAAATCCTCGCTAGCAAAACGGATTGACCATAAATTGTAAAAAACAAGAATACATCTTCATCAGATCTACCACCAGGTGAAGACGCTTCTCAGATTCGTGGATATGAGTGATATGCCCATAAAACCTACTCACAAGTCCAGTTGCTTCCGTGAGATCGGTGCCATCGGGGGTGGGCAGAGGGCTGTGGCTGCTGTACAGCAGGACGGGAGCTGGAAACATGCATTTTGCCCCTCTAACACCTTTGGAGGCTCCAAGCACAAGAGGAGGCCTAGCATGTCCGAAATACCAGGTCCGGAAGCTCCAACCCAGAAGCCCCAGGCACCAGCTCAGAGGCCCCAGCCCAGAGGCCCCAGCTCAGAGGCCCCAGCCCAGAGACCCCAGCCCAGAGGCCCCAGGCCAGAGGCCCCAGGCCAGAGGCCCCAGGCCAGAGGCCCCAGGCCAGAGGCCCCAGCCTAGAGGCCCCAGCCCAGAGGCCCCAGCCCAGAGGCACCAGCCCAGAAACCCCATGCTCTAAGGCCACAAACCGGAGGCTCCAAACTCAGAGGCCCAGGCCCGAAGGCGCCAGGCCAGAGGTTTCGGGCTCCGAAGACCCAGTTCTATAGGTCCCAGGCCAGCGGCACATTCGTATTGACAGGAGACCGGCACAGCTCGTGAAAAGTCTCCTCAACAACTGGAGAAAGGATTTGGCAAGGAGGCCCAGGAGGCTCAGGAGATCCAGAAGGCCCAGGAAATCCAGGAGGTACAGAAGGCCTGGAAGGCTTAGGAGGACAACCAGGCCCGGGAAGCTCAGGAGGATGCCAGGATCATCTGAAAGTAATACAAAGAACCCAGCACCCTACAGATCAAGAGTACCACGATGCTGGACAATGAGCAGCAGAGCGACGGTTAACATATAGCCAAGGGTCATATCAATTTACTTCAGATGTATATGACCTGCTATGTCACTTAGGTCGCACTCAACGGTAGGCCAAATACTACCGGTTTCTGGAATTTGTGAAACGTTTTCATAACAAAATCACAAAAGAGCACTTTACAAGAGTTCTAAGGTCCAGGTGGTCTATCAGGCCCAGTAGGCACAGGAAGATGACGAGATTATCTGTAGACCATAAAAAGATCCCACAATAAATATGTGTACTGATTTCTAACTTAACCCGTCCCGTCTCGGTGGAGGGGGTCTTCAACCGCCCCTAGGTGTTTCGCGGACAGAAGACGAACGGCGCGCGGCAGCGCACCAAAATTTGGCATACCTTTTCCGACATCAATTTGACATGCTGATTCAAAATTTGTAAGTCAGATCATCAAGGGTCAACGAGTTAGTCAATGTCAAGTGAGGACGCCTCCAAAAAAAGTTCAACCAGTCGTCAAGCTTTAACGGATGCAGATACTTTAATAAAACTTTCAGCGTGTTCTTATCTTTACGGATGCAATAAAACGTACAAGTTTTTTCTTTTCGACTACAAATAAATTTTGCGTATTTGCGAAATTGCAGTTCAAATACAGGGTTCTGGCTAATGTAAGCATTTTTTATTATGGCAAGTTGACTTCAAACAACGTTTCTCAGTCTGCTCTACCCACTGGAAAGGGAAAATTAAAGAAAACTTGAAAACTCAAAATTTTGAAATTTAAAGAAAATAAAATGTTTATTTTGCAGGGCAAAAAATACCCCTGGTCGATCTCGCTGTCCTTTTCTCATTGCAAATAAATTTCGTTTTTCATGTATCCCAAAATGAACCCCAGAGTCAAAAACATTATGTAAGTTGTGAAATGTCGTGAAAATATAGCCCCTAGTGACGTCACTTTTGGGGGAAATTGTCTTGGAGGGTGGACCCGGACCCTACTCGTCGAGCGCTTTCCGATGACATCTCTTTCGTTTTCGTGCGATGCGTAGTTTGGATTTTAGAGGGGGTCTTCAACCGCCACCCCCGAGACGGGGTGTGATGATTTGACCGGAATGACGGCGCGGGTTAACATGTAAGCACTTCATGATGCATTGAAAAGCAACGGAAGTCGGAGACCAAAGGTGGACAAGAACAATCACTGTTCTATGCCAGCGTATGCGGGTGGTCTAAACACATCGCAAGAAGCTAAACTTCATCATTTCAAGGTATTCATAGAAAACAACCCACAAAGACTGCGACTTTGGTAAACTTGCACTAAACATGCCTCCGATTGAAGCCGGAGTTTCTTGCGGCAGACCAAGTTTACGCGGGTCAATTAAAACTCCTGACAAGTCAAGTCCACGCCGGCCAATTCAAGCTCTGAGAATACATCGCTGCTTTGGCGGGCGTCGGCTGATGAAGGCGATAACAGGCTACTCGGGCACGTATCGGGCACAATGCATGCATTACCGAATGTCAATATATTCTCCGAATATATTGGGGAGAATTGCGATAAATCTGAGCGTAGTTCGGACGCGTACCATAACTCTGGTAACTACTGGTCCAGACTGCTGAGTCTCAGTAGTCGGAAACAGTGCGGTACACGTAGCGAACACGATGGTTAGTAAGCAAGGTAAAGCGACACATAAGCAGGGTAAAGCACTTCTATGGACTTGCCAGAGTACCACAAACCTACTGGTTATATTCTGAGTATGGCCTTCAGAAACCTACGGTGACAAGTTCCGCACCTCCGCCCCAGCCTCAGCTTACCCAGAGACCATTCCATCGCCGCCCGCCTCAGCTTACCCAGAGACCATTCCATCACCGCCCGCCTCAGCTCACCCAGTGGCCGTTCCATCGTCGCTGCCCCAGCTTACCCAGAGGCCATTCCATTGCCGCTCGCCTCAGCTTACCCAGAGGCCATTCCATCGCCGCTCTCCCCAGCTTACCCAGAGGCCATTCCATCGTCGCTGCCCCAGCTTACCCAGAGGCCATTCCATCGCCGCTCGCCTCAGCTTACCCAGAGGGCGCTCCATGGTTTTGCTGGTGGTGCGCACCACAGGCAGGGAGCTGCGAGCCTTGACCCCGCGCCGGAACCCTGTCGACGACGTCTCCGCCTCCGACATAATGCCCGGGTCGTCGTCGAGCATCGAGGACGACGACGTCATATAGCCCCTCATATGTTGCTGTCAGGCAGACAGGGAGCAGTCAGTATGGTACTCTCAGACAGACAGGAGGCAGTCAGTATGGTGTTGTCAGACAGACAGGGAGCAGTCAGTATGGTGTTGTCAGACAGACAGGGGGCAGTCAGTATGGCACGGTCAGACAGACAGGGGCAGTCAATATGGTCATTCAGACAGACAGGGGCAGTCAGTATGGCACGGTCAGACAGACAGGGATCAGTCAGTATGGCACGGTCAGACAGACAGGGGGCAGTCAGTATGGCACGGTCAGACAGACAGGGGGCAGTCAGTATGGCACGGTCAGACAGACAGGGATCAGTCAGTATGGCACGGTCAGACAGACAGGGGGCAGTCAGTATGGCACGGTCAGACAGACAGGGGGCAGTCAGTATGGCACGGTCAGACAGACAGGGGGCAGTCAGTATGGCACGGTCAGACAGACAGGGGGCAGTCAGTATGGCACGGTCAGACAGACAGGGGGCAGTCAGTATGGCACGGTCAGACAGACAGGGAGCAGTCACTATGGTGTTGTCAGACAGACAGGGATCAGTCAGTGTGGTGTTGTCTGACAGACAGGGAGCAGTCAGTATAGTACTGTCGGACAGACAGGGAGCAGTCAGTATGGTCCTGCCAGACAGACAGAGGGCAAATTACAGTGGGAGTGATGCTACTCACATTGCATGACACCAGCCAAAGCAGCAGCTTTAGCCAAAAGGGGAAAAGTGCCTTCAATGTTGATTAGTCGGGTTGATATATGAATGTCAGCTATACGGATGCCAAGTACTGACACTGACACACACACATACACACACATATACACATATATATATATATATATATATATATATATATATATATATATATATATATATATATATATATATATATACACATACACACATACATAAACATTAATCGATATATCACGGAATGCAATTGTTTGCAACAGTCATAGCACCATGCCCAACATCGAATGGCAGTGTGCATCCTTAAAATGCAGGAAAAACTGCACGCAGCTCCAAATGCTACCAACAGGCGGACAACATCGTAAAACGGCCAGCCGCCAGCCAACTCAGCCTCGAAGTGTGCAGTGGGGTGATCGATGACCGCCAGCCCGCAGCGGTAGAGTAGGATGAACCACTTCTGGTCACCAGCATGCCCACTTCATCAGATTAGCTGGCTCAGCCCCCCTTTCCATGGCCGCTCAGTTGCCTGAGCCACGGTTCACACCTGAGCTTCCCAGAGCCGCTCAGCTACCTGGGCAACGCTTCACAGCAGGCGCTTCACCGAACAAATCGTTCGAGTTTGAGCCACTCGTGTACCACGACGAGTCAACAGAACTATGAGTCAACAGCACTACGAGTCAAGAGCACCATGAGTCAGCAGCACTTTGAGTCACCAGCACTATGAGTCAACAGCACTACGAGTCAGCCGCACTATGAATCAGCAACACTACGTGTCAGTAGCACCATGAGTCAGCAACACTAGGAGTCAACATCACTACGAGTCAGCAGCACTATGAGTCAGTAACACTATGAGTCAGCAGCACCATGAGTCAGCAGCACTACGAGTCAGCAGCAACATGAGCCAGTCACCCGGCCTACCCTACGGCAACCTCAGCCCCACTTGAGCCACATCGCGTTAGAATGAGTAGCTCTTGGCCATGTTTGGTTAGTGAGTCAGCTGTTCATCCCCCTGCCCCCTCCTCTCAGAGTGGTCTGATAACTCGGTACGGGTGCGGCACGCCGGCAAAGGGAAGTGATACGGACTTCTGCAGAGCGGGATCCGCGACGATAAGATGGACTAAGCCCGATGAGGTCACAGTGTAACGGACTTCAGTGTAGTGACATTATGAGCAGGACATGGTTCACCCGTGACCGGAGTTTGGTGCAGCTATATTTTCTCAGAAAACCAACTTATGAAAAGTCCTAGAGGCCAAGATCATTTCAAACATCGTCCTTGCAGTGGGAAGGGGTAGGAGGGGGAGATTGATTGACTCCCAAAGGCTTTCTTTTCACCAACACGGGAAGCACGAAGAAGTGTTGATGTCCGGGCCCGCCACTTCACATGTACATACACGTATCCCCCGCGGGCTGAGGAATTGGAATGTGTGAAGGTGAAGATGTTACATCATCGGTTGTCAACCTCACACATTGCACTGAAACGGCCAATATTAGGAGTGAGGCGGATTAATACACAACCGAGCTAACCTGCCGAAATAGGAAATCGGAATTTACCAGTTCATCTTGGTCGAGGCTGGGTCATTGACCCAGTATAACCTCCCGTGACCTTTGTGATCTGATCGGTCACTCTATTGCTAACTTCGACGATGAAAGTAAATATTGGAAGTTTAGCCTCCAGGTACCGGACAGAGTGCTGGGCCCGGCCGAAAACTAATGCGACCGATCCTATAAGTCGGGAACGAGGAGCGGGAGGGGAGAGACCAGTAGACGGCTATTGACGGAACATGCTCAAACATGTCACGGCGTGATAAGTCCCGACTGGATAGCCTCACCCAGAACCGGATGACACGTGCCGACGTCAACAGACATCCCGCCGCTCGGTCGAAAAAACATCACACTTGAAAGCCAAGCAGATAATCAGCATCTTGATTCTAGTCCAGCTTTGACGAAATCCACGCGACAATCAATACAGTGCAAGTTGCCAATATTCTCAACGCTAAAAAGCACACACGAGACGTTCAGAATTCAAGGTCATCTTTATTATTTTGGCGAAATCTGCGGTATTGTGATAACTTACTGGGATTCAGGCGGCGAGACAGTCAGCCATAAGTAGCATATCTCAAGGTCTTGAAGAAATAACGCGAAAAGAGTGGGACTGCAACGATCAGAAACTGTGGAGAAAGGGGTGGATTTTTTAGATGGCAAACGCTCCATCACACAGTGTTATATCTATGAGGAAGTTTTTAGCCAAAGCAAATATCACCCTGCTTGAACACCAGCCTTATTCGCACAACCTGACGCCTTGCGACTGCTGTATGTTTCCACAATATGAAGTCCGAACTCAAGAGGACAAATTTCTGTCCATGGAGGAGGTGAAAGCAAACGCATGGGAACTTCCCAACAGCCTCACAGCTGATCTGTGGCACTGCCTTCAGCAGGGGAAACAACGTCTGAAGCGATGCGGCGACTCAGACGAGGATTGATACGGTGCGCACAGCTGAGTTCGTCTATCTGGTAAATACACGATGACACGGCATCGGACTTTGCTTTTCAACCGGACCTCGTAGTGTTTTCAGATGCCGTTTCAGAAGGTAAGAATACGAGGACACACATGAAGAATACACTTCGACCTCTGACCCTTGCCAAATGAGTCGAAATGTAGCAAATGTGCACTACGTTAGCATTCCAAGTTCGGAGTAATATGCTTGACATGTCAAGCACCTGTGTGATATTGTTTGTACAGATGTAACGATCAAATGCGTTTATTACCAATTTCTTGATGAAAACAAGCATTTAAGCTGATCTAGGTCTACTGACTGCTTGTTCACTATGAGTACACACATACTCATCGAGGTGTCATCACGTATGACATGCAGACTTTTGTGACATGTTGCACTCCCAGTTTGGAGCCGCTAGGGTTGGGGGGGGATTGAAACAACCGGCTGTACTAGGGAAGTTGGTACAATGTGGTGTATGGGCGGAGGCTAGCCATTTCTTTACTTGCGACATACCGCTCATCATGTTAGGACTTCTGGAAGGTACAGGTGACATGACCTCTGGATCTTGACAAGAAACCCCACCCGTAGCTACCTTGTTGTATTTAAGTGCAACTGTAGTTTGGGCACTGCCCAGCTCTTGGAAACTTAGCTACAAGTATGACGTACAAGTCTTTGTTCAACTTGCGGAAGGAAGCCTACGCTGCGCGGTCCGCCCAGTTAGGAGGCTTTTGGTATGCCTGTGACTGTGCAACGACGCACCATAGAGCCACAGAGCAAACTCAACACAACCGGCAAAACCGACAAACATCAGGCTCCTCTAGAGGCTGTGTAATTCAAGAGTCTCTGGTGAGTCTGTTTTCAGCTTGGGCAGGTTACAAGGTGACATCAATGCATGACCTCGTTGTCTAACGAGTTTGCTTGCACGTTTTTGTGCACAGTGGTTCTGTTTGTTTCGTTTGCTGACGACACGCTGTAATTGCAGGGAAAACTAAATTGCCGAGCGTAGTGTCCACTCAATCACTCTGCAATAAGATGCAATGCGAGTAGGTTGAAAGCACTACTTGCTGTGAACATGAAGCCCGCCAAGTCAGAAAAAGTGCTTAGTTCAGTGTTTGAATCTAATCATTACATCTGGTGAAAACTATGGCAAAACTGTACCCAGAAGGATCATAAGATCCCTCGGAATATGCTGAGAAGCAACTTGCTGGACCTGGCTCGTGGTCCGTTCGATGTCTTTACTAATACTAACATTTTGTCGACGCGTGGAAAAACACCACGTCAGAAGTTCTACAATTACGCAGGTCAAGCCATCATAATCGGTAATGCTGCCACAGGGACCGGGACTGCTGTCGCCAGGACCGGGACTGCTGCCACCGGGACCGGGACTGCTGCCATCAGGACCGGGAATACTGCCACCAGGACTGGGAGTACTGCCACCGGGACCGGGAGTACTGCCACCGGGACCGGGAGTACTGCCACCGGGACCGGGAGTACTGCCACCGGGACCGGGAGTACTGCCACCAGGACCGGGAGTACTGCCACCGTGACCGGGAGTACTTCCACCGTGACCGGGAGTACTGCCACCGGGACCAGGAGTACTGCCACCGAGATCGGGAGTACTGCCACCGGGATCAGGAGTACTGCCACCAGGACGGGGAGTACTGCCACCGGGACCGGGAGTACTGCCACCAGGACGGGGAGTACTGCCACCGGGACCGGGAGTACTGCCACCGGGACCGGGAGTACTGCCACCGGGACCGGGAGTACTTCCACCGGGACCGGGAGTACTGCCACCAGGACGGGGAGTACTTCCACCAAGACCAGTATTGCTGCCACCGGGACCGGGAGTACTGCCACCAGGACTGGGAGTACTGCCACCGGGAATGGAACAGTTGCAAGGTGAGCCCACCTCTGCGTCTCCGAAGCCGAGACAGACCTGCGGCGCGCAGGCGGTCTCCCAGCGCCTGCGCCTGCGCCGATGGTCAGTGCCCTCCCGCACCCCGCTGGCATCGTGCAGGTCAGGCGCAGCAGACACAGCTTCCCGCCACGAGACGGCACCCGCGCCGCCCGGCAAGGCCACTTCGGTCCAGCCGCCGTCCGCGCGGGCCACATCCTCCACCGGCCTCCAGGCGGGCTCCCAGCTCCCGTCAGCGGTCGCCGAGCATCGCTCCTGCTCTCGTCGCTGCCGACGGTACACGAGCGAGGTGTCGAACACGTCGTCGTCCGACCAGCCGTCGTCGGGCCGGTCACACGGCGAGCAGCCCGACACAGCATCGTCGCAGTGTCGCCGGCTCCAGGCGTGAGGCGGAGACGCCGCGGTCTCGGCCTCGTGTCCGGCGGGCCCGTCGGCCGGCCAGCAGTCGGGCTGGGACCGTTGGCCGTGCGGTGGGCCCAGCCGCCAGGGCCGACGGCCGCTGGCGGTGTCCACCGGGTGGACGGACGCGGCCCGCCGCAGGCACAGGTCGGACGACGTCGACAGCCGGCCCTTCACATCAGCCGGCAGCGCCACCGCCGGCCACTGGCAGTCACCCTCGCCGCACGAGCGCAGCCAGGCCGGGTCGCCCAAGTCGGTGGTCAAGGGCGTGCTCAGGGTTCGGCTCCGGCGGCCGCCGACGGTCGGCGGACGAGGCGCCTCCGAGGCCGACACCGTCGACTGCGTGCGCGTGAGCAGCGTCGAGCGGCCGGCGAGCGTGCCGGCCGAGTGGTGGGTGACCAGGTGGAGCGTGGCGGTGCTGTGGCGCCGCGTCACCGAGCACGTCTCGGCGGCGGACACCGCGTACAGCCGGCAGTAGTCGTCGGCCGTGACGCGCAGCAGGCCCCGCACACTGCGCTGCGGTGTCGGGGGCCGCCGTCCCCCCGCCGACGGAGCGGCCGGCGACGAGGGCAGCTGCGGTCGCTCCGGCCGGCTGGTGGTGGAGTCCCGCCCCAGCTGCCGGCGCTGCGACATGGTCTGGCAGACTGGCGCCGTGAGGGCGTCTCGTGCTGGCGACCCTGACTGGTAGTCTGCTGGCAGACTGGCGCCTTGACTCTGACTGATGGTCTGCTGGCAGACTGGCGCCGTGAGTGCGTCTTGTGCTGGCGACCCTGACTGGTAGTCTGCTGGCAGACTGGGGCCCTGAGGGCGTCTCGTGCTGGCGACCCTGACTGGTAGTCTGCTGGCAGACTGACGCCTTGACTCTGACTGATGGTCTGCTGGCAGACTGGCGCCTTGACTCTGAGTGATAGTCTGCTGTCTTCAGTCACTGACATCCGTCAGCTGTGCTTCTCACAGGCACCGACCGGCGGCTACACACAGCAGAATTAACTGAGACAACGACAAAGTCACAGGATGCCTTTGTCGACATGCTAAGTGATATGCATATTAGGAGCAGTCACTAACGAAATCAGCGCCTTAAAGGCGGTGGACATTTTATCTAAAATTCAGAATAAAACAAACCTGGCTATCATTTAGATCATGAATTCATAGTTGACGTGCACACAAGTTTCCCTAATTGCCTTCTAATCCAGGAATCCGTGTATACTTTTACTGAAGGCGAGAATAAGTGATCCAGAAGTATGCGCGGTAATGAACGCCTTTGTTCGCTTAACCAATACTGCCTCTGCACATGAAGACATTTCCATATGGCTGGGGGAGCATCGCCCCTCGATTTGGCGTGCTATTCGAGTTCTTGCTGTCTGCCCGGCCCAAGCAAAAATATCCTCGTTTGGGAACATAACATTTTGGTATCTACTTAAAATGTGTATCGGCAACTATACAACCCACTCACTGGAACGCCACCATTGGTATTCGTTCGGTGGACGAAAACTGCTTATTCAACAGCTATTTTACACAGTATATGCAATCTACATGATCAGCAAAAAAGAAGGAAGTAATCTTCCCACGTCTGGCGTGCATGTGACATCCTAGCATACTACAAGGGCGCAATTAGCTGTCAACATGCGAAATTAGTACAATAGTGCAATTAGTTTGCCAGTGAGTAATTCCTCGCCCCCTATCTGGACATTGCTCCCACCAGATGTCCCGCTCAACGGCGATGATGCTGCAGGGTCACCACGCGGTCACGGTGCCGCCGAGCCACTCCTGCCGACTGCGTGCCACGGTCGCCGGCTCACCCGCACCAAGGTCACCGCCCGCCGTCGAGGTCACGAGACGCCCCGGGGCGTGTTTGGTTCGCGTCGCCAGGCAGAGCCGGACTGGCAGCGGTACCTGCGGCGGACGAGCGGCCGGCCGGCGCCTAATCAGCCGGCCGTCGGCGACGACAGGGGTGGCCGATCTGGCGCCACGTCACGCGTCACGTGACGGTCACGTGACCGCCGCCGCCACCTGTGGGCGGTGCCACGCGGCGGCCCGCGCGTCTGTCCCGACGGCGGCCGCGGCGGATGACGATCCGCAGGTGGCCGTCCACATGTCCGGCAATACTCGCAGGTGGCCGTCCACATGTCCGGCAATAATCGCAGGTGGCCGTCCACATGTCCGGCAATACTCGCAGGTGGCCGTCCACATGTCCGGCAATACTCGCAGGTGGCCGTCCACGCGCCCGGCAATACTCGCAGGTGGCCGTCCACGAGCATAGCTTTTCAACATCTCGAAACGTCCGTTCAATCGTAACACATGCTTCGCTCACTCATCTCTGCGCCAAGAAACTGCCAAAATTACGCCAAATTGCCAAATTACGAAAATCGTAGTGGATATCGGCTGCCCCGGTAGCTCAGTTGGTTAGAGAGCCGGCCTGAACTGTTCTCCCCTGTCCTGGGAACACAGGATTTGCGTCGCTTCGCGCGCTCGCATTTAGCCCCCGGCTGGGAGTGTCAGTTGGCAGCTGGCCCGATAATGCCGGGGACCAGCTACCGGGCGGCCGTGTCGGTGCATTGACGGCACGTTACGCCTTCGATCAAAATTCTGCCGTTGAACTGGACATAATGGATCTGATGGTGGGGCTAGGGTTCACGCAACAAGCTCTCCTTAGCAATAGAACCCTGGTTCCTGAAGACCCCCAGCAACAACTCGGACTAAACAAAAAAAAAGAGAAAAAGAAGATATGTGGCGGCACAGTTCCATGCGTCAGGTGCTTCGTAACGGCTCCGGCTAACGGGAGGAAACCTCACGGGAGGAAGCCTCACGAGACCCACAGGAGCAAGCACTCGGTGAGCCATGGTTGTAATCGACAACAGGATAACACAATGGAGATATTGAGGAATGGATGAAGACGTCTCCAGATGCAAGGTCATGCCTGGTCAGATGCTGTACTGCAGGCTCTGCTGTAGAGACAGACACACCGGTGCCTGGCTATCGTTAGCTATGCATTTGGTAAGGGATGACATGCATGCGAACCATGGACGGATCTAGGAATTCTGAGGTGGGCATTTGGTCTTTAAGACGCCATTTATCCGGAGTGGAGCTCCTTCTCTATTCCGAGGGAACCATCCGCTGAATAACTCGTTGAGCGGGAGGGGATGGGGGCGGAGGGATGTGGGCCCTGAAAGGACGTTACACCTCAATCATGGGAGGAACATGGTACAGTTTCCCTATGGATCTACCACTAGTGTGAGATCACAGGCATGCACCTGCGTCCGTCACAATGCATGCCACCAGCAATGGTAATATGGCTAACTCGCTCTTGATTGCACGCTAGTTTTTACATCAAGCAATACAATTATATAACACACATACTTTTACGGCCATGGCCACAAATACTTGACCATGGCCGCGTACACATTCACAATCAAGCAGAAGTAATCAAGCAATGCGTCAAGTACATAGCAGCTTCGCATACATGTATTCTAACTCCTGGTGGTCCTTTCATTAACCCGTCCCGTCTCGGAGGGTCATCAACCGCCCCCTCAGGTTTTTTTTATCGCGGATAGCGGGCGAACGGCGCGCGGCAGCGCGCCCAAATATGGCATACCTTTTCCACATCAATTTGACATGCTGACTCAAAATTTTTAGGTCAGGTCATCTAGGGTCAACGAGTTAGTCAAGGTCAAGTGAGGTCACCTCCAAAAAAGTTCAACCAGTCGTCACGCTTTAACGGATACATATATTTTAATGAAACATTCAGCGTTTGCTTATCTTTACGGATGCAACAAAACGTAAGAGTTGAATTTTTCATTCTTTTCGTTTTTGACTACATACAAATTTTGAGTATTTGCCATATTGCAGTTCAAATACACTAAAGTAAGCATTTTTTATTAGATCAAGTTGACTTTCAACAACGTTTTTCGGTCTGCCCTACGCATTGGAAAAGGAAAATGAAAGAAAACTTGAAAACTAAAAATTTTGAAATTTCACAAAAATACAATTTTTATTTTTGGGGGGCAAAAATTATGGCCCTCGTCGATTTCGCTGTCCTTAACTCATTCCAAATAAATTTTGTTTTTCACATATCCCCAAAATGAATTTCCAGAGTAAAAAAACATAATGTAATTCGTGAAAAGCCGTGAAAATCTAGCCCCCTGGTGACGTCACCTTTGGGAACATTTTTTCTTGGGAGGGGGGTGTTGGAACTGTACCCTACTCGTCGAGTGCTTTTCGATGACACCTCTTTCATTTTCGTGCGATGCTTAGTTTGGATTTTAGAGGTGGTTACGCGGGTTAAAAACAAATGAATTGAGAGATCGTAGTGACACCTTCAAACAAATAATTATCAAATGACGCGCTATGAAAATGTTGCTGTGAATCCACTTCTTACTGACCAGACCAATCCACCTCCCGCTGGCCGGACCAATCCACCTCCCGCTGGCCAGACCAATCCACCTCCCGATGGCCGGACCAATCCACCTCCCGCTGGCCGGACCAATCCACCTTCCGCTGGCCGGACCAATCCACCTCTCGCTGGCCAGACCAATCCACCTCCCGCTGGCCGGACCAATCCACCTCCCGCTGGCCGGACCAATCCACCTCCCGCTGGCCAGACCAATCCACCTCCCGTTGGCCAGACCAATCCACCTCCCGCTGGCCAGGACCAATCCACCTCCTGCTGGTCGGACCAATCCACCTCCCGCTGGCGAAACGTACTCACCGCCGAAATGCGTCCACCCTGTCACACTTTCACACTGGTGACTTCACAATTGACACTGATGACATTGCGCTTCACACTGATGACATTTCACTTCACACTGATGACTTCGGACTTTGCATTGATGACTTCACACTTCACACTGATGTCTTCACACTTCACACTGATGTCTTCACACTTCACACTGGTGACTTCACACTTCACACTGGTGACTTCACACTTCACACTGGTGACTTCACACTTCATACTGGTGACTTCACACTTCACACTGGTGACTTCACACTTCACACCGATGGCAGCGGGACGTCCATACTGAACTGGGTGTACAGTTTCTCACGACGGTTTCGGGGAGGGGATGTGGGAGCGAACACCGGCAGACAGTCGGTAAACAGAACAGATAACCCGTCCCCGCCCCTTCACCCTCCCGGAGCTACAGCGTGCACCGAGTGGCGATGACAGTCACGGAGAGACGACAGCACCAGTCGACGGGTGGCAGGTTTGGTGATGTGGTGAGGCGCTAACGTGGTGAGGTGGTAACGTGTTAAGGCGGTCATGTGACGAGTGTTGTAATGTGGTGAGGCGCTAACGTGGTGAGGTGGTAACGTGGTAAGGCGGTAACGTGGCAAGGCGGATGTGAAATGGGAGTGGTAATGTGGTGGGGCGGTAAAGTGATGAGATGGTAATGTGGTGAGGCGGTAATATGGTGAGGCGGTAATGCGGTGTCTGTGGTTGGTGTGTTAACGTATTGCGTATGGTGCAATGAGGCGGTAGAGTGGTGGCTATGTATTTGGTAATGTGGTGCGTGTGGTAATGTGTTGAGGCGGTAATGTGATAGGGGCATGTGGTAATGTGCTGGGTATGGTAATGTGGTAAGGCGACAATGTGGTGTGTGTGGTAAGGCGGTGGGTGTGGTAAGGTGGTGGGTGTGGTAAGGTGGTGGGTGTGGTAATGTGGTGAAACGGTAGTGTGGCGGGGCGGTAATGTGGTGGGGCGGTAGTGTGGCGGGGCGGTAGTGTGGCGAGGCGGTAATGTGGTGGGGCGGTAGTGTGGCGGGGCGGTAATGTGGCGGGGCGGTAATGTGGTGGGGCGGTAGTGTGGCGGGGCGGTAATGTGGCGGGGCGGTAATGTGGTGAGGCGGTAATGTGGCGGGGCGGTAGTGTGGCGGGGCGGTAATGTGGCGGGGCGGTAATGTGGTGAGGCGGTAATGTGGCGGGGCGGTAATGTGGCGGGGCGGTAATGTGGTGAGGCGGTAATGTGGTGGGTGCAGTAGTAACGTACATGAAGGATAGCCAGCAACCTGTACGATCAGATCTAGATCCACCTGCAGAGCCGGATGAATTACCGACTGCAGGTCCGGTTCTAAGATTGCTGTGGGACTAGGTGTACTGGCCTGCGGTGGCTTGCAATGGCCACGGCTGTGTCCAGGCTTCATGTCTCCCGGAACTGCGTTACGGGAGTAGAAGCTGTCTGGGAGACTACCTCGGCCGATATTGCCACGCCACATGTACAGTGTATGCACAATGCATATACATACGTACCCCGAGCACCATGGGCGCCCCGAACACCCCGAACATCCCGAACACCCCGAGCACCCCGGGCCGACCAACCTATAAGTCGATCCGAGCACAATCACTCCGTGAGGTTGTCATTCAAAGCTGCCTGATTAGCTGTAGTAAAGCTGATCGAAATGACACTGAAACAATACGTTCTGTGGAGGCAGTCAAGTTGTCTGTTGGAATTAAAATATCGAAAATAAATTTATATCGTATCTGACAAGCAGCAGTTTAATCTATGTCATGAAGACTGAAATGATCCCCAAAATTAACCACATGAACAGAATAGCACAGCCGTCAAACTCTCACCACGAAAACATGGCGGACGTTTCAACCGGTACTTTTTCGCCACTTGTCAGCTTTAGCCGGTCTTAACACGTGCATCGGAAGGGGAATGGAACCTGTCCACAGTCCTATTTTCGACATCTCCCAAGCGGACGAGGCGTTGCAATTAAGTTTTATGACTTTGTAATAAACAGAATATGCACATCCAATGGAAGCAAAAACTGAATCTGCTGGCAAGTTAATGAACTGCACGGGCATAAAATAGCCGACCGGCCGTCGAGCGGTCATGGTCAGAAAGGTCTGGTCGGCGCGGTAGCGCGTTGGTGCAGCGTGGCGACCGATCGGAACCACATTTGGCCCGGAAGGCATTGAACTAGGGTCACGCAAATCATCCTGAAGCGAGCTCACCAAAGCCGCAATCTACGGTACACATTGTGTGTTTCGAGCTGTAGTAGCTGTAACGAGATATATGTGTGTATGTGGGGGGGATCGCTCCGCCCCTTACGATGTTGTAGTGTGCACCAGCTGTTGGGCCGTGGGGGGGGGGTACGGCCCACGTTAGCCCCGCTGTTGTTGCATAGGCTGGCACAGTGGCCAGCTGGCAGACAGATAAGCGAGCACACTGCCAGGTGGCCGCCACTTCATGAATCAATAGTAATTGAACTGTACACTATCGTGAGAAGGAAACTTCTCCCAAATAGCTTGGAACTATTTATCCGTGGATTAGGCCGATTTATGCTCTCACAAAAATAAGAACAAAAGTAATTTGAACAAACTAATCAAGAAAGCAGTGAGCAAGCTTCACTCACAGAAGGTGAGTGATTACACCTACAGATATACCGGACTGGTGAGGGATTTGTATTGCTTGGAATTAGGGGCGTTCCACAGTAGCAGACATGCCCAGACTTGTCCAAGGCATGTGTGCATCATTACCAGTAGTTCCATCATCACCAGACTCGTCACCAAGGATGACATAAGGGCAGCTACTGGTCGGGAGTTCCCACCTTCTCTCTGTAGGACTAGCATTACGCGTCATATCTCCACTGGGCGCACCTAACCTGCACCTCCCGTGTCAGCCACCGTGACGACACGACTGATGCTGACCCAAGCATGCGTGTCGAACCCGCCCAGAACCTGCGTCTCGAACCCGCCGCGAGCCTGCATCTGGCACCTCTGGCCCACCGTGGCTGCGGGGTCGAGCCCGCCACCTCGGGCTGTGAGAGATACGTGCACGCCGGACGCCGCCGTCGCAGTGGCTTGCCTGTTGTCTGGCGTTGCCAGAGCGGCCGCCGGAGAAGATGGGGAAGCTGCGCCGCTCCGGCTTGGCGGGCGGGTAGTCCTGCCGCTGCGACTGCACTGACCGCTCCGAGTCCGAGGAGCTCTTGTTGCTCTGCCGGTGGGGGGGGCGGCACGCCGTCAGTGGAGGCACGCGACGAACAGACAACCGGGCAGCACTGCACGACAGGGCAAACGTCGGGTCCTGTCAGCAGGGGCACGTCATGCCGTGCTGTGTTCACTACGTGCTAGTTCATGCGATGTTGGCGCTGTTGCAATAAGGATAGGCCAGAGTTCGCTGAGTGGCAACGACAATGTTGCCACTGCTATACGGATCCCGGTGTTACCAATCAATTCACGCGATGATGACCCTAGTCTTAGCCTGGTCTCTCCACGTGCAATTCGTCGACCAGTGCCGTCGCATTCTGAAGTGACCTGATTTGCAGACACATCGTTGTCAGTTTAGTTGACCTCGTTGCTTGTCGAGCCGGCGATCTGGTGGCTACGAGACTGGTTTCCCGTCGATAGCCCCTCCTCATGGGAATGGCAGCGACGCGACAGCACTGCAATTCCGACTTTAAAACGACACGGCACGGCCACCAAATGACACCGAACGACGCGGCGCGGCCAAATGCTGCAGTGTGTGCCACAATGTCCATCTACCACATGCTCTGTCTCATCATCAGTTGCTGTCACAGTCCTATGTATTGCCCTTCACCCCGATTAGTTAACCATTACATTGGCGCATTAATTATGATGCATCGTCAAGTATTCGCCATAGAGTACACGTTGCGCTGACTTGATCGACGAGTGGCGGAGGCTAGGTCCCGCCATCCCCGCTGCCGTCCAGCTATCCCCGCTGCCATCCCGCCATCTCTGCTGTCGTCCCGCCATCCCCGTTGCCATCCCGCTGTCTCAGCTGCCGTCCCGCCATCTCCGCTGCCGTCCCGCCATCCCCGCCGCCGTCCCACCATCCCCGCTGCCGTCCCACCATCCCCGCTGCCGTCCCGCTATCCCCGCTGCCGTCCCGCCATCCCCGCTATGTCCCGCTATCTCTGCTGCCGTCCCACCATCTCGGCTGCCGTCCCGCCATCTCAGCTGCCGTCCCACCATCTCCGCTATGTCCCACCATCTCGGCTGCCGTCCCGCCATCTCGGCTGCCGTCCCACCATCCCCGCTGCCGTCCCACCATCCCCGCTGCCGTCCCGCCATCCCCGCTGCCGTCCCGCCATCCCCACCGCCGTCCCGCCATCCCCGCTGCCGTCCCACCATCTCCGCTGCCGTCCCGCCATATCAGCTGCCGTCCCGCCATCTCCGCTATGTCCCGCTATCTCTGCTGCCGTCCCATCATCTCGGCTGCCGTCCCGCCATCTCTGCTGTCGTCCCGCCATCCCCGTTGCCACCCCGCTGTCTCAGCTGCCGTCCCACCATCCCCGCTGCCGTCCCACCATCCCTGCTGCCGTCCCATCATCTCGGCTGCCGTCCCGCCATATCAGCTGCCGTCCCACCATATCAGCTGCCGTCCCGCCACCCCCGCCGCCGTCCGTCATCCCCGTCGGCACGAGGGCCGCCCCGACATGGCGCCACAATTGGCCCAATCGGAGGCAAAGCTCATTACCGTAATCTCAACATCCTAAATTTGGCACCGGAGAGACCAAGTAATTTGTCAACAGGCGCGATTTGCATTCATGCATGGGTGACATGCGGGATACGGCAGTATCTGTAGAAAAGGAACGGCTGGGTGGAAGATAGCTATGAGGGACCATATGTGAACCAGTGGCGTGAATGTTCTGCTGCGAATACCTGTTAAGGGGCACCACTTCAGATGATTGGTCATGGAGGTGTTTATCTCCGTACCAGTATGACTGATTTGACACAAATAGAGGCCAGTGATGGCTGACGACAGACCCATGGAAGCTAATGTGCTTCGTCTCCACAGCATCAACACACTGACAACACATGTCGGGGCACATCATGTGCGTCTTTCCACTGAAAGCAGAAAGGCGCCCATATTTCCGTCTCGTAAAGTTATCGCGGTGCGGCACAATTGTTTACCCATGGCAGTGCGGGGAGGAGGGAAGCTGATCCAAATTATTGTTGACCTAAGTCAAATATAAATATGTACGAGAAGGCATGATGCAGTTCCATTCATATATATATCCAGGGTTGTATACAACCCTGCATGTGAAAGAAGAAAAATACACAGAGAAAGGCCCAGGAACCAAGACTTATAAAAATATTAGCATGCAGAATATTTTTATACCTCTTTTGGTTGACCTTCCATGTTCATGATCTTCGCCGTTATTACTCGTAATAAACCAAATGCAAATTCATGCTTCGATGTGTATGATAAACAAACCGAGAACATGGTGCAGCACCATGACATATAGCAAGGCCATGGTCGCTGATCACGTCAAGGTATCACAAAATATGTGATGAGCTACTGAAGCTGAAGAATTTCGAAAAGGATTGTTCCCAAGAAAAGACAATGGCTGACACCAACACAAATCCTTTTTTTGGCCCCTGTTTGACAATGTGCAACAATTAATTTCAATGGTACAACCATTAATTTCAATGGTACAACCATTAAATTCAATGGTACAACCATTCATTTCAATGCACAATCATTCATTTCAATGGTACAACCATTAATTCGACAAGGGAATCAAGAGTGCGCAGCTCACATTGTCTTCACCATGCCCAGTTGAGAGCCAGACAATTAAGATGGCAAAATATACACTTCAACTGCTGTGGATGTCAGGATCAGGAGACAACAAACACCGCATCTTGCTGTGATCTCCCTGCCCCTCTGCGGTGCAATTTTTGACACAAAAAGGCGATTTTTGGATTGGTAGCGTCTTTTCATGTTGCAGCGTCCCCTTCTAAGTCACAAAACGTTTTCTGAAGCTATAAATTTCCCTTCGTAGCCTTGGGATGCCTTTACATCTGGGAGGCTGGTTTTCAAACCACGGGGTACCCTTTCAAGCGTTATACTGTTTTGAAGCCTCAGGGTGCCTTTCCAGGTATCGGGACATCCTTTAAATATTTCGGATGCACTTTCATGCCCGAGGAGTTCCCTTAGACATTGGGAAATGTCGGCATCGAGACGTCCTTTCATGTTCAGATACTAATTAAGCTCACGGGAGGCCCTTCCATGTTCGGGAACAAATTAAGCCCAAGGATGGCCCTTAATTGTTGGGACAACAATTAAGCCCACGGACGACCATTTCATGTTCGGGCGCCAGTTAAACCCGCCGACCTTCCGTTCGTATTCGGACAGCATTTAAGCCCACGGAGCGTACGCATCAGCCAGCGCTTCATTGGAGTGCCCACGGATGCCGTTTCGGTGTTCTGGGCGCCCTTCATGGCATCAGGCCACTCCCGGGATATACCCTTTGGAGCCACCTAGAGCATTTAGCACCTATGGAGCATCGGGCATCCTTTTGAGCATCGGGACTGTTCAAAGCCGCGCGGTCATCCTTCCAAATATCTGAACACCTTATCAACCGGGAAACATAGCTCTCAGAATCCACACCTTCAGCATCGGGAAAGTGGTGAGAGCAGCATCAGTTGTTCCCTATGGCATCAATATACCAGCTCGCTACGTATGACTAGCTTGAGACAATGCTATGTCATCTGATCACTGAACGAATGACTTCTTCTTGGGTTGCAGTAATGCTGAGATACACTTGTCTAAGGAACGCTACATTCTAAAGCTCTGAGGTTGATCAACCACCCAGCGGCCCAATACAAGAATAACGAGGTGGTCGACGCTATTTACCGTGTTTCGACAAGCACCAAACTAGGAACACCATCTCGAGGCGCCAAAAAATCCTGGGTTAACTTCGCTTCTAATTGAATAATTCTTTATTTTTAATTATGAACATAAGGTGTGAAAACTGGAGTTTGGAAAAGTTATGACGAGTCTCGAACTGTTCTGAAAAGCGGCTGGGAATGGCACACGAAACTCCGGAGGGGTGGACTCCGGGAATAGCGTTCAACGTCACGATGCCACCCAAGAGATTGGCATGCCACGAGCGTCACAATGCCACCCAAGAGATTGGCATGCCACGAACGTCATAATGCCACCTGAGATATCTGCAGAGGGAAAGAAAGAGAGAGGCATAGATAGATAGATAAGTAGATATATATATAGATAGATAGATAGATAGATAGATATATAGATAGATAGATAGATAGATAGATAGATAGATAGTCAGACAGATAGATATATAGATATATAGATATATAGATAGATAGATATATAGATAATATATAAAATAGATGAAGAGATAGATGATAGATAGATAGAGATAGAGATAGAGATAGAGATAGAAATAGAGATAGAGATAGAGATAGAGATAGATAGAGATAGAGATGGAGATAGAGATAGAGATAGAGATAGAGATAGAGGTGGAGAGTGAGAGGGGAGAGTGAGAGTGGGGAGGAGAGTGAGAGCGGGAGGAGAGAGAGAGAGAGCGAGGGCGAGAGGGAGAGGGAGAGCGAGAGCGAGAGTGAGAGTGAGAGTGAGAGTGAGAGTGAGAGTGAGTGAGAGTGAGAGTGAGAGTGAGAGTGAGAGTGGGAGTGAGAGTGAGAGTGAGTGAGAGTGAGAATGAGAGAGAGAGAGAGAGGGATAGAGGGACAGGGAGGGAGAGAAAATAAGCGTCTTAACACTACCAAGGACAACAGACGCTACAGCCACGGATGTGAACAGATGTGATGTCATTGTGCTGGGCTCACTCACATCCAGATCCATGGCATCGGAGTGTCGGAGCACCGGCCGGGGTCCAGAGATAGTATGCCTCCGGGGCAGGTCACGTCGCAATCGACCCGCCTCCGGCAGCTGGGCCTCGTCTGCAACGGGTCATCTAGTCACTGCAACGGGCCACCGGATCACTGCAACGGGTCACGGGGTCACTGCAACGGGTTACCGAGTCACTGCAACGGGTCACCGGTCACTGCAACGGGTCATTTGGTCACTGCAATGGAACACCTGATCACTGTATCTGGTCACTGGGTTACTGCAACAGGCCACCGGGTCACTGCAATGGGACACCGGGTTACTGCAACGGGTCACTTAGTCACTGCAACCGGTCACTGCAACATGTCGCCAACATCTCACCCGACCAACGTGTCGCCAACAGCCCACCCGACCAACGTGTCGGCAACATCTCACCCGACCAACGTGTCGCCAACACCCCACCCAACCAACATGTCGCCAACACCCCACCCGACCAACATGTCGCCAACACCCCACCCGACCAACGTGTCGCCAACACCCCACCAGACCAACGTGTCGCCAACACCCCACCAGACCAACGTGTCGCCAACACCCCACCCACCAACGTGTCGCCAACACCCCACCAGACCAACGTGTCGCCAACACCCCACCAGACCAACGTGTCGCCAACAGCCCACCCAACCAACATGTCGCCAACACCCCACCCGACCAACGTGTCGCCAACACCCCACCCGACCAACAGCCTCGAGTGACATCTCACTTACGTGCCGGCGCCTTTGCATGCCCATCGTCCATGTGCTATGCACCTGCCTGACGACAACCACAGCCACGCCAGCACCCACATTCATTCCAGATAGCGACACTAAAAATGCTTCAAAAATGAGATCCGTCCCAAATGCTGCGGCACAGCGCCATACCCGGCCGGCAGTGCGGCTCAGGCGCGCTCTCCGGAGCCGCCGTCACGTGACTGTGACGTCAGCGCCGGTGTGACGTCACCGCACAGGATTGATGACGGCGCCAGGTCACCTGGGCGTCCCGCGGGAAATCAGAGATGGCGGTCGAGAGGACGGGGGAGGAGACGGCACGGTCCAACCACTGACCACCTGAGGTCCCGCCCGAGGTCTCACCAGTACCAGTTGTCACGGCCGAGAGAACGGGGGGGGGGAGACGGCACGGTCCAACCACTGACCACCTGAGGTCCCTCCCGAGGTCTCACCAGTACCAGTTGTCACGGCCGAGAGAACGGGGGGGGGGAGACGGCACGGTCCAACCACCGACCACCTGAGGTCCCGCCCGAGGTCTCACCAGTACCAGTTGTCACGGCCGAGAGAACGGGGGGGGAGACGGCACGGTCCAACCACTGACCACCTGAGGTCCCTCCCGAGGTCTCACCAGTACCAGTTGTCACGGCCGAGAGAACGGGGGGGGGGGAGGAGACGGCACGGTCCAACCACTGACCACCTGAGGTCCCGCCCGAGGTCTCACCAGTACCAGTTGTCACGGTCGAGAGGACGGGGGAGGAGACGGCACGGTCCAACCACTGACCACCTGAGGTCCCTCCCGAGGTCTCACCAGTACCAGTTGTCACGGCCGAGAGAACGGGGGGGGGGAGGTCCAACCACTGAGGTCCCCCGAGGTCTCACCAGTACCAGTGTCAAAACCAACCAATTTCGGGGGGGGGGGGGGGGGGGGGGGGGCGGCACGGTCCAACCACTGACCACCTGAGGTCCCGCCCGAGGTCTCACCAGTACCAGTTGTCACGGCCGAGAGAACGGGGGGGAGACGGCACGGTCCAACCACTGACCACCTGAGGTCCCCCCCGAGGTCTCACCAGTACCAGTTGTCACGGCCGAGAGAACGTGGGGGGAGACGGCACGGTCCCACCATGACCACCTGAGGTCCCGCCCGAGGTCTCACCAGTACCAGTTGTCACGGCCGAGAGAACGGGGGGGGAGGACGGAGGCACGGTCCAACCACTGACCACCTGAGGTCCCGCCCGAGGTCTCACCAGTACCAGCTGTCACGGTCGAGAGGACGGGGGAGGAGACGGCACGGTCCAACCACTGACCACCTGAGGTCCCTCCCGAGGTCTCACCAGTACCAGTTGTCACGGCCGAGAGAACGTGGGGGGGGGGGGGAGACGGCACGGTCCCACCATGACCACCTGAGGTCCCTCCCGAGGTCTCACCAGTACCAGTTGTCACGGGCGAGAGAACGGGGGGGGGGAGGAGACGGCACGGTCCAACCACTGACCACCTGAGGTCCCGCCCGAGGTCTCACCAGTACCAGTTGTCACGGCCGAGAGAACGTGGGGAGAGGACGGCCCACCAGTGTCGGGGGAGGGGGGAGGAGACGGCACGGTCCAACCACTGACCACCTGAGGTCCCGCCCGAGGTCTCACCAGTACCAGTTGTCACGGCCGAGAGAACGTGGGGGGGGGGGGAGACGGCACGGTCCAACCACCGACCACCTGAGGTCCCGCCCGAGGTCTCACCAGTACCAGTTGTCACGGCCGAGAGAACGTGGGGGGGAGGGAGACGGCACGGTCCAACCACCGACCACCTGAGGTCCCGCCCGAGGTCTCACCAGTACCAGTTGTCACGGCCGAGAGAACGGGGGGGGGGGGGGAGACGGCACGGTCCAACCACCGACCACCTGAGGTCCCGCCCGAGGTCTCACCAGTACCAGTTGTCAGATATCATCTGAGACCCCACTCGAGGCCCCGTCAGCGGTAGTGGCCAGGCTCTTCTTTAGATCCTATACGAGGCCCCATCCGAGGTCTCACCAGTGTCAGCAGCCAGGTCCCACCCAAGGTCCCACCAGTCGTGGGACTCATCAGTTTTCTCATCCTTGCATTATGTCGATGCTTAATCAGGTTTTTGATCGGAGGGATTACCAGAAAATCACACAAGGAAGAACCCTGACCAGGGGCGAATCCAGATACTTTCACGTGAGGCATGCTTTCCTCGAAGGAGCAAGTATGTATATCATCGATGTGGAAGCTCTAGTTACATTTATTTCACGACCAGAGTTTAACAAATACGGCAACGACGTACGACTAAATGCATCCGGACACTGACTTATTTAATCTGACTTGGAAGGTCGACCAAAAGAGATATACAAAATTGTTCAAAGTATCTCTGAAAGTCCGCCAACGGGTCTACTTCACGTCGTTCCTAAAATGCCTATAGGTAGGGGATCCTGGGTGTCACATTTTGTAATGTTTCGGTGCCACCGCGCCCATGGTGACCCGTTTCTTCAGAATATGATAACTTGTGCTTCAAAACATTGATGCTGAAAGGCTCAAAACATATACCGTCACTCCGCCGAGCATTCCTTGGAAAACGCATCAACATTCTCCAATACCCGGATCGCACCACAGCCTTTCTCACGCGAATGTGATGTGACCCTCCCACAAAATTTGTCGTAAAGTGGCATTCCTGAGAAGATGAGCTACCCCGGCTAATATACGCGTCTACCACTACATCCCTAGCTGTATGCGTGGTTCAACACAAGCTGGCGACTGTCTGCCATTGGGTGTTGGTTGCTTGGACTTGAGGACGCATCCGGTCCCATGGTCATGAACTTCAAAACGTACAAATGCAGAAGGAATGAAACATTTCCGCGCGTACCGTGATGGCAAGCAAAATAAAAGAAAACGTTTTGGTCCACATTTTAGAGAAATAATGCACATTTGACTACATATTACTTACAGTAAGGACTGAAGCTATTTCATCTTGGATCAGCTTCAACAGAAACAGCATCTCACACACATCAGTTCATGACATTTACATACACTGAAATAACGCTGTGAATTAGAAAACCCGGAGAAGGGCACGGAAATTGATTAGAAACTGAACGAAATGTTCCCATACATGAAGTTATTGATACGGTCGTAAAACTACTTCAACACTATCCGGGCAAAGGTCACCCGTTTGGCCTGAGCTTACCGGATTGCGAAGTGCTTCTCAAATACATTTACCATTACAATGTCCTTAGATTCGGCGATTCAGTCTTTAAACAAGTCAAGGAAGTTACCATGGAAGACCATCGTGCCCCTTCCCTTACTCTAGCTTTGATGTGCTGGTTTCAAATAAAATTATTCGAGAAGGTAACTTTGAAGTCGATCATCTACCTGCAGTACATCGACGGTTTAATTGCCATTTGGATCTATCAAATACAATTGTTAATGGAACTCTACACAGACATACACAAGATCATTCAGATATATCCTTCTCCCTGTAACACTCATTAGACAGGGGCACTATTGCATTTCTAGATACTCTGTTCACCATGTATGCTGACGGTTAATACGTGATAAAATGGTAAGTCAAGCACATGACCACCACAGCAATTTTATACTATTATTCGGGCCACCCCATGAACACTAAATCGGTAGTTTGTCCGTCCCAGATGGAAACAACCGCAGGGGTATCGACGTACCAGGTCGCCTGTTTATGGAGTTCGTGCAACATTCATGAATTGTTTATTACCTATGGATACCCTAGGTACAGAGTATTGATGGAGCCTGAAAGGGTCCTGACCTGGCTCCGGGAAAGAGCAAAGCATCAGCATAAAAAGGAAAAGTAAACGGAGCAGAACAGAAGTGGATGCCCAAATGAGACTAAAATTGCTAAATGATGCATGTTGTACACGCGTCAATCGAATTGCAAAATCAACTTGAATACAAAAAATGAAGTTGGAGTGGATTAGTTGTAGCACACTGAAATTCATAAGAGTAAAATAAATTGCTCAAAATACTCAGTGACCTTTGAGGAACAAAGTATGTCTTACGTGTGTCAATGGCCTAAGAGATAACTACACTAAAATAACATTGCGTGAGACGAAATGTACGACCCTCAATATACCAGGAGGTGCTGAGTTTACATCAAAATTAACGTTAGGGATTATGCTATATTGCCCAACGTTTCGGCCAGGGAGCATCATCAGGAGTGATATAAAAAATGGCAGGGTTAACAATTGAAAAAAAACGCGGGAAAAAAACGTGCAAAAATACACGTGAATCACAGAAAAGCATCCTCATTGGTGCAGACACTTCAAGAAACTCCAAACCACAAATCAACTAGTTCAAGATAGAATCCTAACCTTGGAGACTATGAATCTGGGGTAAAGCCTTTCATGTCTGCAGTTGATGAGGAAGATGATCCGTTCTTCGACACGTCCTAGCTTTTGATGCAAAATTGCAAATTGTGCCATTTCAAATTGTGCCTCAGGGAAGAATTTTCAAGTGGGTCAGAGTGCAGATTTCTTCACCTTGGTGGTGGATGTGAGCGCATTTCCACTGCATACCCTCGTTCCGAACCAGGCGGCACGGCAGCGCGGCACGAGCCACAGGTCCCCTGGTGGCTGTCGCTGTCGCGCTGTAGCCGACATAGCACACCATCGGACACTCGGCAGGCGCCGCCACTAGTCTACACCGCTGTCAATGCGGTGGTAACTGGAGGCAGCCGCCTGCCACGGGCGACTGTGCCGCATAGCAAGCAGTCGTTGCGGGACAGTCTACGTCCGAGATTCCGAGATGAGCAACATGGCGGGATATTACGGCGGTCCATAATGCGCTTCAGAAAATTGTCGGTCCGCGCTCCGAATCGAAATAGACTGAGCTGGCACTTTTGGAAAAGCTGGTGCATTCTGTCATTGACCTGGTGGTAGGAATGGTTGCAATCAATTTAGCTGCAGGTAGCCGTGAAAGTAAGGCATTATTAACCCCGAAGTGAGTATTGAGAACAATGCCTTTGATCCCAGAATACAGGATATAGAATGTTTTTCCAACAACAGGACGCCACAAAGGTTTTATCGCGACTGGGCAGATTGAACACCACACCAACACCAACAACCAGCCAGGTCGGCCCTCGGGGAGCCCGATACAGTGTAGGTCTATGACAGGTTCACAAATTGAAAGGTGACGCAACATCACCAGACCGACGGGTAAACTAAGAACTAACGAACAATCGAGGAGGTCGACGACGATATGAGAAGACTGACGAGAGCACATAGTTGAAAAGAGCATCAAGAGACCACGATATACGAGAAAGCCACCGTAAACGTAAGAAAGACTGCAAGAACATCGGAATACCCCTGAGAGCATTGGTTTGGGGCGCGAGCATCGATGTTATGTGGAAACCGACGTACATAAGGATATCGTAGTGACACAAGAAGCACAAATAATGCGCTATTGTGCAGAGTATTTCGTCCCGTGTAGTGTGTGTCTAACTTGACTTTGAAGAAATCTAGTGATGGAGAATTTGTGACACTTCAAGGGAACCTATTCCAATAATTAGCTGTTCACAGCATCAATTGCTGCCACATTAGCAGTGTTCTCGTCATTGGTTTACTGATCCCGTATGCATGAGCTCTGTTTGCATTGTTTAAAGACTGGATGAATATATTGACGTTCAATGTAATCAGGTTCGTGAATCAGTTGGTGAATCTGGATAAATTCTCCGCTGCGCCTGCTAAACGTCAAGGAAAATTACTCCTGGAGTTCACTTAGCTGTCGTTCGTTCCCGAAGCGTTAAAAACCGGGACTGTGCGGCTCTCCTCTAGACCTCTTCATCTGCTGATCTCCGATATTGGATCAAATTAGGACAAAAAGTTTGCACACATCATTCCAAGGGTAATTTAGCGTAGGAACAGTACAGTGTCCTTATCACTTCTCTGTTTTTTAGCTCGATACATTGTTGATCTATGATATCCTACATTCTCAAAGCCTTTTTCCGAGGTAGCTGGCACTGTCTTTGACGTCTTAAATCAAGAAGTACTTCTACTCCTCATTGTTTTTATTGCTGGGTTTTCCAAACGTTCTGTCACACATTTTATATCATTTTCTGATGTGACCAAAATGGATTAATTGACATGTCCCAGAGCTAACCTGCATTTGTCAGCTTTGTGTCCATTCCATTGATACACGTAAGTCATACTGAAAGTTATCTCAATCCTCTTCATTGGCCACAATCGTCACCAACTTAATATCATGGGCAAATTTGGAAACTAGGCTGAAACACACGGCTTTAATACCATTTACAAATATAATGAACTCACGGAGATCTGAAGCCGACCATTACGGCACTCCACTCAGAACAAGCAACCAGGACGACATTGCATCTTTGACTGCTACCCTTTGTTGCCTATCCAATAACCAACATTCCATCCAGTTTTTTAACTTGGCCTAAATGTGACTTTATTTCCCAGCTGCGGGGGTGGTATGTACAAAGGATAACTGGCCCTCCAATCGTTGCATTGGCCAAAATCATTGACTTCGTCCCCACAATCACCTAATCAGACTGAAGCATAACTGTCAGCCTGTTATGGAGGCGCCCTTTAAGAAGCACCCTCGAGTCCCCCGCCCTGAATGAGTTTGTTTTCCGGGAAAACTGCTATCAAAACATGAATTGACACCCCAATCAATTTCCCAAATTGACACCCATTAGCAATATTTGGCGAGGAATCGTATCGCGCTGGCGCTGCTAGGTGCTGATAAGGCGCTGCTAAAATCTAAATATACCGCATCAGTAGGTTGCTTCGGAGACCCAAGCAAGTCCCCCCCCCCCCCAGCAACAAAAAATGCACATTGTCGAACAAGAAATATAGAGATTTTACCACGCAAAAGCGCAAATTTACGGTTCGCGGAGTGCAAGTCCCATTTTCCACCCCCTAAAATAGGCACCAGTAGTTACCGAATCCATTGTATTCCAGAAATATACAATTTGTAAGGCGGGTCGTAATTCGAAGAGTTTTGTGTGCTAGTGTTAAGTGAGTGTCTGGTTCCATGACCTTCAATGTCAGATTTGATATTTTTTCTCATATACTTCGCATATCAAAGAGGAGAAGCTGACTTGCTGGCGTTTTCAACATTTTTGCTGGCGTTTCTCCTGCATCCCTTCTTGAATATTATAATCACGGTGGCGTTGCTTTAGTCTTCTGGTACTTCTGTACGTGACAGAAAATTGCTGAAGATTAGAGAATGTGCAAAAGCCACTACCTCCCTGGTTTCACACCATGTAATGGCATAAATACCATCTGGCCACTTTAGCATACCTACACCATGGCCGCACCATAGCCGCACCATAGCAGGACTATGTCATAGCATAACATGGCCATAGTCTGACCATAGCCGGACCATAGCCACACCACAGCATGGCGATCCTCGGACCATAGCCACACTGTAGACGAATCATAGTTGCATATTATTTGGACCAAAGCGACACCAGAGCCAGACCATAGCCGAACCTGTCATAACATAGCCGAACCATATCCGGACCATAGCCGGACCATTGCCACACCATAGCCAGACCATAACCGGACCATTTCCACACCATAGCAGGACCATATTCACACTATAGTCGGACCATATTCGGACCACCGTCATAACATGGCCTGATCATATCCGGTCTATAGCGGTACCATAACCAACCCATGGCCAGACCATAGCCACAAACATTCGACCCGTAGCCACACCACAGCTGAGCCGGGGTGTGGAGAAGGCAATACCTCTGAACATACGCTGGCAGGCGCCTGGTCCAAGCCACACCGGGCCAGGTGCCACTGAAGTCCCACCTTCAGTGCATGACGTAGGCTCGTCCGCCCACCACCAACGGTAACTCCACCGCTCTCACTCGATCTTCACTTAACGTCACTTCGTGGCGCCATTTATACCACCCATCTCCCATGCCCCTCATAATGTATTTCCATCGCCGTGACCATGCTAACCGTCCGTCCGTGTCGGACTCTGATCCATGATCCCGCCTGACTCTGAGTCATGACACAGTCTGCCCCAGAGCCATGACTCAGCCTGACCTTGAGCCATGGCACAGTTTGATCCGGAGCCATGATCCCTTCTGACTCTGAGCCATGCCACAGTCTGCTACAGAGCCATGACCTCGTCTGACTTTGAGCCATGCTACAGTCTGCTACAGAGCCATGACCTCGTCTGACTTTGAGCCATGCCACAGTCTGCTACAGAGCCATGACCTCGTCTGACTTTGAGCCATGCCACAGTCTGCTCCGGAGCGATGACCTCATGTGTCCCTGAGCCGTGACTGCTTGCGAACCTAAGCCATGACCTCGTCTGACCCTGAGCCATGAGGCCGCTGCCCCTGGACATGGTTAGCTCGACGGCTCTTGTCCTCTGCTCTCCTACACTCTTGCTGCCGCCGCCGACGGCTGGGACGTTACTGAACTCTGTCCGAGACCGACGCTGGTCGATAGAGCGGAGCCGTCCACCGGCGGGGATGGGGATGGGGGATAGGAAGAGAAGGAGAGAGAACCAAGAGAGGAGCATGGGGAAGGGAGAAGGGAGAAGGAGAGAGGGGAGGAGGAGGAGGAGGAGGAGGAGGAGGAGGAGGAGGAGGAGGAGGAGGAGGAGGAGGAGGAGGAGGATGAGGAGGAGGAGGAGGAGGAGGAGGAGGAGGAGGAGGAGGAGGAGGAGGAGGAGGATGAGGAGGAGGAGGAGGAGGAGGAGGAGGAGGAGGAGGAGGAGGAGGAGGAGGAGGAGGAGAGGAGGAGGAGGAGGAGGAGGAGGAGGAAGGAGGAGGAGGAGGAGGAGGAGGAGGAGGAGGAGGAGGAGGAGGAGGAGGAGGAGGAGGAGGAGGAGGAGGAGGGAGGGAGGAGGAGGAGGAGGAGGAGGAGGAGGAGGAGGAGGAGAGGAGGAGGAGGAGGAGGAGGAGGAGGAGGAGGAGGAGGAGGAGGAGGAGGAGGAGGAGGAGGAGGAGGAGGAGGAGGAGGAGGAGGAGGAGGAGGAGGAGGAGGAGGAGGAGGAGGAGGAGGAGGAGGAGGAGGAGGAGGAGGAGGAGGAGGAGGAGGAGGAGGAGGAGGAGGAGGAGGAGGAGGAGGAGGAGGAGGAGGAGGAGGAGGAGGAGGAGGAGGGGAGGAGGAGGAGGAGGAGGAGGAGGAGGAGGAGGAGGAGGAGGAGGAGGAGGAGGAGGAGGAGGAGGAGGAGGAGGAGGAGGAGGAGGAGGAGGAGGAGGAGGAGGGAGGAGGAGGAGGAGGAGGAGGAGGAGGAGGAGGAGGAGAGGAGAAGAAGAAGAGGATGGAGGAGAGATATAAATAGAAGGAAGGAGAGTGAAAGGAAGTATACAGATGTGGAGAAAAAGAAACTGGGGGAAATGCGAGGGGAAGAGAGACGAATTTTGAATGAAACACGCTGAAAGGAAACGTTTAAAGGCATGAGTAGAAAAACATAATTTCAACGTGGCTGGAAAAAGCAGTGCAAGACTGTTTCGATCTTTATTTAGCCAGTATATGTACACTTTTGGCTAGTTAAAGACTACCATATTTCCTACTCTTGATTTTCATTATGAAGATGCTATGCCAAATTGAAAAATTATGGATTAGTCGATGATTTCAACAGATATAAAGCAAGAGCGACTGTCGAGAGAGGGAAATATAGGGAAGCAAGCGAGGCGGCTAAGAGAAGAGAAGTTCACCAAATCAAGATGCAATCACAACGTGACACGGTCAAACTGCCAGGGTCAAGGACAATACCGTGTCAAGTGTAAGATAGGACAGAGCGCGGCCAAACAACAATATCAAGGTCAATGCTGGGTCAAGTGTGAGGCAGGATAGAGCACGACCAAGTGGACAACATCAAGGTCAACATCTGACCCAGTACCAGGCAGGACAGAGTACGGTCAAACAGACAATATCAAGGTCAGCTAATACGGGTTGTGTCGAGCTGATCATAATAACTGGGCTGGTTCATAATAATCGGGCCATATTTATCGTTATATAGCCGCTTTCCTTCTTGATCGTAGGCCATGCCGTAAAGGGTGCAATAACATTGAAATGAGCGCAAATTGATGAAGCTCAGTGCCGCAGAAGCATGAATACTGAGCAGACCGGTGAGGGCAATACCTGAGGTATCTTTGTCAACAACCGACCCGGGCCCTCCTTCACGAAGTTAAAATGCTACGGAATTCAGAACCCACGACAAGGTTGCCGTACAAGTTATTTCACTTTCACGAGCGATCAAACTTACGACTCCACGAAATCAAGATGGCGAAGCTGGGCTTTCGTACATTCGCATGCAATTGCTTCAAAATATAGCACCTGTGCTTCACGACAGCGAGCTATTTCCTTTCTCCCGTAAAAAATCAAGACCCCACGAATAAAGTATACGCGAAGCCTCAATTTCGTATCATTAATGGATGTATATCAGAAGAACAGAGGTAGCTTTCGGCTCATCATCAAGGATCTCCATTGCAAGGTTCAAAGGTCACTTATCGGTCTGCTGATGAGGCGTAGCGAGGGTGAAGGCCGATGGGTGCGGACAGAGACAGTGGGGGTTCCGTGACGCATCAACATGCAGCTCCTCTCGGCCCACTGGGAATCGATTGTGTGGGAGCAGTGCCACATGAGTTGTCTATGTGGCACACAATAGTATGGTGTCTCCATAGGTCCCATGTTAAATTTGGCATCAATTGGGTACCGAGCAACATTGGAGGGGCGATGACCCCTTCAAAAGCATGCTAAGCGACATCCGTGACAATGAATGGCACTCAGACGAATAGAACTAATGCCATTAACCACGAGCAACGTTTTGTGACACATCTGGGGACAATGCAGGCCTAAACATAAGCTTGAAGGTTCGAAAGCCTCATGGCTTTTACACGTTGGAGCGGGAAGAGGGTGGCAACTCCACAGGATGCCAAGTCTAGAAAATACTGACACCGAGAGAATCGGTATATTGGAATCCAATGCAAAAGTATGTAAAATGATGTTCAACGTCTTCGGTTCGGCAGAGGCGGATTTACAAAGCCCAGCACCGCGACGCTTTTCCGCTGCGACTCTCCCCATACTCAGCTCGTACATTGTAGGTACGTGCTTTCTCTAGACCTGCATGGAAAACGTTCTCGAAAACCATACTGCAAGTGTTCAAACTTGTAATGAAGATCAACATTTACCATGCAGGCACGACAACAGTGGCCAAGAGTACAATTAAATCGACGATATCGGTGATAAGCATGATAGACTATCAACCTTACCTTCGGAGGAAAGTGGAAGAAGCTGATATTCGCAAAAGGCAGGCTACAGAAACTCAGAAAACCCCAGTACTGCATAATCCGGTTCAAGGGAATGCATGACCTATAATGACCACCCTTATTGCCGAAATGTCCGGTTATATGATACTATTTTGACGCGCATATCTCAGATATGCGGTTTGGTATCATACATTCTGAGCCATAATAAAAAAGCAAACAAGGAACATATTTTCATTTTCTTGTGCTGTGTAGTAAGTTCGTAAATCGAGGAACCACCATATGGTACTGACCAACACTAGTACATTGTCTTGATGATCGTTTGTTGTTGTGAATTTGGCACACTTGTGAGGTCACCTAATTGGCCTTGGGGCTGGGGTTGGACGGCTTCTGTTCCGGGACTGTGTTTAGTGATGAGTAAGGAGGACGTTTCGCTCCTTGGCTATCAGCTTCTTATACTCCTTACGGTCTTGTCTAATTTGTATCCCAACTTTTTTTTTTCTAATTCGACGACCTTAATCAAGATTGCCACTTCCTCTCTATCGCTACCGTTGCCAGGAGCAACCGATCTTGGCGCAAAACGTCGGCATTACCCGGCTCTAGTGTCACCTTGATGTGGGATAAAGCAGGAGCCTATGGAAGGTAAGATTAGTAAGTAAGAAACACAATGTTGATGGAGTTTGTAGGATTCTTGGCCAATAGCTGCTCCTTTGAATGACCTTTCGGTACTTGTATCTAGCATAAGGTTGCCCCATCAGGACGATCAGCTGTTCTTTTCGTGCTTTTTGTTGGCAAACATCTGATAAAAGTGGTGTAGCTATGATTGTGATGTGGCTAAGTGAAGATGAATACCGTTGATGACAGCAATCTTGAAGTAAAGTGATCTTGAAATTTTGAGCTGTAGGAAGGCCTTTGCATCGGCCACCCCAGCAAACAGGTCGGTTTTGTCATTATTGAGCTGCCTGCTGTTGCGAAAAAAAAGGTAGGCGGGCGGTTTCGGCGCATGTCTTGCGCCAAACGTATTAGTACAATACTAGCAGTTGAACTGCAAATAGTCGCAGTGCAGGATCATATAGCACGTCGGATGTGTTGGTCCTGAAATGTTGCGGACTTCAGCTGAAGGTGCTTTGGGGCGCTTACATGAATTGCGCAGCGATAATGAACAAAACAACACACTTGCATGCCACGTTGGGCACTTGCTGAACTGTAATAATTGGATAAGTGAATTATTAAAGGGTTCAGCACTTTTCTGTCTACCGCTTTTCCTGGTCAGAAATTGCTTGCGCAAGCGGATCAACTTAACGAAGATTTTGTCGGCATCTCAGGCCATTTCTGAACCAGACCATTGCAACTTTCTTTTGTTTCTCGGCTTGGAGAATCTCTTCCAGGCATTGCCAACCGTTTTTGAAAATGGTCATACATTCCGTTTAATTTTAATTTAAAGACAGGTGCCTCGATTTCGCCGGTAACATCTAATTGTGTAAGTTTTTTTGACGATACATCGCGGGAGACAGAGTCGGGTTGATTGAGGAACTGCCAGAGACGCACGTTTTGACGAAGTAGAAAATGTAGAAAGCGTTTTCCCTGCTCAGAAACACGACCTTTCGGGTCGCGAATATAATCGAATCCGAACATAATCTAATCGATCGATGAATAAAATGAACAGTCAATTACAAACCAAAACAAGTATCGGATCACTCCTTTACTCATATTCGTTTGAAATAGGACCATGGGCGTAAGCCGATTAAGCTGGAGCAGCACGAGATCATGTATCCACACTTTGCGGCAACCGTGAATCAAATGTTTGATAATGGGGTGAATATTATTCCTATTGGCATTGCATATCAACCATTCAAATTTACAAGTGGATTTCTGCCCTCCTCCCATCCAACATGTGCTTGATGTCACCATGTTGGAAAGCACGTACAATTGTCGCCACAGGTGTCTCAACAGACCAGTGGTGTGTGGACCAGAGTGACCTGGACCATTGCACTGTACCGCGACACACTGATGTCCGCGAGTCAGACCACCCAGGACGTGATTCCGCTGTCCGACATCACTCGGCGCGACATGTCCAAGTGCTAGGAACGAATGCCCAGCGACTTTCGATTGAATGGCATACAGCTCGTGAAGTGCGTTGAGCGCATTTTGCTGGCGGCCAGCTGAGGTATCGTCGGTTGGTTACTTGGGCTTAGGGGCGCATCGACTACTTCGGCCATGCAGCGCTCAGCTGTGAGACCTTCCGTACAGTCGGAGCAAAGAGTTCGGCACCCTCTGACACTATCGGCACCGTCTAACACTAGCTGCTGACGCCACAGCGGGTCGGCGCTGCCTGACCTGATCTGACCTGACATTGGCTGATGACGTCAGAACCACGAGAATCAGTTGGTGGGTTGGCGCTGCTAGCCGCGAGACCGTACCCGCGCCACATGTCCAGGCATGGGCCTATTGGTGATGCAGATCTGCCATGCGAACAAACGCTTGGGACTCTCCGCGGTATGGGGTGGTGGTCTGGCGGCTGGAGAAAACACAGTGGGAATGGACCGGACGGAAGCTGGACGTCTGCACCGGACGTCCGGCTTCGACGGACAACGAGCGAATCTCAGGCGGCGGTGCAGGACGGCCTGTGTCGGCGTCTAGTGCCGCGCCTGCCACCGACGCCTCCACCCCAGCATGGCATGTGAGCCATGTAGCCGGTGTCCGGGTCGGGACCTGGTCAGGACCTGGTCGGGACCTGGTCGGGACCTGGTCGGGACCTGGTCGGGACCTGGTCGGGACCTGGTCCGGACCTCGCCGGCCGCACCTGCTCGCCGTGAAGCGGAGCACCTGCCGCCTCATCGGCTGTCGCCTGACTGTGACGTGTCACCTGCTACCGCATCCTCATCGACTGTCGCCCGACTGTGACGTGTCACCGGCTACCGTATCCTCATCGGCTGTCGCCTGACTGTGACGTGTCACCGGCTACTCCTCATCGACTGTCGCCCGACTGTGACGTGTCACCGGCTACTCCTCATCAGCTGTCGCCTGACTGTGACGTGTTACCGGCTACTGCATCCTCATCGGCTGTCGCCTGACTGTGACGTGTCACCGGCTACTGCATCCTCATCGACTGTCGCCCGACTGTGACGTGTCACCGGCTACTGCACCCTCATCAGCTGTCGCCGGACTGTGACGTGTCACCGGCTACTCCTCATCAGCTGTCGCCTGACTGTGACGTGTCACCGGCTACTGCATCCCCATCAGCCGCGCCTGACTGTGACGAGTCACCGCTGCATCCTCATCAGCTGTCGCCTGACTGTGACGTGTCACCGGCTACTGCATCCTCATCAGCTGTCGCCTGACTGTGACGTGTCACCGGCTACTGCATCCTCATCAGCCGTCGCCTGACTGTGACGTGTCACCGGCTACTGCATCCTCATCAGCTGTCGCCCGACTGTGACGTGTCACCGGCTACTCCTCATCGGCTGCACAGAGCGGCCGTGACAGGACGGCCACACGCCGGTAACCGGAGGGCGGCCGGCGGCCTGGGAGCCATCACCGGGCGGCCGGGCCGCTGGGCGCGCTCCAGACCCGCCGCCATCACTCGCTGCTGAAGTCCGACACTGTACAGCGGCCGCAGCCAGCACCTTGTCAGCCAGGTGAACCCGTGAACCGGGCCAGGCACACATCCTAACCTATCACATCCCTACATCACGACCTGTTGCATTCATATCACATCCGTATATCCTTACCTATCACATCCCTGTGTACCAACCAATCACATACCTATGTCACTAATTATCACATACCTATATCTTTACCTATCACGTCCATATACCCCTACCTGTCACATCCCTATGTCACTACCTATCACATCCCTATCACATCCCTAAATCCCTACCCATCACATACCTACGTCCATATCTATCATCCGGATTATCACGTGCACTGGAGAGAGGGGGGAAATCCGCCTACAGCTCCAATTTTTCATAAATAACTTCCGATTTTACCGGTCCATTTTCGGCATTGTTTGTGCACCTACTTAGAAATATCCGGCGCGTCGCTTAAAATATGGAAAACGGAGATCGGGTGAATATTTTTCGAGTTAGAGGCCGCCAAATTCAAAGCACTTAGTAGCGCCAGATCACAAAAATCGGCACTGATGCGTTCCCGTATATCGGCAAAAGGGAAGCAAGTGTTCATGGCAGGACTAGCGAGTTGTTTGGTGTATATTGTTATGCTATATTGTCTCCAGATCATGCTAGGTCACCCAGGTCAACTCAGGTCAAGTTCATGACTTGTCAGTGAAACAAAACTTGCTCAACTGGAAGGTTGTCATAAACGCAAATGACAGTCGATTCGTGTCATTTTGCATGTTACCCCTGCTGAACACTTCCCTTTTCGTCCTTGTGAACCTAAGCGTTTCCATACTTCATTCATGCACTCCAGCCCTTTCTTCGTGAAACCGATTGCGCCGGGGCGCCCACTGGACCGGCGGGCGGCCCGGTTTCGGTAACTGGAACCGGCAACTGACCCGATGAAAGCCTGATATTTATATAACCTGAGGTCAAATTTCGGATCTATCATCGGTATTGCATCATTAGTTATGTCCAAAGCATCACTGGTGTCCATTTGGTAGCAGTTAAATACAATGGCAGCCATCCATAGCCATGGCAAGCCAAGCTACGCAGAATAAACCAAATATGGCATATGTGATCTCATTTGACCTTGGAGATAATGACCTAAGGTCATGCAATTCGTAAACAGTAAAGCTCACCATCCTACACATGTACCTGGATAAGTTCCTTACTCCAGCTATAATAGGAGCCGAGATCTTGTTGGGTTGGGGGCGGAATCTACCCCTCTCCAGTGCGCGTAATATTCAGACCCCCAGGCCACGTGTTATGTGTCCCAGTCAGGAAAAGCAGGCAATCCGTTTTGTTTCCTGCACCATGTGCACGTGTGGAAACAGTTAGGGGTGGCTTATTCAGTAGATTACTAAGAGAGACGAACGCATTTTTTTTGGGCCGAGGACACCCAGTGCGGACATATTCGCAAACTCGCTGACTACTTTTAAGACGCAGGTAGTTGGCTGCTGTGCTGCCCCACGTTCACATCTGAGTCGCGTAGCCAGCGGGCATCGATGCAGTTTGTAAAGCCTTTTACCCGTTTGAACTGAAACATGTTCACTTGTTCTATTGATGCCTTTTAGCTCATTACTTCTCCTGCAAAGGGCCGAATATGCTGCCGGCGATTATGCACAAAAACAAATAAACAATACACAAATATTCCATCAAATCCCTACCTATCACATCCCGACATATCACATCTCAACAAATCACATTTCAACGTGTCACATCCATACATCCCTATACATCACATCCCTATATATCACATCCCTACATCTATACCTATCACATCCCTAGATCCATACCTATCACAAACATAGTCATACCTATCACATCCAAACATATCTCATCCCTACCTCCTCACCTATCACATCCCTGCATCCCTACCTATCACGCCCATACATCCCCACATATCGCATCCTTACCATTCATATCCCTGCATCTCTACCTATCACATCCCTACGTCCCCCTGTAACATTCCTACATTTCCTCCGCCTATAGCATCCCTATGCCCTCCGTAGCGCACCTCTATATCCACCACCAGGCCACAGGAGCCGGGAGTTGCCAGCAGCTCCGCCTTCATTACAAGTAAGCAACTTAGTAATCGACGCGTTTCACGATGGATGGAAAGGCATCAGTACGATGATTCCCGGCTGCTGGATTTTTCGACCGCTTGCGACCAACAAGCAATAGAGGTGAGATCTCGACGCCGGCAAATGGTCTTAGCAGCTTAATGTGTCTTCGAACAAAAAACCGAAACTCCACTTCTTCCAACCGACTAGTGGCATTCTTCAGAACCAAACTGTTCCGCTCCTTTACGTCCTCGTCATGCATATCATGCTATATGGTCCATAAGTATCGATGCACGTGCTGATACCGCAAAACTGACCGGGGGAGGGGGAGGGGCCGTTGACGTCCCCGTCGCTTTCCTCAGACAACTGAAGAACTTAGTTTGACGGCGCCTTGAACCAGCAAACCTCCATCACCAAATTCACTCCGGCTACCAAGTTCACACCTCGCGTCAATAACGACTTCTCAGGGGTTTCCCATTCTGCTGACCATGTCTTCATCCAGAGCACCTTGCCTTCTGCTTAGATACTCTGGAATTTGACGTCCTGCTCTAGTTGGTTGATTAAAACCTCAACATATGCTATCCCCACGAATGGGTCAGAATTCTGTATGAAGTTGGACAAATGGACATTGCAATGCAGAGGCAATGTGAACCACCAATGACGTCATGCCTTGCCGTCACCATGGAGCTCCAAATTCCCCTCAAAACCCTTGAAGGGTAGTTTAACACGCGCCCTGGAGGGGGGGGGGGGCGAAATCCGCCCACCCTCCGGTTTTTCGTAGATAACTCCAGATTTTACCGGCCGATATGCCCCATTGTTTGTGTATCTCCCAATAAATGACCGGCACGTTGCTTAGAGTAAGAAAAAAAATCGACCGAAAGTTTTTCGAGTTAGAGGTCGCTAAAATCAAAAAATATTATCAGCGCCAGATCACAAATATCGTCGCTGATGCGCTTCCCGTATAACAGCAAAAAGGAAGTGTTCTTGGCAAAACTAGCGACTTGTTTGACGTACATTGTCATGCTACATTGTTTCAGAGTCAGGTCAAGTCACCGAGGTCAAGTCAGGTCAAGTTCATAACAGGTTAACACACGCCCTAGAGGGGGTATGGCGAAATCCGCCAATCCTTCAGATTTTTCGTGTACCTAACTCCATATTGTACCGGCCGATATACGCCACATTTTTCGCTTACCTGCGTAGAAATGACCGGCGCATTGTTTAAAGCAAGAAAATTGGAAATCGGCCGATACGTTTTCAAGTTAGGTGCCGTTAAAGTAAAAACAATTCGCAGCGCCAAACCACAAAAATCGGCGCTGATGCGGTTCCCGCATATTGGCAATAGGGAAGTGTTCTTGACAACACTAGCGACTTGTTTGATGCATATTGTTATCCTATATAATTTAAAAGTCATGTTAAGTCGCCGAGGTCAAGTTAGGTCAAGTTCATGATAGGCTAATGGAACCAAACGTGGTCAACTGGAATGTGTCATAAATGCAAATGACTGCCATGCGATTGATGTCACTTTACATGTTGCTCCCTATACATCCCGAAATCTACTGTTTGTCATTGTGTGCTTAAGCATTTCTATACTTTATTCATGTATTTCACTCCTTTATTTGCGAAGCCGATTGTGCCGAGCCACCCAACGGAGCAGTCGGAATGGGAGCCCGGTTCCGGTAACTGGAGCAGGTAATGACCTATTAAAGTGCTCCTATATAGGTGACCTGAGGTCAAATGGCGGATCTGACATCTGTATTGCATAATTAGTAATGTCCAAAACATCATTAATGCCAATTTTGGAGCATTTAAACACAACCACAGCGATCCATAACAATGACAAGCCAAGCCACGCAAAACCAGAAAATTGTGTTATTTTGACCTCATTTGTCATTGAAGATATTGACCTAAGGTCATTAACTTTGCACACAATAGAGTTTACTATCGTGCCCATCCACCCTGTGAATTTCGTTGCTCTAGCCTTCATAGGAGCTGAGATCGTGGGAGGGGGGCGGAATCGGCCCCCCGCTCTCCAGTGCGCGTTATTTTCAGAGGCCCTCCAGGGCGCGTGTTAATGAATCCGACTGTATTTGGCTATTATCCCTCACGAATTCAAACATAACTCTGATATGACGTGAGGTCAAGCGCAGAAGGTGAGACGTGACTTCTTTCGGAGCACACAAATGGACTGTTTGTGAGGCAGGGAGAGGAAAGTCACATGCAACTACCTCTTAAGCTCATTATTTGCATGTCGACTGGATGGTAAATATTCTCGAAATGTTGGTTCGAGTTACTGGAGCGCCAACTACATTGACCACATAACCGAAAAGTGTGGTTAATGGTTCAGGTTCCCGAAAAGTGGGGGCCTCCACCGCACGTTCCTCCCATGATAAAAATGGGGACCTCCACTGCCCCTTCTGCTCATGAAAAATATTGATTAGAAACTAAACTAGCAATATATTCAGCTATGCATATACTGCAGGTCATAACCTGCTCCAGTCACCGGATCCGGGTTGCCCACCCCACTGCTCCGTTGGGCGGCTCAGCACAATCGGCTTCGCAAAGAAAGGAGTAACATACATGAATAAAGTATGGAAACGCTTAGGCACACAATGCCAAACAGTAGATTTCGGGATGTGTAGGGGAGTAACATGTAAAGTGACATTAATCGCATGACAGACATTTGCATTTTAGACGACATTCCAGTTAACCAAGTGTGGTTCTATTAGCCTGTCATGAACTGGACCTGACTTGACCTCGGCGACCTTGAATGACTTTTAAATTATATAGCATAACAAAATGCATCAAACAAGTCGCTAGTGCTGTCAAGAACAGTTCCCTATTGCCAATATACGGAAGCGCATCAACGCCGATTTTTGTGGTCTGGCGCTGCGAATTGTTTTTACTTTAACGGCCCCTAACTTGTTGCCAATATGCGGGAAGCGCATCAGCACCAACTATTGTGGTCTGGCGCTGCGAATTGCGAATTTTAACGGCCCCTAACTTGAAAAGTTCTCGGGCGATTTTACATTTTCTTAACTTAAGCAATGCGCCGATCATTTCCAAGAAGATACGAAAAAATGGCGTATATCGGCCGATATAATCTGGAGTTTTCTACGAAAAACCGGATGGGTGGGCGGATTTCGCCCCCATCCAGGGCCTCTGGAAATTACGCGCAATGGAGGGGGGGGGGGTAGGGGGATTCCGCCCCCCTAAAATCTCGGCTCATATTAAAGCTAAAACATCGAAATACGCAGGGTGGATGGGCATGATAGTGAACTCCATTGTGTGAAAATTTCATGACCTTTGGTAAATATCTTCAAGGTCAATTGAGTTCAAAATAACCAAACTTTCTGGTTTTGCGTGGCTCGACTTGTGATTGTTATGTATTGCTGTGATTGTGTTTAAATGCTCCAAATTGGCATTAATGATGTTTTGGACAGTACTAATGATGCAATGCAGATGCCAGATCCACCATTTGACCTCAGGTCACCTATATAGGACCACTATATCAGGTCATTACCTGCTCCAGTTACCGGAACCCTGCTGCCCACCAGATTGCTCTGTTGGGCGGCTCGGCACAATCGGCTTCGCAAAGAAGAGTGAACTACATGAATAAAGTATGGAAACGCACACAATGACAAACAGTAGAGTTCGGAATGTGTAGAATAACATGTAAAGTGACATCAGTTGCATGACAGTCAGTTGCATTTGTGATAACATTCCAGTTTACCAAACTTGATTCTATTAGTCTGTCATGAACTTGACCTGACTTGACCTCGGCGACCTAACATGACTTTTAAACTATATAGCATAACAATATGCATCAAACAAGTCGCTAGTGCTGTCAAGAACACTTTCCTTTTGCCAATATACGGGAAGCGCACCAGCGTAGATATTTGTGGTCTGGCGCTGAGAACATTATTTATTCACTTAAACGACCTCTAACTCGAAACTTTTCGGTCGATTTTTTTAAAACTTTAAACAACGCGCCGGTCATTTCTAAGCAGATGCACAAACAATGGCGTATATCATAAGGTACAATCTGGAGTTATCTACGAAAAACCGGAGGGATGGGCGGATTTCGCCCCCTCTCCAGGGCGCGTGTTAATTCACGCGGTGGGGAGGCTTCACCTTAACACGCGCCCTGGAGGGCCTCTGAAAATACCGCGCACTGGAGGGGGTGGGGGGGGATTCCGCCCCCCCCCCCTAAGATCTCAGCTCCTATTGAGGCTAGAGCAACGAAATTTACAGGGTGGATGGGCACGATAGTGAAATCTATTGTGTGCAAAGTTCATGACTTTAGGTCAATATCTTCAAGGTCCAATAAGGTCAAAATATAAACATTTTCTGGTTTTGCGTGGCTTGGCTTGTCATTGTTATTGATCGGTGTGGTTGTGTTTAAATGCACCAAAATTGGCATTAATGATGTTTTAGACATTACTAATGGTGCAATACAGATGTCAGATCTGCCATTTGACCTCAGGTCACCCATATAGGAGCACTTTATTAGGTCATTACCTGCTCCAGTTACCGGAACCGGGCTCCCATCCCGACTGCTCCATTGGGCGGCTCAGCACAATCGTTTTCGCAAATAAAGGAGTGAAATACATGAATAAAGTATGGAAAAATGCTTAGGCACACAATGACAAACAGTAGATTTCGGGATGTATAAGGAGTAACATGTAAAGTGACATCAATCGCAGGACAGTCATTTGCATTTATGACACATTCCAGTTGACCAAGTTTGGTTCCATTAGCCTATCATGAACTTGACCTAACTTGACCTCGGCGACTTAACATGACTTTTAAATTATATAGGATAACAATATGCATCAAACAAGTCGCTAGTGTTGTCAAGAACACTTCCCTATTGCCAATATACGGGAAGCGCATCAGCGCCGATTTTTGTGGTCTGGCGCTGCCAATTGTTTTTAATATAACGGCCCTTAACTTGAAAACTTCTCGGCCGATTTCCACTTTTCTTGCTTTAAACAATGCGCCGGTCATTTCTAAGCAGGTACGCGAAAGTTGTGGCGTATATCGGCCGGCACAATATGGAGTTATGTACGAAAAATCGGAAGGATTGGCGGATTTCCCCATACCCCCACTAGGGCGTGTGTTAACCTGTTATGAACTTGACCTGACTTGACCTCGGTGACTTGACATGACTCTGGAACAATGTAGCATGACAATGTACATCAAACAAGTCGCTAGTTTTGCCAAGAACACTTCCGTTTTGGTAATATACGGAAGCGCATCATGGACGACATTTGTGATCTGGCGCTGATAATATTTTTTTTTGACTTTAGCGACCCCTAACTCGAAAAATTTTCAGTCGATTTTCATTTTTCTTACCTCAAACAACGCACCGGTCATTTATTGGTAGGTACATAAACAATGGCGCATATCAGCCGGTAAAATCTGGAGCTATCTACGAAAAACCGGAGGGGTGGGCGGATTTCGCCCCCCCCTTCAGGGCGCGTGTTAACTCTCGTGGTGGGGAGGCTTCACTTTAACTCACGCGGTGGGGATGCTTCACCTTAGCTCACGTGGTGGGAATGCTTCACCTTAACTCACGGAAAGGGGAGGCTTCACTTTAGCAAAAACGGTGGGAAAGCTTCACCCAATCTCACGAGGTGGATTGTGGTGGATTGGAGTTTAGGGGCGCGCCGACATCTAGGGTCAGTTTGCGCCCATCGCGGTGGGTTGGGTGAAGCTTTCGGGAGGATTCACTTCAACACAAGCAATGGGAAGGATTCAATTCAACACACGCGGAGGGGAGGATCCACTTTATACCACGCAGTGGAGAGGGCTCACTTTAGCACACGCAGCAAGTAGGGTTCACATATAGCGTACAGGGGAGGGGAGGGGAAGTTGTGGATTCCGGCCCGCTCATGAGATCTCGGGAACTAAGAATCACTCACACGAAATGTTCAGGAATTCTGGGGGGGGAGAAGAAAACTCTTTACGGTGTAGTCGCCAAAGTCAAAGTTTATGTATTTACTTGTATTATGATCTTAACAACTCAAGGTATTATGACCCATTAGTGAAAGTCAATCATTATTGAAATGGTAGACATTATTCATAGGTTCTCGTTTCACAACATATGCACGCACATATAATATATCCAACCAAGTGGAGGAGGATGGGATGAGCGATGGAGGTGAGGGGTGCGGGGTGAAAGGGAGGGATGCAGTTTATCAGTTCCGACAACGCTTCTTACGAGGTGCGCTCAATTTATATTCAATGAACGGAGTTTGGGCAGGCATCCGTCCGTGCGGCCAACTTGCGAGGTGCCAAGCATAATATGCAAAATACAAACAGTCGTGGCGGGGATGGCCGAGTGGCTAAGATGCTGAAGTCCGGGTACCAAAGGTCCCGGGTTCAAGATTAGTACCACTCGGGTCATTTCCCAAGCCCGCGGCCCACCGGCGAAACAGACTGGTCGGCGCCATTGGCCATTATCGTGCATAAAGTGCGTCAGAAACCACCCAATACACAAAACCGTCAGAAAGTACAAATCGTCCCAAAGTACAAACCGTCACAAAGCACAAACCGTTACAAAGTACAAACCGCCACAAAGTACAAACCGTCGAAATATGTCGCTGTTGAACCCCAAACGACCACCATAATAGTACACCAAACTGTGAACTTGTGGACGTGTTCTGGGTCTGGTCGACTGCGAGACTGGTGTCAGTCAGCTCCCGGTCTGGTCAATAGCTCCGGGTATCGTCACTTGATCCCGGCATCGTCAATAGCTCCGGGTCTCGTCAATAGCTCCGGGTCTCGTCAGTAACTTCAGGTCTCGTCAGTAGCTTCAGGTCTCGTCAGTAGCTTCAGGTCTCGTCAGTAGCTTCTGGTCTCGTCAGTAGTTGTATCGGCAGTAGATATACTCTACAAAATCTCCGGGAATACTCGGGAGCTCTGGATCTCTTCCATAGCCCCGAGCCTCGTCAGCAGCCATGGGTATCGTCAGCAGCCCAGAGTCTCGTCAGCAGCCATGGGTCTCGTCAGCAGCCATGGGTCTCGTCAGCAGCCCCGAGCCTCGTCAACAGCCATGGGTCTCGTCAGCAGCCCAGAGTCTCGACAGCAGTCATGGGTCTCGTCAGCAGCCCAGAGTCTCGTCAGCAGCCATGGGTCTCGTCAGCAGCCATGGGTCTCGTCAGCAGCCCAGAGTCTCGTCAGCAGCCATGGGTCTCGTCAGCAGCCCAGAGTCTCGTCAGCAGCCATGGGTCTCGTCAGCAGCCCAGAGTCTCGTCAGCAGCCATGGGTCTCGTCAGCAGCCATGGGTCTCGTCAGCAGCCCAGAGTCTCGTCAGCAGCCATGGGTCTCGTCAGCAGCCCAGAGTCTCGTCAGCAGCCATGGGTCTCGTCAGCAGCCCCGAGCCTCGTCAGCAGCCATGGGTCTCGTCAGCAGCCCAGAGTCTCGTCAGCAGCCATGGGTCTCGTCAGCAGCCATGGGTCTCGTCAGCAGCCATGGGTCTCGTCAGCAGCCCAGAGTCTCGTCAGCAGCCATGGGTCTCGTCAGCAGCCATGGGTCTCGTCAGCAGCCCAGAGTCTCGTCAGCAGCCATGGGTCTCGTCAGCAGCCCAGAGTCTCGTCAGCAGCCCAGAGTCTCGTCAGCAGCCCAGAGTCTCGTCAGCAGCCCAGAGCCTCGTCAGCAGCCATGGGTCTCGTCAGCAACCCCGAGCCTCGTCAGCAGCCATGGGTCTCGTCAGCAGCCCAGAGTCTCGTCAGCAGCCCAGAGTCTCGTCAGCAGCCATGGGACTCGTCAGCAGCCCAGAGTCTCGTCAGCAGCCCAGAGTCTCGTCAGCAGCCATGGGTCTCGTCAGCAGCCATGGGTCTCGTCAGCAGCCCAGATTCTCGTCAGCAGCCATGGGTCTCGTCAGCAGCCCAGAGTCTCGTCAGCAGCCATGGGTCTCGTCAGCAGCCCAGAGTCTCGTCAGCAGACATGGGTCTCGTCAGCAGCCATGGGTCTCGTCAGCAGCCATGGGTCTCGTCAGCAGCCCAGAGTCTCGTCAGCAGCCCAGAGTCTCGTCAGCAGCCATGGGTCTCGTCAGCAGCCATGGGTCTCGTCAGCAGCCCCGAGTCTCGTCAGCAGCCCCGAGTCTCGTCAGCAGTCCAGAGTCTCGTCAGCAGACATGGGTCTCGTCAGCAGCCCCGAGCCTCGTCAGCAGCCATGGGTCTCGTCAGCAGACATGGGTCTCGTCAGCAGCCATGGGTCTCGTCAGCAGCCCAGAGTCTCGTCAGCAGACATGGGTCTCATCAGGATCTCCAGACACAGCACACATCTAGACGGCTAAGTATCCAGCTGTTACTCAGGTGTCCCCACACCTGTCACAGGCCCGGCGGCTCACAGATGCCAACCCCCCACCCCTTCCCTGCCCTGCTCCCCCACCCCGGCCAGCGTACGCCGTCTGGAGTCCCATCGCCGACTCTCTCCACCTCCACCAATGACAACATCTGCTAGGGGTGTGGTGAGGGAGGCACTCTCTCCACCTCCACCAATGGCAGGATCTGCCAGGGGTGTGGTGAGGGAGGCACTCTCTCCACCTCCACCAATGGCTGCATCAGGCTGGAGTTGGTGAGGGAGGCACTCTCTACCCTTCACCAATGGCAGTATATGTCAGGGGTGTGGTGAGGGAGGCACTCTCTCCACCTCCACCAATGGCAACATCTGCCAGGGGTGTGGTGAGGGAGGCACTCTCTCCACCCTCCACCAATGGCAACATCTGCCAGGGGTGTGGTGAGGGAGGCACTCTCTCCACCTCCACCAATGGCAACATCTGCCAGGGGTGTGGTGAGGGAGGCACTCTCTCCACCCTCCACCAATGGCAGCATCTGCCAGGGGTGTGGTGAGGGAGGCACTCTCTCCACCCTCCACCAATGGCAGCATTTGCCAGGGGTGTGGTGAGGGAGGCACTCTCTCCACCCTCCACCAATGGCAGGATCTGCCATTGGTGTGGTGAGGGAGGCACTCTCTCCACCCCCCACCAATGGCAGGATCTGCCAGGGGTGTGGTGAGGGAGGCACTCTCTCCACCTCCACCAATGGCAGCATCTGCCAGGGGTGTGGTGAGGGAGGCACTCTCTCCACCCTCCACCAATGGCAGGATCTGCCATTGGTGTGGCGAGGGAGGCACTCTCTCCACCCCCCACCAATGGCAGGATCTGCCAGGGGTGTGGTGAGGGAGGCACTCTCTCCACCCTCCACCAATGGCTGCATCATCCAGGGGTGTAGTGAGGGAGGCACTCTCTCCACCTCCACTAATGGCTGCATCAGGCTGGAGTGTGGTGAGGGAGGCACTCTCTACCCTTCACCAATGGCAGTATATGTCAGGGGTGTGGTGAGGGAGGCACTCTCTCCACCTCCACCAATGGCAGCATCTATCAGGGGTGTGGTGAGGGAGGCACTCTCTCCTCCTCCACCAATGGCTGCATAAGACAGGGGTGTGGTGAGGGAGGCACTCTCTACCCTCCACCAATGGCAACATCTGCCAGGGGTGTGATGAGGGAGGCACTCTCTCCACCTCCACCAATGGCAGCATCTATCAGGAGTGTGGTGAGGGAGGGAGATGAACGACCGCTTGTTGGGATGGGTGTACCAGTACACCGGCACAGTACACGGTATGGCATCAGGTCACCAGGTCATCAGGTCATAGCACGCTGTGGTGGACTGTAGTCGATTTTCAACTGACATAGGAACAGAAAAATAAACCGTTGGCACTTGATGTCGCGAAATATGCAGAGTTTATAAGTTGGTAAATAACGGACGCTAAATAACGGCTATGGTATTATCACAGCACAACAGTAATTGCGCCTCGAATCGTAACTAGCAAACCAGCTGGAGGGCGACGATCCACTACTGTAGTCGATGGTGTCTCCGCCGCGGGAGCGCAGGGACCCCAACTGTGCCTCGGTCTCGGTGCCTGGGTCTCGGTGCCTGGGTCTCGGTGGCGTGACCACCGCGCGGACATATGCATGCACACACACACACACACCACACACACACACACACACACACACACACACCCACACACACACACACACACACACCACACACCACAAACATATATATATATATATATATATATATATATATATATATATATATATATATATATATATATATATATATATATATATAAAGGTGTTCGGTAATTACAGAGGAACCCAATCACGAAAAATAGTAACCTCAGTTTCGTTATATATGCATTGAAAGAACACCCGCTTGAGCCTGGATAGGTTGCAATTTTATCGAGATGGGATTCAACTGTACAATATGGTGAATGCATTTCAACATAAACGCAGCTATTCTGAATAGCCGAAGTAGCACAAGTGCCAAGTGCTACACCATCCATTTCGCCTCACAGCCATCGCGCTCCCTTTATGCTGCATACTGCCAATACTGCCGCATACGGCCGATACTGCCGCACACGGCCGATAGTGCCGTATACCGCCGATAATGCCGCATACCGCCGATAACGCCGTATACCGCCGATAGTGCCGTATACCGCCAATAGTGCCGTACACCGCCGATAGCGCCGTATACCGCCGATAGTGCCGTATACCGCCAATAGTGCCGTATACCGCCGATAGTGCCGTATACCGCCAATAGTGCCGTATACCGCCGATAGCGCCGTATACCGCCGATAGTGCCGTATACTGCCGATAGTGCCGTATACCGCCGATACTGCCGTATACCGCCGATACTGCCGTATACCGCCGATAGTGCCGTATACCGCCGATACTGCCGTATACCGCCGATAGTGCCGTATACCGCCGATAGTGCCGTATACCGCCGATAGTGCCGTATACCGCCGATAGTGCCGATAGTGCATCCAAGCTTGGTCTCCTAGCTATGAAAAAGATTGTTGGCTTTTAGAGAGAGTACAAAAGAGGGCTACAAAAATGGTTAATCGCATAAGCAACCTGGCATATGAGGAAAGATTGAAGAAATTGAATATGTTTTCACTTATAGATAGAAGGCTGAGAGGAGATCTCATAGAGGTCTTTAAATTTGTCAATGGTCTGGATAGAGGATACCTTGGGGAAATCTTTGAATTCAACAGAAATGATGCAATTAGAGGTCATAAATTCAAAATTAAAGTTAACCACAGCAGAACAAGGTTAAGGCAAACTTTCTTCACCAACAGGGTAGTGGAACACTGGAACCAGCTGCCAGAAAACATCGTCAGTAGCAGCACATTGAACATCTTTAAAAACGGCATAGACAATCATTATAAGAATAGAGGGCTTGCTTTTCAGTATTACAGGGAGGGCTGATTGACAGATTTGGTGGGCAACTGGTTCAGTGTACAAAGTGCAACCAAGAAGGGCCCTTGTGGCTCATAGTTGCACTAATCTTTTATGTCTTTATGTCTTTATGTCTTTAGTGCCGTGTACCACCGATTCTGCCGTATACCGCCGATACATGTCACGGCCGGCCGGTAACTGACACAGGTCAGCTGCGGGCGCGAGAGGTCCCCTGGTGCCATGACGTAGCACGTGACCGGCCTGTGTGGCAAGCCGACCTAAAGCTAAAGTCGGCTGGGCGGCCACTAAGGTTCATCAGCGTTGGGCCGACTACCGACCCAGTCTCGCCATAAAGCCTCTCCTGTTAACAAAACTGCGCACAACTGATAAACGCTACAGTGGTAAAAAGCTGCTTTATCTTAAAATTATTAGTACAGGAACTTGCATCACCATAGTAACGAAGCCGATGACTCTTGTGATTTCAATACTTTTTCCACCATGCATCGAAAAACATAAATCCTATCGAATATCATTAATGTCGTTTCACATTCAGAATGCTGATGATTGGCATGTATGCTTCACCACCGCAACATCACTCTGCCAGTTGGCCCCACAGTCGGAGAGAAGTTCAGCTCATAAATACGCGAGAAAAAGCAATTACCGGGATATTTTGCCCTCATTTGTGGCGAATCAGTGGCAGCCTGGCGAGAAATGGTTGTTGTAAACGACACATCAACATTGCTGCATGCCCGTAGACGTTTGTAGAAAATCAATAGCATGCAACTGCAGTCAGATTGAGGGATGCGAGAGGTCCACACTGCTGAATATCCAATCCAGGGGGTTGCATTGCTAGTGGCGGCACATGCTTCATATCTACAACCACCTGAATTTTGCAGGGATCTCCACTCCCAAATACATGTGAGGACAGCAGCAGATCCAGTGGCACCCACAGCACGTGCCCCCATCGGTTCAAATGCACCCCTCGCGCTAGAAATTGTGCCGCTACCAAAAGCCCAACTTCGACCTCACGGGTTCACAACTGCGCCATACTGGTCAACTTGCAGCCCTCGAAAACAACTTGGCACCCCTTGCGGAAGTATCCCGAGGGAGAATCCTGGGGCTGCCAGTGCAACATTGACATGATTGGGTGGGCAAGTGTCCCTCGTCAGGGTCATTTTGATTCATTCTCTCCGGTCAAGGTCACATCATGTTGGCACATTTTCTGACCAAGGCAGGGAAAGTGCCTGCTCTGCGCCATCAACGATGTGCCAGTCACTTCGTTCTTGAGTGGCGGCGTATACAAATTATTTTGAAAGGAAAACTTGTTCTTGCTTGCATTGCAAGCGAAAAGATGTATCGGGAAAATGGTGTAGATTGCGCATATGGCCATGATTAAAGACAAAATCATTTGCACAACTGCATCATCATAGGGCACATGTTATACAACTAACCTATTTAGTATGGACCATGAATTATGCACGTTGACATAATACAAGCCATCTTATATTGCTCAAAATGTGGGAAAATCAATGGAGACATTTCTTGTCTTAACGATGCAATTGCAGGCCCTACTCTTAAAAATTCGTGTGAATCACAGATATCAGCCATTCACCAATAGCCTTGCTGATTGCTATTTTCAACAATTACCTCTGAAATGGTGCATGGATTATCTCTGATATGGTAGAACATTCCCAGGATATATCTGCAGGCTGCTACATGCGTGGGACAAACACTGCTGGATGAAATGTTGAAACGAACCTCATGATTGTCAGGTTTAAAAAAATGTATCCTGAAATACTGCATTCTTCACATTTCACAATAGAACTACAGACGACCAGTTGAATGCCCAGTATACATCCCAAAGATCAGTCGAGAGCCAGCTGGTGTCGATCCGACTTGCTCGCCATGTGTTCGGTTTTTAGCTGCGCCGCCCCCAGCGGAGGCCGTGGCACCTCTGGCGGGAATCCTGACATGTCATGCTAATGAAATGGCACGCTCTCACACCCTGGCTCAGACGCCCGGAAGTCAACGAGCCGGCGACAAACGCGCTTTTCACCTGAGCGGCTTTGTCTGATGATTGGCAGGATTGCTCGTTAGTCAGTGATTGGGTGGTCCACCCGCACCTCCTCCCCCAGCCATGGTGCGTTCACCAACCTATCCATCTGGCATTCTAACCTACATCCTGATCAGATGCACACACTAGTCCGGTTTCCAAGGAGATGATGATGTGACCATGGGATACTGCCAGAAACACTGCTGACATGACGAAGCTGGAGAGTCTCAATCGGGGCCACAACCAGCAGGCTCAGGACCGGCGCTGCGAACACCTTGACCTTGACCCTGTCACCCGTACATCATGCACCCAAGCCTGCGTGGCCCCGGCTCAGGGTCAAACCTTGGTCAGTCAGTCAGTGTGCACTAGTCAGCTGATGGCAGGGTGGGGTGGGTGGGTGTTGGGGTGATGGTGACAGCGAGCGTCGCGTGGCGTCAGGTGACCGTAAGCCGTCAGCTGACAATGTAATACAGAGGACTTACTCGGCCCGCCGGCGAGCGACGCTCAGGAGAATGGAGCGCCGGCGGCCCCGGTCCAGCCCACCTGGCAACTGCCACCAACGGAGTCCACGGCACCACACCAGGTCAGGTCAAGCCGGGTCAGGTCACGGCCACACGGCCGCGAAGGCACTCACCTGACCGCGGGCCGGGCCTTACGCGCCCCTCCGGTCCGCTGTTTCACCAATCAATACCCAACAGAAGTGATCAGTTGCAGCCGGCTCGGATAGATGGCAGCACGGGGCGGATGTTGGGCGACATCTGCCGTACGTTTTCTAACACTGGCTCGAGACAGCATTGATTGATTAGTTGGTGATGCACCCCATAGATGGAGTTCCGAGTAGTACACATCAGATGCCTCCCAGGGCTCGAGGCGGTGCAGCCAATGCCTTGCAGAGGTGAGGGAAGACGGTTCTCTATTCGCTTCTACTCAGGCCTCGGGGACATCTCGGGTTCGGGAACCGCCCTGCGTCTTTTTTGGCCCCTAGGAGCTCTTTGCATTCCTCCTGTCAAATCTCCTGATATGATGCCTATAAGCAGCATGGCCGGGATTTCTGTCTGGCTTTGGGGGATTTTCATGAACTTCATGAGGCGGAAAGTCCAAGCACCCGACGACCAAGAAGCTTCCTGGCTCGGGGCCTCCAGGCAATATGCTGGGCCTCATGACGTGTGCTTGGACTTTCCGTGAGCTCTAGGAAGCTCACGTAGTCAACAACAGATTTCCCGACCTGGGAACCCACAACAGGATAAGGCTACCAGGCAGGCTTTGAGGCGTCTTCATGAGCATTAATGCCCTCATTAACACTCGCACGTCCGGCGATCCGCGCCAACTTCGCATGTCCGGGGGGGGGGGGGAATGTCTGCCCCTTAAGATCTCTAGAACTATGCTAGCTAGCGACAAACGGAAAACAGCGTTGGATAGTTGGTGACAGACTCTATCGAAAGTGTTTCGGTCATTCTTTTCGCTCAGGTCAATATCCAGGTCACTGGCCATCATAGGTCAAATTCGACCAGATCGGGTGGGACTCTCAGATATTGACACATATCTCAGGACCTATAACAGATAGAAACAAACGGCGAACGCTATTCGACAGTCCTTGAAATGTGCTATCGACAATAGGCGGTGTGATTTAAGGTCAGGTGAACAGAAACTATGACCTCAGGTCAAGGTCATGAAGCAGCCCAGGGAGGTCGTGCGATATATCAATGGACACGTCTTGGCTATACAAGCACAATGATGGTACTTGCAGCCTTCTATCTCAATGCAGTGCGATATAATGCGCAGAAATGTGTAGTGATCTCAGGTGACCTCAGATGACCTTGGTGAGGTCACTGAACAAAAATGTCAGCGGTAACACTGAGCATAGCTTCCAACTACATGCCACAACCGTTGTGAGATCATTCCGAGAGGAAATATGTAATCAGGAACCATTTGTATATTTTACCATAGCCCTATGATGGGGAAGCCATGGCAGCGACCTGACCTAAGGTCAATGCTACGAGAAAAAAGATGTACATATTATGGTTCCTGATGAGATCATGAAGTCCTATAAGTTTGAAATCAGTCACCCAATTATTGTGGAAGTTATGCCACCTAGAACTCCGAGTGTAGTTGAGTCTCTTCGCCTGACCTGGTGACCTGACCTAAGATGACCCAGGATTAAAAATGTATGAGGATATGTGGAAAAGACCAATGAGCAGCTCAGCAGCCATGGGATGTTTGGCCTTGCTAACTCGATTATTATGGTGGCAAATTAGGAAAAACCGCAGGGGGCAGATATCTGCCCCCCGGACGTGCGGGTGTTAATGCTCATTCGCCACCTGCTATTGGACCTGGCGTTGACATAGCGGAGGCCGCTTCCTATTGTCGGGGTGTTTTTGTGACATTGAAGAACCCCCTCTCAAGACTAATGGACGTGCCCCAGTTCCCTGGAGGGGGCGCTGTTCAGCATGACAAAACTTCAGTGTGGAAAGCGGTTGCACCTGGATCTCTCAAGTTACGCCAATTTCTCTTAGTGGTGCTGAAGAATTCGGTGGAGGGCTGCAGACAGGGGCTCGGAAAAATTTGGCAGAGAAATTCGAGGGAGCAAACTTGAGGCTTCCTGGTGTACATTATTATATTTAATTTGAGCATTTATTGGTGTGCACCTTAATGGGTGTACATTCCAATCAGGTGGAGGAACTTCTTCAGTTCCCCACCCCTCCCTCTCCCTGTAATTTCTAATGGGACGAAAATAGTCAGCGTAAGGCGATTTGTCCTCGCAGACATATGTCGGATCACTGTATGTTTCTTGCTTTTGCACATTAGCGAGATGTTGTTGGTTTTTATGCCTGACATGGGCATTAACAGTGATCTCGGCTGTTGGAATACGGGCGCACAGCAAGCACGCATGCAGGCCATGTACACTACCATATCGGCAGTGTGCACTACCACACCGGTAGTGTACACTACCATATCGGCAGTGTGCACTATTAATTATAATTTAATTTCTTTTTAATCTTTATTTTAAAAAATTTTTTTTTTTTAAATTTTTAATTCTTTTTTTTTATTTTTATTTAAATTAAATATTTTTTTTATTAAAATTTTTTTTTTATTTTTTTTATCCTGCCAACCATTCTCACCTACTTTCCCACTCATATTTCTGAAATTTGTGCCAGCCTTGCCCCCTCCATATCAAGCCAGAATAAAATTTGCAACTGAGCCTGCCTATCTCTGGTGCTGACAACAGTATCTGGCACATTGTTGCACTATCTCCCTGCCATGTTAATAAATGAGGAAAAACTGTCCATGCAGCATAAACTTCAATGTCAATTTGATATAGCTGAAAAAGTTGTTTAAATGAAAACATATTTATGATAAACAGTGATGGATCTATATTAAAGCAAAATGAATGACCCCTTCCCCCACTAAACTGCCAGATTTTTCTTTAAATCAATGTTTTTGGCACTTTCGTCTGTTTTTAACATTTGCCTCCCCAAATTTGCCCTCACTAAACAGGCCCTGTAAATCCACCACTGGTGATTATCACATCCAAATGCAACAATAATCTGTGTATAAATTTATTTTTTAAAATTTAAAAAATGACTCAGTTATGGAAAAAGGTGGTGTAAGGGGATTGTATGGAGGTATCTAAACATGTTATGTTCCTTAACACCTACCTTTTGATGTTGCCCTCATCATGTTGAGTACATAGATAACAAAAACATTATGGTATTCAGAAATAATTGACTTGTTTCTACCAAAATATGAATATCTGATTACATGGTTCTTACTAATTCTTTGTGCACAGAGCATGCAAAGTTCACAGGCATGATTTTTTTGGCTTCAAAGAGCAGTTCCTTCAGAAAACCATAGGAAAGCGATTTACTTTTTTTTTTGCAATTACACCAACATATTTCAGTCACCACTAATAGCTTGTACTGCAATTGTTAGTCAAGTATTCCTGCACAGCAACATTTTTCTGTTCAAGAATACAACATATCACTACAAAATAATGATCTATTTTAAGGTTCCTCTTTATAAGTGGTTAAAAGGATTTCAATTGAAAAGAAACTGTTTGAATATGGATAGCTTGTTCATTTTTGTTTCAGTAAACACAGTAAAATTACTGGATTAGCCATACAAAAGCAGCAGTAGAGCTATTTGTTACATGGTGCCTTAAGTATTCAGAACCCCCCCCTTCTTCTTCTACACTAATTTGATTAATTTTTAACCAGCTCTCCCATGTTATGCTTATTTCCCATGTAAATGCATGAGTTATGCTCCACCTAGTGATTCCCAGACAAAAAGTTTATGGACAGGTGTAAATGATCAGGGAAGAATAGGCCAAATTAATGGTGACATTTAACATAGGGATGGGAAAAAAGTTGGCTTAAATTGAATTTATGCCAGACAGTGGCCTATTATTATTTAAGCTGGCTTAAATTCACAACACTTCTAGGCCACACACTTCTAAAGCTCACAAACCATGGGTAGGGAAGAGTGAGGCAAAGCAGACCACCTAAGGTTTGACATCCTGTAAGTCTAAGATGAGATGCCATATGGAGGCATGACCAACTCTTTGATGGAACCCAAGGCCTTGTTATCCTTTCTTTGAAGTGGAAATTTTATCTATATTTTATATAACAAAACTGAAATCCTTTCTCAATGAGGGCACCTCAATTTTTATATTTTCAAAGTTGTTGGGCAAAGTGGACCATTTCAATTGCAAGCCATTTGTGTTAAATGTAAATGTGAAGGGACATATTTTGTGACATGTGCATGGTAGCTTGTCTTAGAAATAGGAGTTGCAAGCAATTTCAGCAAAGGAAGCTGCACTTTAGTGGCATAGGCATGTCCAGGGAGGTAGAAATTTACTATTTGATTCTCAATCTGAAATGTATCCCAAAATAACAACCTGGGACAAATGTAATATATTTCGTGGACCTATTGCACCCACAAAATGGAACTGGATCTGCCACTGCAAACAATGGGTTGCTTTCTAATGGGCAGTCCACTTTGCCCAAAAGTGAAGCTTGGGATCTGGGATTTATCTTGGGGTTATTTTTGTAAAGTATAACTCCTAGCTACTGCAAGCTTGTTTAGCACTCAAATTTTGATTTTAGGGAACATAGGTATTAGAGACAAAAATCAGTCTTACCTAGTTGTTAAGACTTACAAATTTATGTGTATTGAAGAAATTGTATCAGAAAGTGGAAAAACAACATTTTTAAATCATGACACAAGATTAAAGCTTAAGACAAGATCTGAACTAGCCAAAAGCATGCACACTCCATGGGTCTTTCCACAAGGCAAATGAAATCTGGCTTGATAAAAGTCTATGGCAGGGGAGAGGGTGGTCTGCCATGCCCCACTTTCCCATACATCATAGTAGCCAGAATAGCAAGAAAATATGAGTGAGTTTTGTGAGGACATACTGTGGATTGCTCTAAAAATCATTCAAATTTGCTTTAAGCTTTCCCCATTGGGGGTTTGTTCCAGCTATCCACCATTGACAGCTCAAGAATGCTGTAGATCATTTGTTGATCATTTTGTGTATAGTGAAGCATCACATGCTGACCCCCATCCCAGTGCCCATAAATTGTACCAGTCCAGGATGGTGGTCAAAATGTTTGATAAATGTGACAACATACAAAGGAAAACAATTTATGCATCACAGTGTGGTGTTTTCAAATGTTGTATCCAAAGCTAAACCAAAATTTTAAAATTTGTCTCATATGTAATCATAAGAGGTCAAATGAGTGGCCTATGGAGGTTAAAATGTCAATGGTTACCATTTGTTTCCAACCCAAAAAGTCATGCATTTATTGACATTATCCTGCCCTCCCCCTGCCTCTCCTGGAAGGTGTGGGCTCCAGTTTTCATTATTTGCTCCATCTTACATCTTGCATGAATTTATTCACATTGTGCCCTAATTGTTACAGAATGAACCAAACAAAGTTGGGATTTGGAATTGCAGAAGAAGAATAGAGGGTTGATGATGGTGATGGTGATAAGCCAGCAAAAAGAGGACAAGAAAGGTGTGCAAGTGTGGGTATGATGGGTGCACATGGGCAGGCTCTGAACAAAGCATTTATCAGCACACACAAAAAAGCAGCATGGTGATTGTGGGCCCAAGAAGACATATCCATCAGAGAGCCAGCTGGGGACAAGTGGCCAGTGGTCTAGCTGGATGAGGGGCAAAAATATGTGCCACTAATTAGCCAGAAATGAAAGTAATGATATTATATATAATCATAGGGGGAAAAGTGGCAAAATACAAAGGCTGCTTATTTCCCTATCTAAATAGGCTAGGCTTCTTTCCATATATAAATGAACGACTCCTAGTATTGATAGGGTTTGGATATATGTGGCACTGTTAGTCTTTTACAACCTAGCTACCAAGTTTAACTAGGCATAATGATTTTGGGATGGCTGTTCACAGAGGTGGATCCAGAGAGCCACCCAGGGGGACCCAGTTTGGGCTAGGTGGGCACATGCTGTGCTGGAGCCCCCAGCTGATGTCATTATAGGGGGGGAGTGATGTCTGATGGGACCCTGCTGGTATGCAATGTTCCAATCATGGGGGGGAATGTGATGTCTAGTTAGGCCACATGTATTCCATGTTTTGATCCTGGGATGGGGGAGGGAGCAGTGTGGTACATGCTGTCCGGAGATGTAAGTATTGATGTCCTTTGGGGTGAGGCAAAGAGGGACTGGATCCCTCTTTTGCTTTTGGGGGTCATGACCCAATTTGCCCTCCTGGATCCACTCCTGGCTGATCACATAACTCCAAATTGCACAATTGTATTCTTACTGTTCCTGATTGCAATAATCTGTGCTTCAAGCATGCCCATCTGGTGACACTGCTCACTGTGTAAGGGAGGAGGCTCCTCTGCCCACACCCTCATCAATTTTCAGTGATGGTGAGCAGACAGACCAGACAACCACAATTTCAGTGGATCTATTCAGTGCTGAATGCACATCTGCAGCAGTGCACAGATCCTCAGATATTTATCAATTGTCCAGATGTTTTCCAGTGCCTATTCACTCATCTGTTCTTTTCAAAATTTGTGGAACCCAATGCTGCTGAATATTGCAATAATGGCAGTTCTCCAGGAATTAGTTTCACCTATTTCTGATGTTTCAAGATGATGGAGACATGCATATTACAAAACAAACTTTTACCTTAAAGTTACATTTTATTGCCCACAGTAAACAGGACACTTCATTGCTGAAAAGTTTGTGGTGTTGCGTTTGTGAAAGTTTTTTGCTTAACTTTTATTTGTGATGTCCCTGTTGCCATGCAATATAACCCTCATAATGTGATGGCTAAATAACAAATTCCTGCAAATTATGGAAGTTTGCAACATATGTGGCACCACATACTTCTTATCTGCAATAGTCAGCTAATCGTGTTCTGTCCCTTTGGTGTGCATTTCACCCTGTGGCCCAATGGTTGGGTTTGGTTATGTAACCCAAATTGACCAAAAAAGTGTGACCCAACTTGGTGTATAAGGTGTTGATCAATTTCAGGGAAACTTATTTTGTTATGGTTCCGTGGTTGAATAATGCAGCACAATTTGTGGGTCCCAAGCTTTTTGTTTAACGTTGATATGGCCTACAACACATAACTTAGCACAACCCATAATACCGTCAAAAAGGTGCATTTCCACCATTATTGATTCCCAATTGTGTTTGACTTCACCATAATACTTTGCGATGTAATTTTCCACACAGTAATTCACATGGCATAAAACTAAATGCTTACCCCTTAACCTCTTTATTATTCTGCAGGCGTGAAGCACTCAGGATGTCTTTCTTCACCTGGGGAAAATGGTGCATTGCCCAGTTGAATGGCAACATGCACCAATGACAATGTTCTATATATACGTATATATCCAGGTATGTTATTATTATTCAGAGCCAGCTGCTGCTGGAGCTGCGGCGTTCCATCGGCGGGGGAGGTGCGCCTGTGGCGTCACCTGCTGTTGCCTCCTGCCGTTGTGGTTCTGCACTGATCGTGCGGGTACAGGGTGTGAATCTCGCAGAACTGTTGCTGAATTTCTCGCGCAGCCGCGCCGCTTGCCTGAGCGCCGGTCAGCTGTAGCAGACGCCCTGGTACCCTGCAACCGCGCCTCAATGTTGTTCATCTTCGCTGATGTCGCCGTTATCTCCTGCGACTCATCTGTGCTACGTGCAACAGTTTTTGTTTTGCATCTCCCGCCGCTGGCGCTGCGCGCGGGCTGGGCGCGGCTCCTCCGGTGGTGGGCTAACTGCCCCTGGTGGCAGTTAGCCCACCAGGGGCAGTTAGCGGTTTGTTCACAAACCGCTGTCTAAACGTTCGTCGTGGTTGTGTGATACACTATCTAACCAAGCCTTTCTCTACTGGATCTGTGTACATGGGATTCACGGCAAAGGATAAATCAGCATTTGAATATATTTGAAGGGACTTCCAAAGATATATAATTAGTGTTGCCCTTGCGCGTGCTCGGACAGAGGTGTTCTAGACTTGCAACACACTCAGTTTCTTGGAATTGGTTATGATCGTATGAATGTGTGGAAATATCGAGTGGATATTTCATGTTAGTAAAACGCACCTGGGAAATCGCTTATGTCTCACCGCAATTGTGCACAACGCACATTCTCAGGAACTGCCCACAGTTTTATGATTTTGAATATGATGCCAAATTGTTTATTTGTGGCGGCTCATTTTTCGTTTCTCACCACTTGAAAATTCATAGTTTAGCCCATAGTTTTGCTCCCAAGAAAAAAAAACGTCTCGCGCGCTTATTGTGAGAATACACACCCTTGACCGTAACTGTTGCCATCAGGCAAAATAAAACGCACAATAAGTTTACCACAATTGAAATCCGCATGTTAAATATTGCTGAAGCTCGACCAGTGCAAAATTTGTTTATGTGAGTTGATTCAGCCATTGGCCAATAAACATCCAGTCCGTATTTTTCTCTTTCATGTGTGGAGGGGCAAAAAGGCAACTTGTTATAACTGGGGTGGCGAGTCATGTGCACAATATTTTGTTTAACGTGCACAACAATGAACTGGAGCCAGAATGACTGATCGTATTTAGCTGGGCACGACATTTCATATACGACAATAAACTGGAGCCAGAATGACCGAACGGGTTTAGTTGGGCACGACATTCCATATACAACAATAAACTGGAGCCAGAATGACCAAGCGGATTTAGCTGGGCACGACATTCCATATGTTGCTAGTTTTGTTACAGTCGATAAGATGGGGCCTGGCGAAGGCTCTTTGTCATAATCAATTTAACGTGTTTTTTAACTGCTAATGTGCCCGGTATATTGATCGGAATCAATGCATGGTTTATCTTTCGTGTGTACGAAAGAAAAAAAATTTTTTTTTTGGTAAAAAAAAAAAAAAAAAAAAAAATATTTTTTTTAAAAAAAAGGAAAAAAATTTTATTTTTTTTTTTTTTTCTACCTAGTAGTTTTTTTGGGGAGAGAACCCACGATTGTTTTTTTTTTTTTGGGGGGGAACAAGTTTGTGTTTTTTTTCCCCTGGTGTGCACTACCACAGCGATAGTGTGGACTATCATATCGGCAGTGTGCACTACCACAGCGATAGTGTGCACTACCACAACGGTAGTGTGCACTACCAAAGCGGCCTTGTGCACTACCACATCGGACGCTATAAGCTTGCTATGTCCGAACAATCCTAGTGATCAGCTACCAGCTGATTAATCTTGTTGCCGTACCACCACACATTCAAAATTCGAAGGCGCCGAAAAAGCACATGAAAAAAGCACGTGCTTCACTAGCTCACGGTGCACCCCAATCCAGAGCCGAGCACACACATCGATCGTTGTTACCGCCCAGACAATACTTCGTGGTGGCAGGCTATCCGAAATGACCCACAACGTTGGCCAAACAGCCCTTGTGACGGGCTATCTGTCCACTGAATTGGTTACCTATTGTACGCCAGGTACGAAACTGAAGAAGATATTTACCCATAAATGCACTCCATTTCAAATGGACTTGCTATTTTGAGAATATTTTTCCAAAACAATACCACGGCAAAATCAATTGAAATGTTCCTTACGCGTATGTCACCACATGGGCGCGATATGACCGGGCAAAGCATGTAATCTGAACCCGACCAAGCATGCGAAAAATCCAATAGCAGTTCTGCAGAAGTGCGATAAAACGGGACTTCACTTGTTACAACATTGTCAACACTGGCATATATGTTGGTTTATTATCTTCAATTTAATCTTCAATTACTTTCCAGTCGGTCTGCCTAGGCCTCTACCCTGGCCACACTCGAGTTGAAGAGCATGGCACCTTAATGGCGGACGTGATCCCACCCAGGTAGTTCTGATGCCCTGCACCATGACGCCGAAAGCAAAGACGCAAAAGAAGGGTAGGAAAGCCAGCATGGCTTACACCAGACTTGATAAAAGCAATTAAGGCTAAGAAAACTACATTTAGAGTCTTTAAAGAAGCCTCAAATGTCGTTAATCTAAAGGCGTATCGAAAAGCTAGAGACACTGTGAAGCAAAAAACCAGAGCAGCAAAGCGAGCAAAATAACTGGATTTAGCTAGAAACTGTAATGGGGACAGTAAAAAGTTCTTTAGTTTCTACAAGCTGAGTAAAGTTTCTAGCACAATTGGTCCACTGGAAGTAAACGGGACTACATTGGGTGAGGATAGTGAGATGGTTGAGGAGCTGAGCAAGCAGTTCAAATCAGTGTTTACATTGGAAAATATGACCAATCTGCCGACCGTACACCATAGTACAGTGACATGGGATCTGACAAATGATGTTGATTTCATTGATAGTGATGTTGTTTGCAATCATATCAGGAAAATAAAGCCAAACAAGGCAGCAGGACCTGATGAAATTTATGCTAGGGTGTTGCGGGAAACTGAAAAGGAACTGGCATTTCCACTTAGTATAATATTTTGTAGATCAGTTTCACAAAATGAAATTCCAGCCCATTGGAAAAGGGCAAATGTAGTTCCTATTTTCAAGAAAGGAGAAAGAAGGAAAGTTGAAAACTATAGGCCAGTAAGTCTCACATCCCTAGTCTGCAAGGTACTCGAATCAATTATCAAGGATAGAATAGTTAGTTATCTGGAAGGTAGCAGATTCATTCAAGATACTCAACATGGGTTTAGAAAAGGACGATCGTGTCTCACAAACCTCTTGGACTTTTTTAACTTCGCCACAGAACAATTTGATCAGGGAAATCAGGTTGATGTAGCCTATCTTGACTTTAGTAAGGCCTTTGACAAGGTACCCCATAAACGGTTAATGATACAACCTCAGTCCCATGGTATTGCAGGTAGCATCTTAAAATGGATAGAGTTGTGGCTTTCAGATAGACAGCAAAGAGTGATGCTAAATGGTACAAAGTCATCATGGCAAAATGTTCTGAGTGGAGTCCCCCAGGGGTCAGTACTAGGGCCATTACTGTTCATTATATTTGTAAATAACATTGAAAGTGGCCTAAGCAGTAAAGTTTTGAAATTTGCAGATGATTTGAAGGTCTTTAAGGCAATAACAGGTCAAGATGAGCATATCTCGCTGCAAAAAGACTTAGACGAACTTCTGAAGTGGTCCGAAGAATGGCAAATGAAATTTAATTTTGATAAGTGCAAAATCATGCATGTAGGTAAGCAGCATATAAAGGCTCCATACTTGATGGGTGGCCAAGTGCTGTCAGTGACTCAACAGGAGAAGGATTTAGGTGTTATTCTAAACACAAAACTGGGGGCATCAGAACAGACCAAGGAAGCCAGGAAGAAGGCACTGAGAATGCTCGGGGCAATAAATAGGAATGTATCATACAGAAGTGAGGAAGTGATCAGGAAGCTTTACTGTGCATACGTCAGGCCACATTTCGAATACTGCATCCAAGCTTGGTCTTCTAGCTATGAAAAAGATTGTTTGCTTTTAGAGAGAGTACAAAAGAGGGCTACAAAAATGGTTAATGGCATAAGCAACCTGGCATATGAGGAAAGATTGAAGAAATTGAATATATTTCCACTTAGATATAGAAGGCTGAGAGGAGATCTCATCGAGGTCTTTAAATTTGTCCATGGTCTGGAGAGGGATACCTTGGGGAAATGTTTGAATTTAACAGAAATGATGCAATTATAGGTCATAAATTCAAAATTAAAGTTAACCACAGCAGAACAAGGTTAAGGCAAACTTTCTTCACCAACAGGGTAGTAGAACACTGGAACCAGCTGCCAGAAAACATTGTCAGTAGCAGCACACTGAACATCTTTAAAAACAGCATAGACAATCATTATAAGAATAGAGGGCTTGCTTTTCAGTATTACAGGGAGGGCTGATTGACAGATTTGGTGGGCAACTGGTTCAGTGTACAGACTGCAACCAAGAAGGGCCCTTGTGGCTCATGGTTGCACTAATCTTTTATGTCTTTATGTCTTTATGCCTTGTTGGCGGACTTGATCCCACCCGGGCAGTTCTGATGTCCTGCACCATGACGCCTTGTTGGCGGACGTGATCCCACCTAAGTAGTTCTAATACCCAGCACAATGACGCCTTGTTGGCGGACGTGATCCCACCTAGATAGTTCTGATGTCCTGCATCATGACGCCTTGTTGGCGGACGTGATCCCACCCAGGTAGTTCTGATGTCCTACATCATGACGCCTTGTTGGTGGACGTGATCCCACCCAGGTAGTTATGATCCCTCACATCACGAACCGTCCTTATATTCATATTTAATCCTGCCATAGATGTATGTGACTCTTACGCAAGTGCAAACTGCTCGTATCATTGCGACGAAACGAGAGTAGCCACCATCCAAGTGGAAGTGCTGCAGATTAAACAAACAGACTTGTACGTATTGGTGCCGGTTCGTAGTCGGACTAACAATTTAACAATTTTACAATTTTACAATTTAACAATTTAACAATTTAACAATTTAACAATTTAACAATTTAACAATTTAACAATTTAACAATTTAACAATTTAACAATTTAACAATTTCAGTATGGCTCTCCTGAAATTATAACTTGTACAATTGCACTTCCTTCAGGACATATGTTTTCAATTGGGAGCAGAAATGGCATCATGATCAAGGAAATACCACCATCGGCTTAAGCCCGCAGTAGCCGCCGTAATCCACCAATCAGAGATGGAGCAGCAACTGATTGCAGAGCCCCAGCCGCTGATTTCAGAGCCATAGCCGATCTCCTCCAGATGATGTCGATTGCTAAGCACAGAATCGGTACCAGAAACAAGAAGCCAACCGGTGTTGGTAACGTCTGACACCACCACGTTGCTTGGCTCTGACACCATCTGGAAGTGAGCCAGAGGAGGAGCTGGCTCTGGAAATGAGCTGCACACGACCACCTGCAGATCACCGGGCCCATCACCTGCGGAACCACTCTGACGTATATTGCACCGCCTCCTGCCGAAGTGTCGGCAAAGGCGAGGCTGCGGCACCTGCAGCTGCCATCTCATCAGTCGGAGCTGGCATCGGCTGGTCGACACGTCCGACTCAGGTCTGTTTGACTTCGCCACTCGGGCTGCTACGACAAATGTGTCATCCGTAGGAATTTTAGCCGACAGTTGCCGGCGGATATTCTCGCACGCGAGGAAATAGTGGATATTCTCGTACGTAGGGGAATGGCGGATATTCTCGTACGTCAGGCACTGGTAGATATTCTCATACACAAGGCACTTTTAGATATTCTCGTAAGCTTGTCACTAGTGTACATTCTCGTACGCTAGGCACTGGCAAATATTATCGTAAGCTAGGCACTGGTAGACATTCTCGTACACTAGGCACTAGTAGATATCCTCGTAAGCTTGGCACTAGTGGATATTCCGTACGCTAGGCACTGGTGGATATTCTCGTGCACTAGGCAATAGCGGATATTTTTGCATGGGAGGCACTGGCCGATATTTCTGAAGCTCCATCTTAGCACCAGCACTCATGATTCTAGGACAAATGTATGTAAGGACAAATGTACGTATGGCAGATACACGTAAGCAAACGTACGTAAGCGCAGATGGCCGTATGGTAACTGTACGTATGCGTAAATGTACGTATGCGCAAAAGTACGTAAGCGCAAATGTACGTATGCGCAAATGTACTTAAGCGTAAAAGTACGTAAGCGCAAATGCACGCATACGCAAAATTACGTATGCACAAATACACATAAGCGCAAATGTACTTATCCACAAAAGTATGTAAGCTCAAATGTACGTAAGCGCTAAAACGCGTAAACACAAAAGTACGTACGCCCAAAAGTACGTAAGCGCAAAGGTACGCAAGGGCAAAAGTACGTAAGCGCAAATTTACGTCAGCGCAACAGTACCTAAACGTAAAAGAATACAAGAGCAAATGTACGTATCAGACAAGGTATGTATATTTAGCCATACATGCCTTTGCGTTTAGGCACATTTGGTTAGGTCCGTATGCCATACGCACATCTGCTCTTACGTACATTTGCGCATACGTTCATTTGCGCAAAGGTACATTTGTCCTTACGTACATATGCGCTTGCGTACATTTGCGCTCACGTTCATTTGGGTTTACGTATATTTGCGGATACGTACTTTTGAGCATACGTACATTTGAGATTACATACATTTGCGCTTACGTACATTTGCGCATATGTACATTTGTCATACGTACATTTGCGCTTACGCACACTTGCCACACATACATCTGCGCTTACATACATTTGCTTACGTACATTCGCGTACGTACATCTACAATGCGTACATTTGCTTTACGTACATTTGTCCGGCTACTGAACTGATTCTACCGAACTCATAGTTAGGTGGACATGGAACTAAGTGCACTGCCTAGCCAAACACAACCATTCGGTTTAAATGTGTGTCTGGTGGTCTCTAGGTAACCGATGACGTCACGAATCACTGTATGTGTCATGATAGTGGCACATACCGTCACTATGGTGACTGGTGTGACGCTCGCGGCCACTTTAAAGCCACAGGGCAGACGGCCCCGATGAATCGACCCCTTGGGCTGCCGCCACGCTTGGTACCCCTGAGGACTCGACGACCGGAGTGGCGCTGCCGAGCGCCTCTGAGGGCCCGACGACCGGAGTGGCGCTGCCGAGCGCCTCTGAGGACTCGACGACCGGAGAGGCGATGACAAGCGCCTATGAAGGCCCGACGACCGGAGAGGCCCTGCCGAGCGCCTCTGAGGGCCCGACGACCGGAGTGGCGCTGCCGAGCGCCTCTGAGGATTCGACGACCGGAGAGGCGATGACAAGCGCCTATGAAGGCCCGACGACCGGAGAGGCGCTGTCGAGCGCCTCTGAGGGCCCGACGACACCCCGAGCGCCTCTGAGGGCCCGACGACCGGAGTGGCGCTGCCGAGCGCCTCTGAGGGCCCGACGACCGCAGTGGCGCTGCCGAGCGCCTCTGAGAGCCCGACGACCGCAGTGGCGCTGCCGAGCGCCTCTGAGGGCCCGACGACCGCAGTGGCGCTGCCGGAGCGCCTCTGAGGGCCCGACGACCGGAGTGGCGCTGCCGAGCGCCTCTGAGGGCCCGACGACCGGAGTGGCGCTGCCGGGCGCCTCTGAGGGCCCGACGGCCGGAGTGGCGCTGCCGGGCGCCTCTGAGGGCCCGACGGCCGGAGTGGCGCTGCCGAGCGCCTCTGAGGGCCCGACGACCGGAGTGGCGCTGCCGGGCGCCTCTGAGGGCCCGACGACCGGAGTGGCGCTGCCGAGCGCCTCTGAGGGCCCGACGACCGGAGTGGCGCTGCCGGGCGCCTCTGAGGGCCCGACGACCGGAGTGGCGCTGCCGGGCGCCTCTGAGGGCCCGACGACCGGAGAGGCGTTGACGAGCGCCGCCCATGATAACACGAGCATCTCCACTGCAGGTGCGACTGGCGGTCTGAGTGATGACTCAGCCAGGCTAACGAGTGGCGAACCTGAAGCCACTGCGGGTGAACTAACGCTTCGCCTGCCGCCCCCGCAGGTGCCCGCGGCTATACAGGAGGACGTTGCACATCGCGACATGCTCTTCTATGAGTATATGAAGGGACGTCGCGGCTGGCCGGGTTGTGACCCCCGATCAGTAACTCAACCGCGAGTAGACGGTGCTGGCGAGTGAGGCACTACCGAACGTTGGAAGCGTGGATCGCTCACCCACGTTCCAACGCCCCTATCCATTACTAGGACGCCGTGAGCGTCACACAACTTGAACATTGTCAGTGACAGTGCGCGCGCGAAGTCATTTTGGAATTCGTAGTGAAAATATTGTAATTAACATAAGGTGTACTAACATCGATCAGGGTCGTGGGCACCCTTGAAGAGCCCTGGACTAACACGCGTAGGACCATAAGTTCACCATACGAACTGTTTTAATTTGTTGTCGAATCGTGAGTGTTTGTTGATTCGTGTGTAATTGCAAAAGACCATGATTTGTGCGAGTGGAGCTCAGAATTAACCTGAAAATTTAATTCGATCCACAGACCTCATGACGTGTTGTAACAAAGATTGTAGAAATGTACCGCTTTGACCGTAGGATATGTATGCTGGCATAGCACTGTGATGATGGTCTGTAACTGTGTGTGCTGTGACCCCGTAAACCAGCCGACCTACCGTGCACTGCTAATGCCGCGCCAAGTACTTTTCCGTCCGGCGCGGGTCGCGCGGCCACCGGCCGTCGCCGGAATTGAACCAGCGCTTTTCGGGCCGATGCCCGGCAACCATGACGTGCGCTTTCGTCACGCGGTCGCGGCCGTACCCGGAGAACCACCTCCGCTCGTCCGAGCTCTCTGGACTGTCGAGCGGTGCGTGCCTGTCGTGAGGTCGGTCGCGTATATAATTAACCCGTGCCGGCTTTCCGGGCAGATCCTCACACCCCGTCTCAGGGAGGGGGTAGTAACCCTCTCTAAAATCCAAACTAAGCATCGCACGAAAACGAAAGGTGTCATCGGAAAGCGCTCGACGAGTAGGGTCCGGGTCCATCCTCCAAAACAAATTCCCACAAAATTGACGTCACCAGGGGGCTAGATTTTCACGACTTTTCACGACTTACATTATGTTTTTGGCTCTGGGGAGTTAATTTTTGGGATATATGAGAAAAATATTTTTATTTGGAATGAGAAAAGGAGAGGGAAATCGACCAGTGCTTTAATTTTTGGTCCCTCCCCAATTCTTTTGTTGTTGAAATTTCAACATTTTGAGTTTTCAAGTTTTCTTTAATTTTCCTATTCCATTGGGTAGAGCAGACCAAGAAACGTTGCTGGAAGTCAACTTGCCGTAATAAAAAATGCTTACTTTAGCCAGAATCATATATTTGAACTGCAATTTGGCAAATACGCAAAATTTATATGTACTCAAAAACAAAAATAAAAATAAAAATTCCACTCGTACGTTTTATTGCATCCCCAAAGATAAGCAAATACTGAAAGTTAAAGCGTGACGACTGGTTGAACGTTTTTGGAGGTAACCTCACCTGACCTTGACTAACTCGTTGACCCTAGATGACCTGACTTCAAATTTTAAAATAGGATGCCAAATTGATGTGGGAAAAGGTATGCCAAATTTGGACGCGCTGCCGTGCGCCTTTCGTCCACTATCCGCGTAAAAAACCCGAGGGTGGGACGGTTGAAGACCAACCCCCCGAGACGGGACGGGTTAATAACTGTATTTTGTCCCCCAAATTTAGAATTGGGATTCATTGCATCCGGTTGTCACCCTGGAACATTATTGCGTGAGTCCTTTCTATATAGAGTCCCAAAAGACATCTACAATGATTCGTACATGCCACAGGGCCTTGAATTGATTCCTAGATTTTGCGTCCATTGGGAGCATTGGAGCAAGTCTCTTGAGAATAATTCAGAGCATTTGCGAGCATTTGCGTTTATTGGGAAATTAACTCCTGCAATGGGAGCAAATTAGGTTACTCCGCTGAATTCAGCGCTTGCAACAGTGTGTGCTAAAAGTGCCCGACCCAGTTGCCCGCTTCCGGTCCGGTGCTCGTGCAGTGGTGGATCCGCTCTCCTCACAGTGTATTCAAACGTAACGCGCCAGTCCTCGGATTGGAAAGAGTGTAACCGGGTACCACTAGTTATTTTTGGTGGCGAGCGTTCGAGCTCCACATACTGCTGGTGGCAGGCATATTCTGCTACGGGCATTGAAGCATCTTAACCCGTCCCGTCTCGGGGGTCTTCGACTGCCCCCCTAAGGTTTTTCGCGGACGGTGAACGAACGGCGCGCGAGAGAGCGCCAAAATTTGGCATACTTTTTCCCACATCAATTTGGCGTGCGCAGTTTCAAAATTGTGAAGTCAGGTCATCTAGGGTCAACGAGTTAGTCAAGGTCAAGTGAGGGCGCCTCCAAAAAGGTTCCACCAGTCGTCACGCTTTAACGGATACGATATATTAATGAAACTTTCAGCGTTTGTTTACCTTTAGGGATGCAACACAATGTACGATAATTTTCTTTCCGTTTTTGACTACATATAAATTTTGCATATCTGCCTATTGCAGTTCAAATCGAAGATTCTGGCTAAAGTAAGCATTTTATTAGGGCAGGTTGACTTCCAACAACGTTTCTCGGTCTGCTCTACCCACTAGAAATGGAAAATTAAAGACAACTTGAAAACCCAAAATTTTGCAATTTCGACATTTTTTTTTGGGGGGGGGGGAGGGGGTTATGGCCCTGGTCGATTTCGCTGTCCTTTTCTGATTCTAAATATTTTTTAATATCCTCCGAAATGAACTCTCCAGAGCCAAAAACTTAATGTATGTCGTGAAAAGTAGTGAAAATCTAGCCCCCTAGTGACGTCACTTTTTGGGAAAATTGTTTTGGGGGTGGACCCGGACCCTACTCGTCGAGAGCTTTCTGATGACACCTGTTTCGTTTCGTGCGACGCTTGGTTTGGATTTTAGAGGGGGGTTACTATCCGCCCCCTACCCCGAGACGGGGTGTGAGGATCTGACCGGAAAGACGGTGAAGGTTAATCCTCCGCTTAGCATGCAGCAAAATGCAATCACGTGAAGGGTAGCCTCGTGCAGTTCAATACTTCTTTAATCAACAAAGCATCATAACTGAAATCAACAAAGCAAAATCGTTTAACGTCGATAAGCATGCTCCAATCAAATCGGGGTCATGTGCTCAACTGAATTTCGGAAATAATGTGGATTTCCCTAATGTCTCCAATCGAAGTGATATCCTCTCAACTTCTGGAAATGTAAGCATTCTGCTTGACCACGTTAGCCAAGATGGCTAATGAGCTTTTCATGAACCACAACGCTAGTGAATCTCCATTTGCTTGGTGAAGATGCCTGCATAGTTTCCCGACTAGCGAAGAGAGTTCGAGACTTGAATTTTGATCATTTTTCGCTCTTTATTCAGTGTATTTATTCTTAAAAGTCAAGTTGATAGTTTGCTTCATGCTCTTTGATGTCGAAATGGTGGCCTTCAAATATTTCGCAACGCCAAACCGGTGTTTCAAGTACATACTAAATGCTGATATACCGAACTTCCGTGCATCAGCTGGACCGGGTTTCCCCTATACACGACGGTCGTGTGTTTGTTTGTTTGTTTGTTTATTGGGGCTTAGGGCGCATCGACTGCAGTGGTCGCGCCCCAACGGTCGTGTGTGGCTGTAGACGGCACGCGCAGACGAACATTTGCAGCACATACAGACAGACATGTATCAAGGCCATCCACAATTAGCTCGTGGCTATTATAGCCTCACGTCATGCAAATAATAATGAGGTCGGCAAAAGTATCATACATTCAGATATCGTCTACAAGCAGTCATAAAAGCAGACACATAAATAAGGCGCTAAGTGCCTCCACAATCCGGGTTCCTACGCAGGTGACGCTTTAGGTGCGGCCCAAACAGAGGGATGGGTAGCCACGTCAGATCGGGCGGCAAGGCATTGTAGAGTCTAGCCGCACGACTACAAAAACGTCGCTTGCCCATATTGGTTCGCGATCTGGGCACATGCAGATCACTGTCTTGCCCGGTGGTCCTGTCGCGTGTCTGTGATACCAGAGCAAATTCACAGGCTAGTGAATCTGGCTCACCCAGGCGGCGCACCTCGTGCAGCAAGGTCAGCGTGTGGTACTGAGCGAGGTTCCTCGCGTTCAGCCAGACCAATTTATCCAGCAGGTCCGATACATGATACAAAATTTTGCGGCCGAAAATTACTTTTTCTGCATAGTTAATGATGTTTTGGATGCGAGACGGATTCTTTTCCGTTCCATTGCCATACACCCAAATACAATACCGGATCTGTAAGAGTACCAAGGCATTGACTAAGGCGGAAATAACAGAGGGCGGCAGGTAACTCCTCAGATGCGATAGACCACTCAAAGTACCGAAGCAGCGCCTAGTGATAGTGGAGACATGAGAGTCCCAGCTGAGAGAGCGGTCAAAGATTAATCGGATATTTTTTTTGCTTCCGAGATGGGAATTATATTGTGATCGCGAAATTTTACGGCAATTTTGGGGTGTGGCAACATATTCCATCATCGTGACGATATTTCTCAATTCCGATTTTTTCCACTAACAAAAATTTGGTTGTCGTCCGCATATTGTACTACAACTACACCGTCAACGAACAGACTGATGTCGTTGGCGAAGTTGCAGTAAAGGAGCGGGCCGAGAGCAGATCCCCGACAGACACCAATGCCGTTGGGAAGCGGAGTAGACTTTTCGAGATTGTGCAGATTGTCAGTGAGGCTGACACTCTGGGTATGATCGCAAAGGTATGCAGAGAACCAAAAAGTGTCGATACC